>NMRA01000247.1:178650-285207 GCA_002633005.1 Phoronis australis
AGCCTTAGTAACATCTCTGTCATACTGAGGTATCTCAACAAGTTTTGAAAATATTCACCGAACAGATCAGAAGATTTGATACAATCTGTGTGAGGTTCCCATATTTACACCCAACAATGGTTGATCTCAGTGAGTTTTAGAAAATCAGGTAGATTTTTTGTTAAAGTGAGTGGCAATCGGATACATGTTCTAGAGACTTGTCATGATATTATGAAGCTCTCCATGGTTTCGCTATGTTCTAATAAAAGTGTACTTCATGAGATATGCTTGATTGTTGAAGCTGCGTTTTTAGACTAATTCAGTCTGTCTATTTAACTGTTCAGTGACAACTGAGGAGTTTGAACTTCATTTTGCAGCGACATACCAGCTTGTGACATGTTGTTCTTTGCCTTTGTCAGTAAACATAGTTTATTGGAGGGAGGCGGGGCCAAATCAACTGTGACAATTCTTGAATATGTAATAATATTGGCTTCTGTGTGCAGCCATATCTTTCAATTCATGTTCATGAGTACTTTATTGTCAGTGGTAAGAGAAAGTCCCTTCACAGATGATAGTTTTACCTTTGAACAACAACTGCAAGTATGATAACTTACTTGTGTAAAAGTGGAGTTCTGGTGGATAATCGCTTTAATAGAGTTTATCTCTTAACAGCTCACTGCGGCCAGTCAGTATATGTTCCACCAATTGAAGGTATCTGTAACTTAAATTACCAGTGTTACTTGCAGTCGCATTACCCATCGGTGACACGTTATTGACATTTTGACCCATTTTTAGCAGTGCTGCCACCTTTAGGTCAGGTTGTGTGTTTCTATAGATTGTCGGGCTATTGACCTGAGAATCCACATTGTTCTGACTAGTCTTATAGTCTGCTGGTTTGTTGAAATTTACCAAAGGACCTTCAAATACTGTCTATATTGTCAATCTTAATTTTGGCCAATATTACCTCAATACCCTAGTAGCTGGTGCGTAGTCTGTAGAAGTCCGAAATTTCAGCTTAACCTCTTCTGTACTCATTTCCAGTAAATTCTTATTTGCCTCAGATTTCTAGGATGGGGTTTTTGTATTAATGTTTCGGAGATGTACAAAACGAGCCAATGACATTAAAGCACATTCTGCAAAACTGACCAATTTCTTCAACTTGCCACTTTGATGTGTACAGGAAATTATATGAGTTGAGCATTCGATGGCAACGACATCTGTTGAAAGAATGCATAATTACCTTTATGAAGAAACTAAACAGAAGTTCATCGAATGTTTTCATTATTAGGTTTGCAGACGTGTTTGATGATTCTACCTGTCAACCGATCATGGACCATTCCTGTTACTCTATAGAACACAGATAATCTGATTATTATGAAGACATGACTTGCTAGGGAAGATATTCTTAATGTTTGTATTTTTATTTTCACAGTGAGAGAGCCAATGTCCACGACTGTCTATCTCATCCTTGGATTACAGTAAGGCATTTTTTACACTTGTTTTGTACTCACTGAGGCATGAACAGCACATGAACACCAGTCACATAAACTATTATGTCAACATCTCTCTGCCTTCTGATGGATTGTATACCTTGTGAACCTTAGCAGGTCACATTCTAAGAAGTGATGAAGACACCACGCATCAGCAACATTGTATAATGCATGTATTCATTCAGCCATGTGATGTGGTCAACAGGTGACGTGCAGATCAGACTTAAAAATGTTTGCGATGCATGTGTTATATTCAATGGTGTTATTTTCAAGTGTAACACTTTTTAACTTTTGTAGCCCAAAAAGGCCAAACATAAAGCAGTGAGGAAAAAATCGCATATCAACATTGAGTGTTTCAAAGTGTTCATGGCTCGCCAGAGATGGAAGGTATGTTAAACAAATTTAAGAGATTGGACTTTCCTGGGATGCATTCATAGATGCAAGAACCTCCTTGTAATACATGAGCATGCAAGACTTTGTGAGACATCGCCGTGCACTACAAGTGGAGAAGATGATCACACTGACTTCACTCATGAAATTCTTGCATTTAATAAATGCAGCCCTGAGGTCTGTTCCATGCATGTTACTTAAGACTGAAATTTGGCCTTTCGCTCCCACTGCTGTAAAAAGTTTTAGCAAGCAAACATTAGCACATCATAGTCTAGAACTAACTTTTAGAAATTATCTCATTTACTAGCAGTTACGTGCACATTCTCAGACACTTTGCATTTTTGCTCTAGTGAGATTTAATCAAATTCCAGAAACAGTTATTTGTATCGTAAGACCAAATTTCTGACTTGAGTCTTAAAGGCCTAATATGGTGCCAAAATTACTATAATTTTTACATCTAAAATATGTATGTATTTTTATGAAAAACACCAACATATGGTGTCAAAGCATACCCCAGTCGTTAATTTAAGTAGGCCTTTACAATACAGTAGCCCCATCACGAACCCCATTTAGCGCCAAAAAAAATCTTGAGATGGCGCTTGCACCAATCGAAGTCTATGACATCATCGTTAAAACGATTTTGGCTTTCACAGTGTCACCATCGTATTGGAATCGGGGATGACTGGCAGTTTAATTTAGTGCAAAATTTGTTGAAAATCAGGGAAACACTTGTCAATTAATATTAAAATTGATCAAAATCATTACCTTTAGAACTTTTCATTCCATTAGTTAACAAAGCTGTACATTTTGTGTACAGCTTTGCACCTATAGCCTAGCACAGATCTTGCTGATTGGGAATTTTTTCGGAATCCTTGTCATGGATACGAATCTCTTCCAAGCACAGTACATGACGGGGTCGGTGGGGAAGTTGTGCAAATGTGTGCCATTGTGCTGATATTGCTACACCCGCAAAGCACGCATTGCGGCATTTTAGCCCAGAGATCGACAAGTAAAGAACATCCATTGGCACTCAGCTGTTACGCAGTGTGGCTGCCAAGTAAATATTGGTTGTGATTTTTTTCTGGGGTGCTCGAAAGGGCTACAAGTTATGAGTGGTGTAATTTGTGGCACAATTGATTACTTTCTGTGGTATTTAAGAAGCAAAAACAATATTGTTATGAAAAATACTTGCATTTCTGGTGTCAAAAATGTATTTTAACCGCTGGATGCTGTCTTTAAGTCACTCTTCATGTAGCAGACTGCAGGTCTTATAAACGCATTAAACTGCTAGTACCGTAATCGTTCGGGTTAACGCCCATGCTCAGTTAACCGCCCATCCCCGACTTTAAGTGGATTTTCGATTTAACCGCCCACTGCTCGGTTAAGCGCCCCCCTGCGATTTTTGAAGATATCCAGTTAAGCGCCCACCTCTCGGTTAAGCGTCCATCCCCGACTTTTAAAGAATGAAGATTTAGTGCCTAGTGCTAAGGAAACGCGCGATTCCCCGACTTTTAGAAAAAGATCGATGATCACAATGAGTGCAACGACGCCGGGACTCCGAGACGGTGGTTTAGCAATCTGAATTACAAAACAAGTAACGAGTTATTGTCTTGGGTCATGAGCTCACTTCAAAATATAATACTTGAACCTTTTTGTCACTTTAGTTTCTTCCCTTGTTTGCAAAGTTTAAGAACGCCGCCGGCGTCAAAACCTCCGCTTTCAGCGACTTTGCCGCGCTGAGTGTCCGTCTGCAGTGCACTAGATAAAACATATATTTGAAAAAATCAGGCCAGAGAAATGTGACAATGGTTTTGCCAACCCTCCAAATTCTATTAAGGTGGGAAGCTCTCCTATTTTGAACAAATCACACAACTCACGGAAAGATATCAAATTCTCAATATTTTGATGAATATAACTGCCGGGTAATAAAGGATGTGGGGCGACTGAAGGGACAGTACAAGTGCCTTACTGGGTTACCGATTTCGTTGCTGCCTGTTGATTTCTGAATTCAAACGTTGGCAATAATGTATGTTTGTGTATGATCTTGAAGTAATAAAAAACAGCTAGTCAAATTTTGTTTTTCACTAATTGCATCTCAGTCAAACTGGTTAGCAGATTTAACTAATGTCGCTGGCTGTTCTTCACTATTTCTTGCGTCAGCCCCCACGTAAGTGTGACTGTGTGAATTATCGTTTCCACATCCCCTTTTTAGCCATCCAGAATAGTTTTGTTTATACATTGGCCATTTTCAGCCTGAACAAAAATTCTTACCATTCGTGTCTGAAATATCTACAACATAGACTGGTTGACGATAGTGGGTAGGAGGTTCTCGCAGCTAGTTACAGGGATGGGCTTAGGGAGCATTGAGCCGGGAAATATGGGAATAGACTTGACATCGCAGTTTTGGGGAACATTGGCAACGGAGGAATATCGTAAAGAACTGGGTCTTTCGTAACAACAGCTTAAAAGTAAATAGTCAAGCCCGTTTTTGTTACTTCGGATTGTCGCTATGTGTGACTGATTTGTAGTGGTGCACGTGCGCAAGTTCCCACACTTTGGAGTGCATGTTACCTTGACACCAACATGTGATTGACAGGTGACTCACACGTAGGCCCTACGTGCGTGCTGAACACCGCCACTATCTTTGGCCATAAAAAACGAGATGCATGTTGAACGTGGCCGTTATATTACTTGACGGCATTTCCAAGTCACGATTGTCAGCCGACTGAGACATTGCGCGATAACAGCGGGACCGAACAGTGCCGCAGTGCGATATTACAAGTGATATAAATAGGATAATCTGGAGATCTTGCATGAAAAATAATTTTTTTCCACCACGGAGTTTGGTAAGATGATCGTTTAGAATAATGAATTGAAACATTGTTGTTTTCTGACATTTTGTAACATATTTATGCAGTTGCTTGAAATTTTTATTCTTGATCAATGACTGGCTCGACCATCCCAGATCCTTGTCTTACTTCTTTGCGTAGCATGTTTGGCGCAACGGCACGAGAGCAATGCCGGGCTGTCGAGATAAGACAGTTAGCTGCAGAACCATACGCTGAAAATGTCATTGAGTCATGGAGTGTCGACTATAACATCCCAAACACAAAAAAAACAGCAGAGTTAAGTTTTTCAAACTTTTATTACAATCAATTTTAAAACTGCTCTCTGACTCAGAACTTGACAGCTACATATACTACATATAGTACGAGACTGTAACCATAAATTTGATGTCTGACCTCTGCAACACGTGAAGTTTGCACGCGTGCACTTAAGCAGGGTCATATCTTGAAACAGTTTTAATTCTAGTGGAGGCTGCGTGGTCACTGGTCGTCTGCGCACCGCACGATGACACGGGGCTATTACTCAGCAATTTTGTAAATTTAATAGTGAATGACTAATCTGAGGGCAAGAGAACCTTTGTTGGGATCATCCGCTGTTATGTTGTTTTCACAGTCATTTGGCGACGTGACGATAAAGCTCTTTGAAAAGGGCTACGCGTTCCGAGTATGATTGTCGTGTCGGGATTTAGATCGCCAGGTAAGATTAACCACCCAGGGCGGTTGTTTGTCGTAATAAGTGCCCATGTTCGGTTAACCGCCCATCCCCTACTTTAGGTGGATTTTCGATTTAACCGCCCACTGCTCGGTTAACCTCCCTCCCCCGATTTTTTGGATTCGCCAATTTAACCGCCGAGGGCGTTAACCCGAACGATTACAGTAAGAGCTGTCTGTTCAGCAGTTGGCTTAGTTGTCTCATCACATCGCCCAATCACATGAATGTAAGAAGAGTGCTTTGTGTTAGTAGCCTCTGTGTTGATTCTGAACTGATACTCTCAGTGTCTCAGTCAAAAACTGCGCATGCAGAGCTAAATCCAAATTTATAAATGGCAGAGTATTTTAAGCGTATTTAACTTGTAAAATTACAGCTCTTGATTTCAGTGATTCTGGCAGACAACCGCAAGAATTGGCAATCTGTAATAAAATCATAAAAAACTGATTTCGAGCACTTTCATAGTCTTGTGTTTCTCCCTCATTCACAGTAGTGTTTAAAAGTGCTGTAAGAGGGAGCACGTAACTACAATTGAGATTAGGACATTTGTTGGCATCAGAAGCGGTGATTTATCTCTCCCCTATACCGAAAGGATCAGATAGAGATTTGAATTTACCATCCCACTATAGAGGCATAAGTCTGCTCTCCACCGTGAGCAAAGTGTATTGTAATGTACTAAACAGGAGATTAACCGAGTTTCTGAATGTCGAACACAAACCGAATGAAAAACAAATTGGTTTTCGACAGGGGAGGTCATGTCTTGACCACGTGTTTATACTCGCGTCTATTGTTAGAAATAAGATAGGTTGTAATAGATCAACGTTTGCAATATTCGTCGATATGCAACGGGCTTTTGACAATTTTGATAGAAACCTTTTATTGAAAAAATTAATTGATTTAGGAGTGGTTGGAAAATTCCATCACTCTGTAAAATCGTTGTATGCGCAGACAGAAGCCTGTGTTCAATTAGGTCAGTCAAGTTATACCAACTGGTTCCCAGTTCAAAGAGGGGTCAGGCAGGGAGATCCATTGTTGCCTACATTGTTTTCAATTTTCATAAATGATTTGATTAATGATTTGAACAGTTGTAGCAAAGGTGTCAGTTTTGATGGATGTAATTTATCATGTCTGTTGTATACAGATGACATTGTGATTTTTTCTGGTAGTGAAACCTATTTACAGGATTTACTGAACGTACCGAATAATTGTTGTGCAAGGTGGCAAATGTCTGTATGTAAAATTTTCCAAGACTGATTTGATTCTTTTTCGCAAGAGGGGACATGTAAGAACAAGTTTTGAATTCATTTTGTGCAATCGCATTGTGAATTTAAGAGAATGTCATAAGTATCTGGGTGTAACTCTGAACGAGTTTATCGATTTCAGTTTGACAGCTGAGATACTGGCAGACTCCGCATCTAGAGCATTGGGAGCTCTGGTGAGCAAATACAAACATATTGGTAACATGGGTTTCAACAGTTACAGTGAATGTTTTGAAATGTCAGTAGCTTCAATTCTAGAATATGGGTCTGGAATTTGGGGATACTCTTAATACTCGTATATTCTTAGGGATTCACAAGTATGCTGCCTATGTAGTGCTTTATGGCGACTCAGGTTGGCCAAATTCACACTACAAACAACATGAAAATATGAAAAGCCTCTGAAATTGTTTATTTCTAATGGATGAAAGCAGAATTGCAAAAAAAAATCTTTTTATGGGACCTTAAACATTGGAACTCCTGCAATTGGCCAAGTTCAATATTTAAAATTATGGAGAAATGCTATTTTTTAAAAAATTTCAGGAACATGCAAACTGTGTCTCTCGAAAACATCAAGGTTCCAGTTAGAAGAGTTAAACTGGTTAAAAATAATCACTGAAAAACCAAATCTGTGCTTATATAGGTGTGTTAAGAATGACTATTGTGTAGAAGAGTATTTGCATCTGCCGGAATCCCAGAGGTCCGTCATAGCTCAATTGAAAGCAGGTATTCTACCACTAGAGGTTGAGATGGGACGGTACTTCGAAATTCCTGTGAACGGATTTGTTGTGTTTGTAAAAACGGAATTGAAGATGAAATTCATTTCATTTTTGACTGTGAAAAATGTACTCACATTCGACCATTTTTTATACAGAATTCTGCCCTACCTCAAGTATTCCAAAATAACTTGAAAGGTCTAGTGAAATTCATTCAAGACCCTTTTAGCTTAGAAGTAAGTATTTGTTTATAAACTAGTCTGAAGTGGTCATATTTGAGCGTGTGCAATATGTTATGTAAGGGTTTAATTATTATTAGATTGACTGCGTAAGCCCATTGAGACTGGGGTGTGTGGTGAATATTCTGTCTTTGAGATTGTATTTACTGACACCCTTATGTCACTATAATAAATAAATAATGATAATAATAATAGATTTTGATTTTGCTTGAAAATTTTAAGAGTTCACATTTGAGGTTTTATTCATATTTTGTACTGAGGTATAGGTGGGAAAATTCCAGCCGGCTCTTGATGTT
Organism: Phoronis australis; assembly: GCA_002633005.1. Taxonomy (NCBI): domain Eukaryota; kingdom Metazoa; phylum Phoronida; family Phoronidae; genus Phoronis; species Phoronis australis. The sequence continues at coordinate 186,572 of NMRA01000247.1, forward strand.
GTACTGAGGTGTAGGTGGGATAATTCCAGGCGCCTCTTGATTTTGGGGACCTTTACCTCAATTTCAGAGTCATGCTAGTTCCAGAAAGGGATCTTAACTCAATATTTTCATCACTTAAATGGAACCCAGCAATTAGTCTCATGTTGACAAGTGTTGAAGCGTTATGGCCCTGTCGTCAGCGGGCTGTAAAGTCCGTCACAGAGCGTTCCTTAATTCCATATTCTATTTTTATTTCTGCATTTTATATGAAATTAATGCACTACTACTACTACATCACTGTATGAAAGCTCACTTTAAAAGTGAACTTTTCTCATTTGAGAATTTTAGGAACATTATAATTCAACAGTTTTAGAGTGATCATTTTCAGGTATGTTGGGAATTTTGCAATAAGATATCTATCTGGCTAATCTTCACTACTCCAGGAAATGTTTTCCTTAAAAATATGTGCATCATGCATTTTGCGAGGCAACAGGTGACAATTTGATGACAAATGGTGTGTCTTTTTGAAGACTCATAAAAGGTGTCAGATGTCTTCCTGTTGAGAGAGCATAGTAAAAATGTTTGTTTCATTTACATCTTCTTTAATATGGACTAATTTCTGTTGTGTATTTTTAGGAAATTTGACTGATATGATCTTATTGAGAAGAGTGTCATTTCTGTTGTTTTTCGAAGAGATTCGATTACTATGACACCCCCAAGTGGTAATTTTAGTTTTTCTTTGCTCTTGTTTCAATATCTACCAAGGATGTAATCCTATTAAGGAGAACATAACTGTCACTGATTTCCATGTAGGCGGTCAGCTACTGTAGCTTCCCCTAGTGGCAGTTTTGTTATTTGAATGGCTCCTGCCTGATTAGCTACAAATTTTCCACTAAATGACAGATATAATGACCATGAAAATCGGAAGAAATACGCTAATAGTCTGTTGGAATTTTTTTAAAAGTCTTATGTTTGTTAACTTCTGTCAAGATATTAGAATTGGATAGATAACTTGTTAAAGGATTCAAAATTCCGAAAATAACCACAATCGCAAAGAAATTCATTCCAAAACAAAGCGGCATTTCACTTACTAAAAGCACCCTGATGTGAGTACATGTTAACGTTCTTTCAGGTGATCACAAAACCTTTGGGTAAGTCCACTAAAAAAAGCATCGTGATTATTGCAGTCAATATCACATTATGATAAACGACCCGACTCTCAATTATTGGCCACTAATAATATAAAATATTTATATATCAATAGTAAAATATAATATAAATAAAGGCAAAAAATGAAAATAATTATGAATATAACAAATGAATGAATATAGATAATATATAAATGAATACTAATATAAAATAAAGTAATACTATGTCAATCTTGAATAAGCTTGCAATGTTATTCAATGTTAATTACCAGTATGAGCTGATTATCAAGGAATATATTCATCATCCGCATAAATTAATGTTAACTTACATGACTGGCCTTAGTCTGACCCACATTTGATATTTAATTGTTCAGTTTCATAGATATTTGGCTAAAAAACAGGCTTGCTAATGAAGTCCTACATATCAGCAATGAAGATTGTTCAACTCATATGATTTGCTTGTGACGAAGATGAAAGGATATGCGCTGTTTGTCATGATCAATGTTTCACTGCAGCAATGTTGGTTTGTTTAGGTTAATAAAAATAGATACACTAAAAAGAACATTATGATGCATCAGTCAATTATAAATCCCAGGACTGTAGTGTAACGACTGGAACTCACTATATCATGTAATTATTTGAAAACAAACATAGCGGAGCAATAATCAATTGAGCACAGAATAGTGACAGTTTGAGGCTATAAGCAGATGTTTAAAAGTTATCCAGGAATGAGTAGTGTGTTCAACCATATACTTTCTTTGTTAAGACCTTTTGGTAAGTAAGACATGATATTTCATAATGTTTTAAAATGGTAGTGTTTGAAATTGGTTAGATTTTGAGTTCTGTCTTTTTGGCAGGTGCTGAATTGCTGCTATGTGTTGAAGAAACTCATTACTGTACACCGCTTTAAAAATGGCCTCAACTTCGTCCTTGGTCTCATCTTGGTCCTTAATCAGTTGAGAAAGGAGTTTTGATCTTGTGTAGAACTGACAGTATGTGATTCCTGGAGACCAAGCTCTACAAATAAAATATTAAGTAATGATGGTGTGTGCAAGTCAACTTGTAGTCTGGTGATGATGCTGTGTGCAAGTCAACTTGTAGTCTGGTGATGATGCTGTGTGCAAGTCAACCTGTAGTCTGGTCTTGAGCAACAACGAACTCTCACTTCTTTGCAAGCTCTGAAATCATACATATTTTCACAAAGGAATAATTTTAGACCAATGTTGTCGTCTTAATCAAAAAGTGTTTTGTGAATATTTTTTTTCATAAATTTATTGCCTAGACAAGGCCAGTTTAAGAGAAAAATATGGTTTGTTAAAAACATAGCTTTCAAGCATAACTGTCTCCTCTGTTACTGTTCCACTCACAGTTCTGTGACTTACGAATTATTTTGGTTCAACACTGGCTCCTGTGGATACTTGCTTCTTCATCAAAATGTGAGAAAAGGTGCCGTCATTATGATAATGCAAATGCTATGCAAAATGTCTAGAGTGCAGTTAGTTGTTTTATCCAATCACCAGTGGTCTACCTATCAGTGTTGTTATAATGTGCTTCATGACGGTTCACCAATGCAATAAAAACGAAAATTAGACATTACAACTGGAAGCTCATGCTTAATGTCATTTTTGAAATTAATAGTTCATAACTTTAAGAAGAGGTTATTATAATCACCTTTGGCAAACATGTTCAATGTTTCTGTTTTGCTTGCTAACAAGCTTGATACATCGTATCATGATTTTGATTAATGACAAGAGAATTCTTATCTGGTTCAGTGGGAAAGGCTGCAATTTAGGTTATTGCAGTCTCTTCTGTTTCAATGTATCAGTGCGACTTGTTTGGCAGCACTTGTGACATGTTTGAGTGGCCGCAGCTTGCTTAAAAAAACAGTGACCAGTTTTGAAAAAAGACATTGCCATTGCCAACAGTGTTTTTAGTGTTTCAAATTATAGGCTTAACAGCATCTGGCTATAGCTCACTGAAACTGAAAAAAGGTTAATTAGTGGGTAACTTGGCAGGTAAATGGTGCAACTGCAAGTACATTTTGTACTGACAAGGGAACGACAATTTACCCTCATTGCATTGAAGTTAATCTGTTCCACTGTAGGAATGTTGTGCTACTCCACAACTTGATCAACCAATTTTGAAAGGAGTTGTGATGGCTGTCGTTAATCTTTAAAGTGTGAGACTTATGTTTTCCCAGATACCCAAAATCCACAAAATAGGGCAGTTGCTACATTGATGGAAGAGCGACGGGTGACCATTTTGATGGATGGCATGGATGTTAAACTTATATGCAGGTACTGATAACATGGTTCAATTTAAACATTTTCCTTTTTCAGCAATCTATGAAAGTTGTGTCCCTTTGCAATCGTCTGAGTCGATCTCGTCGCAACAGTGCTGATCTCCTAGAAAGCGGTTCCACGGGTACTATTTTGGAGGAGGTAACTAAAAGATGTTTGTTCAAAATAGCTAGGGATGATAAAGTAGTCTAACGATAGAGATTACAATCAACATCTGTAATGGGTGTTGTCAGCAAGCATTGGTTCTAAGTTGCTTTACTTGTCTTATTGTGCAATGGCCTTTTCAGAACTTTTGGGATAACCATGTTTTCAGATGTCTACAAAACTAATTGGCGGATTTCAATGGAACTTGACACACATGTATGTCAAGTTCTGACACCGGGCGGATTCGGTCACTGCAGCAATCCATAGTAGCCATTTTGTTCTGCTGTCCTGTTGTCCATTTGTTTGCTGGATATCTCAATAACCCCTGGTTTTATTTTACTGAGTTCATGGGACATCACTAGGACGATGCATGGCCCTTTCCAATCTGCCCCTACCCGGAAGATAGGAGTGGGGCTTTTCAGTATTTTTAAGGAAGAGCATTTCTGGATGATATCTAGGGATCCGATTGATGGATTTCAATGAAACTTGATACAGACGTATGTTACGGCATTGCAGTGGTTGCTTTTTGGTTGGATTTGACTGCTGCAACATTCCGTAGTGTCTGTTCTACTTTAGAGAAAACGACAGCTACTGGTTTGGGCAGATTACAACAATTACTGTTCTCATAATGTCATTTTGTAGAGGAGGCAGTGTGGCCTGGTTGATAAGTGATCGCGTTTCTTTACTCGAGGTCGTGGGTTCGAGTTCCACCAGATCACACTGCTAAACCCTTGAGCCAGGTTTCTAGCTCCTCAGCTCGGTTTTAACCAAAAATGAATAAAGCATAACAATAGTTCCAGGTGATCAGTGCAATGGGCCCACATGCGAGGCCTGCACACGTCTGGTATGTGTATTAGACCGCCTGCAATTGTTTTTTTTGTGTTTTTTTTAATGTCATTTTGTGTCTATCTTAAGTTTGTTTCTGCTACCAAAAGAAGTAGACTATTCCTGCTAATTTGGGAATGACAATTGTTTTTTTTGTGTTTTTTTTAATGTCATTTTGTGTCTATCTTAAGTTTGTTTCTGCTACCAAAAGAAGTAGACTATTCCTGCTAATTTGGGAATGACTAGTGCTAGATCCCTTTATCACATGTTTTATTCTTATGTGGCAAATGTTGAAAAGCTGTCATTTTCTTAATGTGCAAGTACATTATTTATTTTTCCTGAATTACTTGAATTGCCTTCTGCGAGTGGGTTCACAGAAGACATTGAGCACAAATCCTCTCATTTTATATATTCGTAGCACAGGCTTTCCAAACAATGTGTATTATTAGTACCTGGTAGGTATACCACTGTGTCCAATAACTGGAAGATCATGTATTTTTACATATGAAAGTATAAAAATCACACGTCGGTCAGAAACTTTTATATATTTTCATAGTGGTTAGCCTTATGAGTAGTGAACCCAGGGAATTTTTGAACCTTCAGAGTAGTGGGCTGTTCCTACATTCATGATGAGTCAGATCACTTTGTGCTGGCTGCGTGAGTGCGACATATTCACAATTTCAACGTAATGATGATCATATTAAATACAACTATTCAAAGATATAGATATAAATTTGGACAAAAGATAGCCAATCAAATCTGTAAGATAGAACTAATTAATGTAAATTAAAAACAACCAAACAAAATAACATCTTATTTTTATGGTCATGTGATGTCAATAGGTTTTTAAGAACACCATGGCTTGCATTCTGAAATTGTTTGTGAAGAAGGAAATCATATGAAGGATTGTGAAATATATTGGAATAGTCAATGATTTTCTGATGTTGGCTGACGTACCTAATGAGTACGGCTTGTAGTTTCATAACAGAAAAGAGGAAATGTTATACCACTTTGAGAAAAGGTGGTTTAGTCAAAATTGTCAATAGATATTTTTCAAAAAGCGACTAAAACAATCCCTGATGAGCCATTTTTAAGTGGCGAACAATGTCTGGTACTTTGTAAATTCTCCAGTTTGGGACAGTGAAAATTAAAATTATTTTGCTTTGAGGTCGGAGCTTATACTAAATTTTAGAAATATGCAATGTCAGACATCCCTAATTTTAAGAACTACAACCAATGACAATGCTGCATATTATCAAAACATTGCACTGGCGGCTATTTTTTCACTTTTAAGAACATCCAAGTCTATTTTCTGTTAACACAAAATGCAATTTCCTAGAAATATGATAGCTCGAAATTGCTTATGTCTCAATCTTTAGAATCACGAAGATTCAATTTCATCTTTTTCATAACTTGCAGCGAAGTAATTAGTCTTAGAATTGTGGAAAAGAGACAATGTTTACAATCATTTTATGTAAAATTAGTGAAGAATTTTCGCACGTTTTTGATGACTGCCAATCAGAAATTAACTCCTATTTTGTGATCAAATTTTGAAAGAAGAATTCGAAGCAAAATTTTTGCGAATGCATTGCCATTTTGCTATTGACAATTTTTTCCTTCTAGTTTTCAACTAAAAAATCGAAATACCGATCCTTATATGCTGGCGCATGTTAGTGATAAACTGAACTGTGCATAAATGAAAATAACAACAAAAAAAAATGTGGGTTAGTGCCAGTATAAAAACGAGTTTTATTGTTTACTGAGTAAGGTTGATGTTTGAGATGTGACATGTGAACATCTCTATTGTTTCTGATGAGATGGCATGTTGTGGGAGTCTATTCCAGTGTAAAATACTAGATGGGAAGAAAGAGTGGTAGTATGCTGTGCGAATGTATGTTCTCTCAAAAGTATGAAAGTGGGAATTACATGGTCTAGAAATATGTAGGGGTGGCAGGTATGTGTGGGGAATGACAACCAGGCTGTGAATGGTCTTGTACATGAGGAACAGTTTATTCTGAACAAGTCTTTCTTGAAGAGTGGGCCGTTTGAGAGTGGGAAGTATGCAATAAATTCTAATTCTAACTTAAAATTAACAATAGCCAATGACAATAGATTTGAGATTTAGGAAACATTCCTTTTCTAGCTTTTTTATGTTCTATCGTTAGGGGTGATTTCACTCACTAGTAAGTTGAAGGCAACATGCCTGGCATTGATTAATGAATAGATCTAACTACTTCATTGCTTGACTGCCTTCATAATGGTAATTTTAAGTTTTAATTGTAACAGTCTCAATATCTGCCAAAATATATTCGCTAATACCCGGATTATTTCCACTTCACTTTGTAGAATCCATTCTAAGTTCAGTAGTGTTGGTCTCATAAGGCGTGGAAATGTTTGGAAATTAAGCACCCCTTGAATCTTTGCGTTTTGCGATGCACGCGGTGGGAGCTGATCAGCGCTTATGTTATGCCTGGAATCTGCTAATCAATATTGGGTCATGCAGCATTCAGTGCTCATTGCACAGAAAATCTGGACTACCATTTGTCTAAAGGAATCAATGCCTACATCCTTCCTCCTCTGTTGCGTTGCATTGTTCCTATGTTCTCTGTAAATTAGCTTGTTTAATTTGTTTACATTTCGTTGATGCTAAGCTGGTAAACCAAATAAAGCTGTGATTACCAATTATAAAGCTTGTTAAATAAGGCTAACATTTTGCTGGTGGCATTTTCCATCTGCATGGATGAAAAGCTGTTCTTTGAGTGCATTGCATGGTTTGATTGGTAGGCCTTGTTAAGTGATGAATTAATTTGACTAATGATTTCAAATTGTTCAGTAATTAAAATTATTGAAGGACTTGCTTCTCAATCTCCAAAGCATTACTCAAGTTTTAAATATACTGCACTTTTCTGCAGTTTTATTTATGGTTTCTAGATGTTACATATTCTGAACGGTTAGTGTTATGTTTGTCAATGTTGTGTCTGCTATGCTTCCTCGCTACTTTGTCTGCTGTCACCTGCAACATGCGTCATGGGGCCTCTCATAGTCGTTCACAAGTGCAAATTTTAACTTTTCAGTCCACATTGTTGCTCGCCTGAAATTCGCTTACGTGAAGGAGGTGCTTTATGTATAGTTACTTTGGGAGATCTTTGAGAATCGGTTCTGTTTGTTACATTAAAATAGGCTAGATTAAAGTAAAATTCACAAACTAAGTAGCATAGACTTTGGCAGCTGTATTGTGTTCATACTCACTTTATACATCTAGTAGGTGGCTTCATTCACATTTCTAGCCCAGTGTCTCTCACTGAAAGCCTTGTTTCTTGCCGTGGCATGTGCTGTTGCTATCTACAGTAATGCTGTTAAGAACATTCACTTTTGATGTAGTGGAGGTCTTCATTCCTCTTGCCTCTTTGAAAGAATTCTATTGAAATTCACCCATCCGCCGTTACTTAAAATAAAGGTTGGAACGTCATGCAAACAAATTGTGAAAATATATTTTACCCCAATCCAAGTTTTATTTGGCAGAAGTCATGGTTCTTTTGATTTATACAGTAAAATCCCACGAATTCAGGACTAAAAAATGCTAAAAGAGCACTTTTTCATTTTGAAGGTCTTCTAACAAATTTTCAAAATATTGCCAGTTGCTTGATTATTGCAAAGCATCATTTTGGTACTTTGCGTCATTTATAAGAAAATGAGGAAATAAAGTTTCACGCATCCATCATCTGCGTCCTAAATTGGAAAGACTTTGTCATACTGTTTAACAAAACACCTGCTTTGCTTCTGCCTTAATTCCTCTATACCACCATGACTCAAGTGTGCCACTGAATTTATTATACTATGATTGGATGTTTGGCCATTACTGTCATTTCAGCCCTCATCATTAAATTCCTTATACCTCTGTAACGTTTTAGAGAGTCACACATGATTTTCAGGAACAACTGGTAGTAAATGCTTTCTTGTCTGCTGCTTTATTGAGCTCCTGTGTGATAAATTCTGCAGAAATTCTGGAAGTCTGCCGTACTTGTTATTGGAATCCAGGAAAATTGAAAATCATTATTTGGCATTCTGAATGCCTGCGTTTTAAAGCTCTCCTGATAGTATCCAACCATTTTTAAGGTAAGATCATTTTAGATACAAAATCACAATGCTGCTGACTACGATTTGGATTTAATTTTTCTACATCTAGCAAGAAATCAGAACACTGGATTATTGTTGAGAATTTCATGGGATCGTGTTGAGAAAGATATTCCAACAGTTTTCTCTTGTTTAATAAACAGCAGACCGACTCTTCTGTTCAACTCTAGGTAAATCTAGTTGTGGTTCTTATCAGTGAGCATCTGTGCATGCTAACCTATTATAGAATTGTAGAAAAAATATTTTTATTTTTATTTGTATTTGTTTCATAGGTCGTCATCCTTTTTAAACCATAAACTCACAATTTTACAATGACACTAAGGGTCAATATGGTCAATACATGCATACACATGCTCTGCAGAGACAATAAAACAATTATGCAACTAAGACTTTTGTAATAAACAATTCCTTACTTTCATTGCCAAAAAATATATTTTGCCACCTGATTTAAGACTATCTAGGAATTGTAGAAATGAGCATTTCATATGTGGTTTGTGTGTAACATTGTTTTGTTTCAGAGCCTGCAATCTTATCTTTTCACTCAAAAATATATTTGTCACTTACTGTTGATACAAATTTAGGATAATTATCTGTTTTTCTGTCCTTGAGTATATTTTATATTAAGTAAACCACTGTGTTATCCATATTCGCACTTGATGACCTCCAGTTTCAAGGTACAAACTCGAGTAAAAACTCTGGCATAGTTCCAGTATCGGTTTGAGCATAGTTTCCTGAGTTTTTCCCATTCTCGATTTTCACGCATCCATGTAGTTGAAATGCTCTTTGTGAGCCGCCTGCTAAACCTTTGACAGGGAGGGCGGATATTGCTGTACATGACAGCCTTGTTGTGGTAGTTTGTAAGTTGCTACAATCTTTGATTTGCAGTAACTTACATTCATGGAAGTTGTTGGAAGCAGTCCAATTGTGTTTTCACATGACCATCGTGCTTTGTGCACCCACAGTGCTTTGCACATTTCATGTCTACCATAATTGTTTCTTTGATGATAACATCAGGCTACTCTATTATGGGGGTGGTTATGAATGAGGTATTTCTGTGCCAAGAGTGATGTCAACTGCATGTGGGTAAAACTGAATCAAGCAATTTTTGCCCTCTCATTTCAATTATTTATTGGTTGTATAATTCCAGTTGTTGAACTGATTATTCTGCCATATGTGTTTCTCTTAAAAAGGAGGCATTGTATGACAGGTTCACCAAAGGGAAGTAATGTGGCAGTGTGGCACAGAAAGAGAAAGAAATTTCTACCATTCAATTTCTTCTTTTGCTGAACTCAGTCTTCAAAATGAAAGGATGCTCATTTATTCTTTGTTTTGAGAAATTAAATCTGACAGTTTTCTTTAGCATGACCTTTTGTCTGTAACTCACATGCATAATCCATCAGCTGTCAAAGTACGAATTCAACAGTAACAATAAATTCATCCTGCTTTATGCCTGCGTCTTACCGCATTCACTCTAATAAGCGTCCATGCCCCTATAAGTGCCCTTCACGCGTTGTTAGACTTTGCTAAAATAACGCCCAGTCCATGAACGCCGTGTACATGCGAAAAATGCCTTACCTACAGTTCTAAAATTCTACAGTAACGTCTTCAATTTATCAATAGGATCCAACAGTCCTGAAAAAAATCAGTATTCACGGAATTTGTAGACCACGAGCCTCGCCGCTATGTCGGTATTTAGCCGTGACTATACTTCTGGCCTCAGCATCACTAAAAACAAATGGGATTTTGCTGATATCAAGGATCTTATACTATCAGTCAGTTAGCAATACATATATGACCCAATATTTGTAATAATAGGGTGTAAATTATTGCTAAGAAAATCTGAAGAAATTCTGTTTATAACATAATTTTGTGGTGTCAGCTTACAATTGACTAGCCAGCAATATTATTCTAACTTTACAATTTTGCACTTAAACCTGTAAATTGAGATATTGGTCCTAGATTTAGAGGATTTTGAGTTTGACTAACATCTGGTGGCAAATTAGAACTCAGCAGCTTATTCAAGTGGACAACAGGTCACACAAGAACACATGTTAGTAGTAATAAATAAGTAGAATTGATACTAGAATTAACATTTTTATTATTAGGAACTTATAATCCTTTGTTTGCTGTTCTGAGTCTGTCATGAATGCTTTGGAGGACTTATGGTGATTCATTGGTAGGAAAGTCAAGAAGTAGGTCTCACAAGTTCAGCGTACATTTTTGAAACCTATATGAATAGCAGTGAACACGTGGTTAGGTAAAGAACAGAGCTTACTACTAATGTTCAACTTAAGAAATTTGATTGGAGTTTGGAATTCTTGTTGTGGAGAACACTGGTCTAATAAGAACTTGACGGAGTAAGCTCACAAGGAAGTGCGCGCTACATACCTGTCGTTGAAGACATTAATCATCGGGAACTATCCATTTATGACACGGGTAGCATAGCATTGGCAAAAAATAAATATTGGCACTATAATTTCCTTAAGTTTCTAATACCATAAAAAAGTTTGCGTTATTTTCAAGAGAAATTAATTATAATTGGTGATTTTAAAGTCAAAATAACCCACTGATAGTCAACGCGTCCGCACCCTTGCAATTCCCCTCCGAATATCCCGGAAAATAAGTGTTAGACTGTCACGTATCCAGTCACCCGGCGACTCACCGAGACAATTTTTTAACTCGGGCAAATGAACTCTGATGACAAGCACGTGCTTGCTCACTCACACAATACGCACTGCAGACGAACTTCAAAACAAACGTCACGTGACAACAACATGTGTGTTCGTCCAGAAATTTTCTTGTGTTGCGGGGAATGATCTAGCACATATTTGGACTTATGTGCAGTTAATCCGAACTCCACAAAAACTTAAAAATCTTGGGAACTCTATTTAGAAAACTTAAAGAGGACTTCAGGTAATTTGTTGAGTCAAAACTATATTTTTATTCAAGAATTCAAGTTGACCTATCGACAATCGCGAGGTAGCGATGCTTCAGTCGGCTAGTTTTCGCCCTGGGATTTCAGAGCAATTTTCTGAAAAATGATCGTATAACAACGAAGTTTAATAGTAATGCACCACAATTTTGTAGAAAGTCTGTCATAGGTTACAGATACGTCACAGAGCGTAAATTTGATGAATCCTAGCTTAAGATTTTCACGCGTTTCGGAGACCGGGTTGCAACCACTTTAGGCCATGATAAGCACCCCCCATCCTGAAACAAATTTTTCTAAGTGCCCTGGGCGTTTTTTAGAGCAAATACTGTATGTCAGAAATTTACTTTGTTCTTAGACCACCTACGGATATAAAACTGATAACTTGTTTTTTACTTATGTGGGAAATGGTGCTTAGGTTTGGAATGAACTGACTGGTCATTCTTGCAATATTGACCTGCGTGTTCTTTCCAGAAGTCGTCTCTAATTTGTGTATCTACAAGTTTAAACCAATTTTGTAACTGTACAGTGCTCAAAAATACATCTAGAGAAAGGATCAGCCAAATGGCGATGAACCGTAAGTGATTGTCATCATGACAGTGCATACTGCTGTACTTAACAACATACCCTAGCAATGTTCCTGCTTCATTTTCTGACACTGATGGGTATTCTTTGCACTTTGACATCGTTCCAGCAGTAATGTGTCTCACTTTTTCAAATCAGTTGTCCTGTTTTTTCATGCCCAAATGTTGGCAAATATGGGATGTTTGTGATGACCAAGACTTTCGTGCCTCTGCCTGTGGAGTGCCCTTGTTTTGGCGTGCTCATTTCCATTTTAACAACTTGGGAATTTCGTGAGGTCACATTTGAGGAGTTGACATTATGTTAAGCATCCTACTACAGGACAATTTTGTTCACCATTTGACAACATGTTGGATTATTTTAATGGCCATTTCTAGGTATGCTATCGCCAATTGTGATGAATAAAGGGTATTTTTCAAGCACTGCTGGAAGTGATCTGCAAAAGCCAGTATTTAGACAGATGGGTACAGCAGCTTTCAGAAATATCAAATCAATACCCTTGTAAATATAATAGCTCATTTGTTAATAGGGTTGTATTGATGGTTGTGATACATTTGCTTCTATTCATGGCCATTTACTAAAACTTAAACTTGTGACAAAAGTTGGCAAAAAAATTGTCAAAACACAATAAGGTATCATTACTAGCAATTTACCAGTTATGATTCCACTCACACTTTGGCCAAGACTGTGAACTTTGGATTTGTAGCTGTCAATAGGTCTTAAGGTTGCTGCCATCTTTCTCAGATTAGAATTGGTATCTGTTGGTTGTTTGATGAATTTTTGTGGACTTATGTTGGCTCTTTAGGGAACTGAGTCCCCTGTGAAGTCAAAGTAACAATTGGAAATGACAGTCTCTATTTGCGCTGTCACGGTTCCGTTGCAGGAAAAGTGGGAAATAACAAGTGTGTAATCTTGTGATACGGCGTACATCTTTTAGGCCTGGTTGGGTCTCTGCAATTGGTTATTTGGCCATTTTTTACGGTGTCTAAAAGTAATTTTTAAACATTAACTTTAAAATTTGTTAATTGACATTGTCATTTTTGCGACATCAAAAGTGTATGCTAGCAGCAAGTCCTGAAACCCTTTCCCCAGTCTCCCTAAAGCATACAAATTGTGCACTCCAGAAAATGGCAGTAATTGAACGGTCTCTTATTCAGATATATCACATTCACCCTAATAACTGCCCATGCCCCTATAAGTGCCCCCAACGCGTTTTCAGACTTTGCTAAAATAAGCGCCCATTCCATGAACGTGTATTTGCGAAAAATGCCTTACCTACAGTAATAAAATTCTACACTAACCACTTTAATTTATCAATAATATCCGACAGTCCGGAAAAAAATGGTTGTGCGCGGAATTTGTAGACCACGAGCCTCGCCGCTATGTCGGTATTTAGCCGTGACTATACACTTCAAACTTCCACCGTGCCTCAAGAAGAATGCAAAAGTTTTGCTGATCTTGCAAGGAATGCATGTGTCGTACTAGGGCCTTTAAGAACATACGCAGCATACTTGTCAACGGGATTGTATTGTAGATATTTCCTGCCCTCAACAGGAATCCAAATTTCTTCAACACGTTAAAACTGTGAATCGAAGACTAATAAAAAACTCAACCAGTGTTAAAAGCACGTGACCAGGAAGCGCGCGCTACATACGTGTACATGTACCGGCTGTCATCAAAGACATTAGTCGGGAACTTTCCATTCATGAAACGGGTAGTATAGCATCGACAAGAAATAAATATTGGCACAAATTTCCAGCAGTTTCTAATACCAGAAAAAAATTTGCGTTGTTTTTAAGAGGGGTTGTTTGGTTAACCACAATTGGTGTTTTCAAAGCCAAATATCCGATAAAATGACTACTGACTGTGAATGCTTACACACCCTTACACCAAAAAATAACTGTCAGACAGTCATGTACGCATCCAGCCACACGTCAACTAATATGGGCCTTACGGAGACAATTGTCAAACGTTTTTTAGCAGATGAGACCGGCAAGTTCTGAATGAATCATGTTGTGCTTGTGCTAATTTCTGTAAATACAATACACATCTAGCTCGTTAGATTGCGTTCATACTCTGGCAAATGAACTCTGGTAACTCACACGTGCTCACTTACAAACGCAGATGAACTTCAAAACAATTGTCACGTGACAACAACATGTCCAGAGATTTTTTTTCGTGTTACCGGGTAAGCCTATGATCATAGATGGCACGATCTAGCTCAGATTTGGACTTAACCTGCTGTTAATCCCGACTCCACGAGAACTTAAAAATCTTAGAAAACTTAAGGAGGATTTCAGGTTATTTGCTTGAGTTGAAACTGTATTTTTATTCAAGCATTCAAAGTACCATGTCAACCATTGCACAGAGTCAGTCGGCGACTTTCGTCCTGGAATTTATGCACAATTTTGTGTAAAATGATCGTAATTTAACAACAAAGTTTGATAGCAATGTACCACAACTTTGTAGAAAGTCTGTCATAGGTTACACATACGTCACAGAGCATAAATGTGATGAATCTTAGCTTCCGATTTCACCTGTTTCGGCGACCGGGTTTCAACCACCTTGGGTTAAAATAAGCGCCCCCCGAAGCGAATTTTTCTAAGCGCCCTCAGGGCGGTTACTAGGCCAAATACGGTTAGCTTGTTTGCAAGGCAAGTGCATTGTATAACATTTGATTGTGTATTTTTAAATGGCAGGAGCAAGAAGAGGACAACTTTCTTATGCAAGCACTCCTTCATGCTGCTGAGGATGGTAATGTGTTTGGAGTGAAACAGCTGTTGGATCTCACCAAGTTTGATATCAATCAGTTGAATAAGGTAAAATATGGCCCTTTGGGTAGATTTTTACTGCTCTGAATTTTTGTATAGTAGTGGAGTTATGCGTTACAAATAGACAAATTTCCCAGAAACAAATTTGATGTCGTCCAAATGAAGTGGGGTAAAACCAGTGCTTGAATTCGATTACAAATTCATTACTGTGTCATGTCAATAAAAACCAGTGCTGAAAGCTCGAATGTACTGTTAAAAGAGAAATGTGAATGTTGGCCTTCAAGATCACGATATTTCAGTGCCATTATTTGTATGCATGAGCAAGCCATATGTTTCTCAATGATGTTATGCTACATTTATTTGGAAGTGTTCACTTGGCTTTTGGACCTCTCACGCTGAACTTGACATGATTTTAAAACATTTTTCTTTGCATAGGTAGCTGCATAGATCAATGTATGTCACCGTTGGATTTGCTTATAACAGCTATACTTCCGTTTCGTTCCAGAGCGGATCTACCATCTTACACATGGCTGCTGGCTGTGGTCACGTAGATGTCATTAGGGTGTTGGAGGAGAAGGGAGTCAATCTCAATGCAACTGACAAGGTAGGCATGCCTGTTATATAGTATGTCACTTTAAAGATATATTCGTAGGTACCAAACACCGCAGCAGCAATGTTGTTGCCATTGATTGATAGGTGGCAATGGTTGGGGTATCATGTATTGCGAATATATGTAAATATAAACAACAATTGATGAAACGCAGAAGATTTAGCATTGGTAATGAAAGTGAATTCATGAAACGAACAATTCAGATTTAAGACCTCTGTTGGTGAAGAAGTTTGGAACAGACAGGTAGATCTTATTGGTATGGTAGTTTGCGAGCCAAATTGTTGACTAGATTGCTGGCAAAAGTTACGCACCAACATTATGTAAAATTATGATCACCTCATTATCAACACCGATTGTGTGGTAGGCCTCTCATGAGGGTTCATTGTCAATGTTGAACAAGCTTTTGAAAAGATGGAAAAGTTAACTTTTTATGATTCTCATTTACTACACACCTGTTTATTGACAGTTAATATTGTGACGTTTGTTTTGTTATTTTGGTAATCTGTTGTATAGTATAACATCCGCTACTACCATGTCATGAGAATAGCCTGTACAAACCTTGCTAGACCAAGGCTAGGCTAGGTGAGGTGCTTTACCCCAAACAAGCAGCAAGTCAAGCTTGTTCATAAGCAATGAGCACAAGTAAATTTTTTTACAAAGCACTACGCGTGTAATTATTCCGGCCATATTAACTTATTGCATTGGAAACAAAGGGCATTGTATTGTGCTATCTGCAGTTCTGTGACCATTTTGCAGCATGGTGATTCTGCTCTGTACTGGGCTGCACGACAAGGCCAAGTCAGTGTAATTAGACACATGAAGGGAAAAGGTGTGTCGCTTGACATGCAAAATAAGGTGAGCCTTGGCCTAATGATCAATAGATGTTTGTTTGCAGTGAGGCTATAATGTCTGATTTCCTATTCGGTGGAACCTCGCAAAAAGCTTTTTGGCAATGTTTTGCATTTGTTGAACAAAGCTTCATCAAACTACGTCATGTGTTCTGCTATAAACCTCCACATTCTAAGTAATGTTTCATACTCATGTGAGTTTGATTTCACTGACTGATGTTTTTGTCAATGTTATGGGTAACAGTTATCTCCATAAGATCTACAAATGGTATACAATTTGGTAGATTTACAAAAAATGATGGTCATCTGTCATAGTGTGATATACTAACAATTACTGTTTCATTTTGATATGAACTTTTGGAATGTTTGCTAATTCTTCCAACCACTTTATGAAATATGAATTTCTGGGGCTTCTAGGGAAAGGGTTTGGAGGTTTGGAAGATTTTTGTTGTGTTATGAAGCAAAGACAGTTGCTGTTCGTTTCTCTTGCTTTAATGATTTGAGGTTTTCTTTAGAAACTCATGGTTCCTTTTACTTTGTCAATAGATTTGGGCAAGAAGTGCTGACATTATCAATTTCCTTATCACTTGCACTCATCTAAATCCTTTTGTTTGGAACAGAGCAATTGCCTTGTTAGCTATAATGACTTTACATCAATAAAACACTGGCTGAAATGAATTGAAGCATCATACACTGCTGAAATTAAATTCCTTGGAAAAAATTAAGTCAAGTTCATTTTTCCAATGGAAATGCAAAAGAATATATTCATCTTAGTAGATGATTGGCAAGCAAGTCACAATGTGGAAAATAGTCTGCACGAAGGTTTAAAAAAGGGTTAGGTTGATAACCAGATTTGGAAGCTGCTGCCATCTGGAGTTAAAACTGAACAAGATTTATTTGTCATGCATTGCCTGAGTATTTCTACACTATGCAGTTGTCGTAAGAGGATTTGGGGCGATTTTAGGAGCACGGGCATTACCATAAAATGTTTTAGCATGTTGTTGTGAGAGCTTTTATGGACATCTTTCTTCGAAAATTATGTTTGTCCAGCTTACAACATCCTTACTTCATCCAGTGGCTGTCCCTGTTTTAAGTTCATACCTGGTTTCACTTTATAATTTTTTAATTTGGAATCCCTTTTTGTAAAAGCAAATGAGTGTCCAGCATCAAAGATTTGTTATATTGTTGTAAGAATAGGTGTGAATAACCAGTAACAGATCAGTGGCATTGTATCACAGATATTTATATGGAACAGCAATTTGTTTTATAGGCAGACATTTTGTGACTGATGTCCCTCATTGTCACAACCTCTGCAGCACTGATCCAAAGTGTGACATATTTGAAGTTGGGACAATTTGGGGACGTTGTGATAATTTTGCAAAAAGCCTCCTTTCAACACCTGCCTGTACATGTATGTTTGAGTGTGCAGTCTGGACTATTGATAGTACTGAAATATTGTCCACCCAGACAAAAGCTTTGCCTTATTGTTTCTGCTTTGTAATCGCTTTACCCAGAATGCAGCCTCACTCTCGCTTCCCTTCAATTTCAGTCAGGGGAGGCGGCAATACACATTGCTGCCCGTTATGGACATAATCACGTGGTTAAGGAACTTACAGATGAGGGCGTTAATGCTAATATACAAGATCAGGTATTGGACACTTCAAGATTTGATGTAGAAGTTTGAATTCCACTGAAGAGTACTTCCGTTTCTGGAACAGCCTTCTCAATGAGGCGCAGATCAAGAGGGCGTCCCATTTTTCCAGAACCCCTTACTCATTCATGTTTATATTGCACCGTTGAATGAATCTTAAGCACCTACTTTCTTCTTCTCAGGTATTCCCTGGAAAAATTCTAGATAAATAAGGTCATTTCTGTTCTAAACGACTGCTCTCGGGCTCATGCATTGTCAAATATCTGTGCCCTAGGGTATATTGTTGGTCAGTAACATATGCATAATTAATTAGAATTAGGAGGAGTTCATCCGCCATTGTTCTGTTCCCTTAGAAAACTTTAAAAGTGAGAAATTGAAATTCTTTGTCATTTGTTTAGTTTTAAGGAAGTGATGTCATTTTGAAAGAGCAGCAGGTGGGAATGAATTCTGTGCATAAAATGGTTTTTTAAAACTGTTCTGAAGATCGGGAGAAAATGTCTTTAAAAACTATTGTTTTGAAGTGAGTGGAGAATTTTATTGTGAACTGTAAAATTGCGTCTGTGAACTGTGAAGTGATAGCCTAAATTTTGCATTCGTGAACTGTGATGTCCCCTCTCTAACTGTTGATGGACGTGCTCAATCACCCATTGGACAAGCCTATGATCTGAAGGCAATTTTTTATCAGAAACATTTCTACAGTTCAAGAAACTTACTCTACAAATTGTTTCTGTGTTGCTAGCATGGTGAGACCGCATTACACAGCGCTGCTTGGAGTGGCTATCCAGCTATCTGTACCCTCTTGTGTGACATCAAGTGTAATGTTGATCTTACTAACAAGGTAACTGCTTACCGAACTGTGTGAGATTTTTTGTGAGTTATTACAACATACCTTCACAAAGTTTAGTGTGTAACGTACTCAGCAAGAAAACATAACCTTTATAATATTGTACCTGAAACCTCCGTCTTTCTTTGAGGAGGAATTTTATTAAATACTATTATACTTGTTTCTTGATTTACCACATGCTTTGCATAGCGACTGTGCCTTGTTCAAAAATAATATTTTCTTCTTTGCATAGCCCGTTTCTTTCTAAAAGTCGGTCCATATAACTATTTTCTTTTCTCACTGACTATTTTGAAATAAAATCAAAGTATGTGGGCTGAGGTAATTGTCAATCTTTGTAAAATTGTTTTACAATACGTGTAATATCCACTTATTATATAGTTTGTAAAAGTGTATTATCCAAACAAAAAATGCTGTTTAGATTTTTTAAAAACTCACGTTCAAAGCAAAAAGTTGATACACTTCTCAAAATACTTGTCACGTTATTACTAAAACTTGTGTGACATTTTAAGGAGTGGATCCAGACTTTCAGTTATGAGAAATTTTAAAAATTTCATTTTTTTTAATTTAAATTTAGTAGTTGATGGAATGGGAAGAAATTCACGAAGGTTGACAGATTTCATATTTTGTTGAAACTGGTCTTCTGTATACGAGGAATTGCTAAGTTTTATCTCTGTCAAATGAGGTCTTCAAGACTTTTGTTGCCCTATTTCCAAGTTCATGGCACTCTCGTTTAATTAGTAAATTTTGAGCTAAAAGATTTGTTAAAAATTTCACTTTTTCTAATGATTGCAATATAAAGTATTCATTCACAAGGATACCTAATATTATCATGTGCACGAACTTTGAATCATCTGATCAAACCCCTGCAATGTGTACAGGAGCCTTAACATCAAACAAAACCCATACATATAATATCACTGTAAAATTATCTGCTTGAACATGAATTCATCCACATTAATCACTTGTTCATTTTTGGGAAGTTTTCTTGTCGACGATTTCTGTTCACGTGAATGTGTTTGAGGTTTTAGGTGTTTGTAAACACAATCGTGTTGTTGGATTTAAATCAAATTGGTGCACAGTTTTGATTCATTAGTTCAGATGTTTCAAGGTGTGAGGCATTTGATTGTTTGGTATCCTTACATTTATTGATCATAGGATATTGGATAAACGTGGATTTGTCTTCCTCTGTAGGACAAAGAGACTGCCCTTCACTGTGCATCTGCCAGGGGAAATTCTGATTGTGTGCAGATACTGGTCAAAGCCGGTGCTAATCTTAATTTACAGGACAAGGTAGTGGAATAAAGTTTGAAAGGAGAACCTTTTGTATACTTTTGCGCAGAATCCTTTTGTCAGGAATTTTGTCAGATTAGGCACCTTTTCATTGAGAAACTGGTCATGAAAACGTCACCCTTCTGAGCGGCAGGTTCTCTACCTCTTCTATGGCAGTACCCCCGCCAGGGTAGACGTACACCGATTTAGTCCTTTTGTAGTTATCGCGTGGTGTTTCCTCTAACTTCCAGAGGAACAAAATTCAACCAAGACATTTCAGTCCAGTTGATCACATGGGATATATTGACGTGGTATTGCAGCTTTCATTCAATACTGCAGTGACATCAGGTCAGGCAGGATCAATTTAATATAATTTTTGCAAACCGAACTTTGGAAGTTATTTTTTAGTGTACAACCTGTTTTTGTTCAAGGGAACAAGTAATATTCATTAAAGCAAGATTTTGACTGCTGTTTCCTTTTCAAATGTTTGGGTTACTGTGGATCTTGTTTGTGTGCGGGTCTTGAAGGAATGTATTCTCTATGACCTGTTTTAGTCTGTGTCATAGTGATATGGCCCTATTGACCATGGCTTACCATTACAGCAAGGTTGCACAGCGCTGCACTTAGCCTGTCACAGACACCACACATCTATAGCAGTACAACTCTTGAACTCAGGTTGTGATATCAACATCTCTGATGAGGTAGGCAGCCTTTTTAGTTTGATTTGATAAAGATAATGATGATATATTTTGGCAACAGTTCTGAATTAGTTCACTTCATGTGAAAAACAACTTACATACTCCGGGTAGCTGTTGATGAGATATGTAATCTGTGTTCCATATTTCTGAGAGATCTCTTGAAGGACAGCTTAAAATTAAAAAAATTGCTGCGACAGTGTCATCTGGTATGCGATTTTGACCAAATTAATAGGCCTCAAGACTTTGTTTTTTCATGTTAATACGACTTCAACGTGTATAATGCAAACAAAAAACATAAAACAACGAATGAAATTTTATTCAGTGATTTTGAATTTGCAGTCAATATGAAGCAGCAGAGAGATCAGTATTAATAAAATTCACAGATCTCTATAATTAGCCAAAACTTGCATTTGCTGTCCGTTCAACTTGTCTGTGATACATCTGCACCAAACAATTTGAGGTGAATACAAAATGATTCAATTGTTGTCATCAATTTCTACTATTAGATTACAGAAAAAATTGTCCCTAAATAACCAGCATTATTAAGATCATCTAATTTTTTGCCCTGAAAAAACGAATGACGTATTCTGCCTTAAGCATTTGTCAAAGAGCTTTTTTCATTTTCTGTAAGATGGGTGAGCTTCCTCTGCACACTGCAGCCAAGGACGGTCTTCATCAGGTGGTAAAGGAGATCTGCCATCGATCGCCACTGATCAACCACACAAACAAAAATGGCTGCACGCCGCTACATCTGGCTTCTGTGTTGGGACACAATGAGATCGTGCGCTGTCTGCTGGCATCTGGTGCTGACCCAGCTGTCAAAAACCAGGTGAGCATGCTGCCAACATTTACACCATCTCCATCGTGCAAACAAAGCGTGGGATGCAGTTTGTTTGTTTAGTATCTGGTAAGATTACATGGATTGCTTGGTTATGGAATCATCTTAAAAGTAGTCAACTTAAATTTATGTTATTACTCACCAACATTGTCCATACCCATAGTACTCATATTGGAATTGAGTTTAGTCATGAGTCCAATGTTTATAGCATTGTGGTGGTTGTGCAACGACATTTGATTGGCTAGACTTTTCTTAAGATTGGCGCACATCCCTTACGTGTGATTTGCCGTTTTGTTGATGATCCTTTGCTGTACACCACAGCGTCGGCGAGCAGTTCAACTTACCATATGCCAACACTGGGGCAACTATATCATTGTGTGGTATTGAGAAATAGGCAAGTACTAGAAACTTTTGCCTGTAGCCTGTATATTGCAATGTATTTATATAAAAATTGACCATGAATTAACTGATAGAAGATAATTATTATACAGTGTGCTTGATTTCAGGAAGGATCAACTGCAGAATTATTAGCCGTTAGCCTAGGCCATGCAGAAACTGCTGAAATATTGTCCAAAGTGAGAAACCAAGTATGTTCATTTTCACTGTATATTTTAGTTGTCTTTGTATGTGTTAGTTGTTACTGGTTATAATGAAGTTCTTCTCATTGGTGATGTGTATTTTGGACCATGACAGTCAGGTGTTAGTAGCAATATCTAGTCAACCAGGCTACAGTTCTGGTCATGGCCTCCACCATGCACTGATTTGCATGGAGCTCTCCCTAATTTCTTTTTCCCTCTCAGTCATTGTTTGTATGGACGTCTAAGTCTGGTGTCTTCTGTGATTCTCTCTGTCAGTAGTTTAAGAAGTTTTTTTTTGCAAAAACCTGCAAAACCTTTGACCATGCAGTTGCGAAGGGGATATCACCTCATACAATAAAATTCGAAAAAATATCTGTGGGATTCCTGAACCACCTCCAAACCTGTGTTTTTGGATGGGGGAAATGAGGCTCTGTTTCGCAAAGTTGGTTCACTTTAAACAACTCCTCAGTGAAAATAGTAAGTAGCAAACTGATTAATAGTCAAACATATGACCATGTTTCACAATTAGATGGACGAAACAGTTGCTATCATTAGATGTGTGGAGAAATGAGTTATCATTCTGTACCGTCTAATTAAATTTGCCCCTTGTAACAGACCTGAAAGCTAAACAAGAGGTCTCCTGTGTCCTTGGGTAAGATTCAGATGTACTCCTGGTAGCCTCCCTGGTACCCTCCCGCACTGGGAATATGTTCTCCCAGCTTATGTAACTGGGAATTCTCTAAGGCGTGCGGATACGTGAACATCATAGAGAAATGATGTGCGATAGCCTAAAAGCCGTACGATCATTATGCAAATTTTATAAAAATGAGACAAATATTTCTCATTTAATTCAAATTGTAAAATGAAGTTAATAATTTCAATGTCTGAAAACCTGGCGTGCATAAAAGTTACATCCGAGAGACAACATTTACTACATTGATGTCGCTCATTTATTTCCTACAAAATGAGCTTATAATATCAATATTTAGGTCGAATTTCCCATTTGTTGACATGGAACTGAGTGACCACTGGCACCTAGCATTAGAAGCCGTTCTGATGTAAATGGAGCTTATGGTGATTCTTAACTTAATATGCTAATTATTGTTTTCAGACATTATCGCGTTTTGCAGATTTTCTCAAAAATGCCTCTCAAGTTTTATCCCTAACGTTTGTTTGTGTATGTTAATTTAGTATTCATCATAGCCTTCCCAGCGCTTTAATGGGTCTCTGAGAAGAACTTTTTTATTAACCTTTTCTGTAGTTAAAGTTCATGTTAGTTAAGCAGCTGTGGTCAGTTTATGTTCACAATCACACTAATAATTATCTAGTACCGTATATGTATAGATATTTGGCTATCATCAGCTTTAGGGAAGTTAGTCGTGTTCACACTAAGAGTTACCTGTAAAGCAACTTGCTCTGCATCAACTTGACCAACTTTCCTCATTTAGTTGAGTAGCTGCACTGCACTACACACCCTTCGCCTTGCACTAAATGTGTTGCAAAAAGGAATGGACTCCCCTTAAGTTTGCATCCACACTGGGACTTGCATCGAAGCAAGTTGCCCTAGAGCAAATTATCCTGGTTCTTGGCAATAGTTGGATACAACGAGCTCACAATCTGAGAACCAGATTGATGCCTGTTATTCAGTCAAGAAAAACTGGTTCTCAAAATGCGGGCACAATATATCCAACTATCACCCTGCCTCTCTATTAGGGAGGGTAAATTGTCGCACATGTGTCAATTTGCCCCAGTGCAGCATGCACTCCACTACCAAACCTAATGACAACTCATTCTATGAGTATCTTGTTCTATAATAACTGGTAGTGTAGACGGCACTGGAGGGTGCGGTTTGTTTTTCGTGTTCCTCAGTCTTTAAAATGTCTAAAATTTGATTGCATTGCGTGTTTGACATCGCTCAAAACTTGAGAGAAAGCAAAGAAAATATTTGTTGAGTTGCTGATTTTTTTTATAATAATATGCTTTGAAGTGGCCCCGGAGTAACGTGCCTTATGTCAGTGCAACATGCACACTACACAACCTTGTGCCAAAGTATAACGTTAACAGGATAAGACACCCATATGTTTGTAACAGAGGAAGTGTGCAACTGTATGTCTGCAGGTTTGCATCCACACTAATAAGTTGCCATACCTCTACACTACTACTAAACCAAGGGAGACAACTCGTTTCAGCTGTAACTTGCTCTAGGGTAACTCAATGTGTGGACGGCACTTTTAATTAGTTACAAAGCATGCAATGTTTATGAAGGAAAATAATAAATCGGTTTACAACCTCTGTGCGTTTATGTGAAATTTGACCATTTGCTTAAGTTTGTACATCTCTGCTATTTATTATAAGTTTGCATGTTGTCGTTGTCTAATTGTAGGAAAAGCATGACTTATATACTAGTCAGTTAAGGCCAGGGCAGCAGTGCCTTAATCGCATTAAGTTCAAGCTATTTGGTGACAGTGCCGTTGGAAAATCGACACTGGTTGAATCCCTTAAGACAGGCATCTTTAGTAGTTTGTTTCGGCGACGGGCATCTAGCGTGGGAAAGTCGTCAACCAATAACAATGAGGGTAGGTATTTTCTGCAATGTCGAATATTACAGAGATTACGAACTGAATACTGTAAGTTGTTTTAACTGTTGTATTCAGTTGATTGAATTATGTGCGCATGTGATTACCAAATAGTTGAGAGTTTATGACCATAGAAAAGCGCAAATGTAGCATGTAGCCAATATATCCTCTAAACCAATTGTCTGTATTTGCATGCGTGCTGCATGGCGTATTATACCGTACCCACACTCTAATTAGTCGAATATGACTTTGTAAACAATTGTCGTATATGACTAATGGGAGTGTGTATACGTATTAGATGTTTCTACACTACTTAAAAACTAAAAAGTCATAACTGGTCATTTTGAGATCAGGTGTGTCTGATTTTGCTTTGATTTTTATTCAACAAGCAGCAAGTTACTCCAATAATTTGTATAAATGATAACTGAAAAATGGTGCTGATAATTACGCAGAAAAAATGTTATTTGTTAATTACGACAAAGATTTCATGTTTTTCAGTATTTGTTGCTGTTGGTTGACATGTTCACCTGATACTTTCAGTTTCCAGTGAACTTTTTGCAGAGCAGGTGGCCATTTTTGTCAATGTTATTTACCCAACACATTTCTAGAGGGTCGACTCTGTCATTATTGATTAAATCCCAACTTTGTTGGAATTTGTATACCTTATTGTTTGCTATATTCTAGTGAAGACCAGTGCCAGCCAACGTTGCACCCCTCAGCCACGCCATGCTGCCTATACTCAAGGCATCCATGTTGAACAGATTACTCTCAGTGGTATGTACTGATGCTGTGTTGCAGCCTCAACTAGTTTGGTGGTATGGGACCAGTCGATTTAACTGATCAGCTCTAGTTGGACAATACAGTGATGGCTTCTTACATTTTTTAACAAGCTGGCATATTTCCACTAACTGAAGTTGTGTTAATTTGTGACGTGCAGATTGCAACTCACAGTGTTAGCGCATTTTCTCAAAACTTAATTTGATTGTTGATGTATGTTATGACTCATTCAGTACGAGTATATTATGCAGAAAATTATGAGATATATTGTCCTTTCATCTCAACCAAGTTCAGTAACGACTCACAATTTTCTGTATAAACTTAGTTTGATTGTTGATGTTTCTGTTTACACAATAACACAGGTGTGATGTGTAAGCTTTGTAGGTTTTCCAGTAGACCAACCCATTGAATTAGACTGCATTCAAAATTGAAATCTGATAAAACATAAATTCCAGGACACTGAACCAAAAGCTTTTTCAAAATCTACCAATACCAACAGAATCTTTTGATATTTTCTAATATTGTTTGATTTTCATTAAGGTGCTATATAGTGTGATATATTGTTTTGTTTCAACTCTGTTCATGTTGGCAGGAGGCGGAGACTTTAGCGTGTGGGAGTTCTCTGGCTACTCACCATACCAGATCGTATATGATCACTTCATCGGTGATGTCAACTGTATCCATGCTGTACTCTACAATCTTGAGGATTCACCTGAGAAACGTATGCAGACCGTTATGTATTGGCTCAACTTTATCCGTGCACGTGTCCCTCCACACGAACCATTAGGTGAGTTCACTCATTGGTTTATTTTGCATCACAACCTTTCTCCAATTTTGTGGTATTTATGGTCATCTCTGACTGTGTTATTACATAAAGTTCTTCAGTAGCTGTGAGTTGATATAGCTGTCAGTCATGTCTAAGGCCCTTCTTTGGCATTTTAATGCGTCTTGGGATCATAGGTATATTTCCGAGTCTTCACTGACTATGCCTACAGCAGGCCTTCTGAGAGTCTTTTGTACTAAGGCTTGGACTTTTCTTCGAAAATGCGGATTTCTGGTTTTTTCTCTTATTCTCTCTTCGTATTTTTGTTATATTTCCGCGGAAAAAAATCGGATTTGCCATAAAATTATTGCGGCAAATTGGATTCTCACTGCGGCGTTGCAGACGACTCGAAAAGCGGAAACTGTTTTGGAGGAACGAAAATTGTAATTGCCGGGGCACCTGGGATCACTGGCGCTCAAATTTCCCGATGACTCATAATCATATGTGAGAAACATGTTTTCATAGTAGTGAGTGACGTCAGTGGCTATTGAGGAACACATAAATTCAACCACCTGTGCCTGGGATAGCGTGGTTCATCAATGGCGTCTGCACGTGGTATAAAATCGCGGTGACAAATAGCGCGATNTCTGCGGTCAAAAATGCATGTAGTGTGGAGTAGACAGAATATTTCATGGAAAAAGTGAATAAAAGAAATCGTCACTGTGTTCACAAATAACAAAAGTCAAGGTTTGCGCTCTGTAAACTTTGACAGAGAACAATTACGCCATGCGTGGCCTAGTCGTCTTGGAGTCGGAGGACTGACTGAAAATGATGAAGCACTAGAAATAACTATGCTTTCTGAAAGGAAATTCAACCGTAACTGGCAATTCGTTGGATTGGAATCGTGGGATGTGAGTGATGTAAGAAATCCTTTTTTTTGATCCCACGTGCAAGCCAGTTGGTGTTGGCTGCTAGTAATGCTAGGCCTGACCGCCTGCGATTTTCTACGTGCCTCCAAAACGGGATACAAAGTGTTATTTTCATTACTGCAAATGTGTTTTAAATTGCCGTTGATGTATTCCAATTTATTTTGACATTTTTCGTGTTCTATTTTGTGACTCGAGTTTTGCAATTCAAGAGAGAAGTGATCACGTGACAGATTCTAAATGATCTGATTGGTCTAAGCCATTGTTTACATATTCTGCCAGCCTGTTTTCAGTGTCTTATTTTGTAGTTATTTCTTATGTCACATAGTTTCTTCTACACCAGCGTGGCTTATGCACTATTAACTCCTGTAATTACTGTTTGAAACTGAAAAGTTTGGCCAACTTAGGATCATGATTGGTGCATTCTATAGTTCAAAGTATGTTGTTTTTGACTTTCATTTTTCCATGCTAGCAGTTGGGGTATGAGCCACAGATTTTCTTCTTGACTTTTTTCCATTTGCGTTGGAATTAAATATTTTTGTTGGAATTAAATGTGTATGTATTCAGGCTTTCCAGATAATCTGGGGATCTATTTTTAAATTCTTTTTGTAATTTTATATTGTAATTATAAGAACTGAAAATAATTTTATAGGTCTCCCTGCAGCAAATCAAGAATAAGCCCCTGCCACTCACATTTGCAAATTTTGCATCATTATCTTTATCATTTTAATTCTAAAAAATATCTTTTGTTGCATCTACTTGCCTTCATTGTTGTTGCTGAAATAGATGTCAGGTACTGCTTAAGATGAGTGCATTTTGCCAACACGACACAGTTACAGGAAATCTTGTGATAACAATGTTTACTTGCGATCTGTTGAAGTATGGTTCAGATTGAAATGTGTATTTTGGGCCGTAAAAATTTCCTCTTTTTTGTCATGGGTCATTCTAAGCCCTGTTGTACCTTACTGTGGATGATGATATCAAGGAAAAGGACTTTGTTCCATTTGTCATCACATACACTCCATCACTCCATGTACTCAACTAAGCTCTGCTTAATTAACGTCATGTACTTTGGAATATCACTTGGCAACATTTCCAGTACTCCTACTAGGATTGTGTTTACTAGACAGTCACCAAATATTGGATCTTGACTAGTCTCTTAATGGAGAACCTAAGACAATTAGTAAAACTCAGTATCTAGTGTGCATAACCATCTCCGGTGATATTGTTTAACCATGGCAGGCAAACATGAATGAGAGTTAACATACATGTGACAGCAGTGGGGTTGTGTTCCTTATTACCTCTATGCTTTGTCCTGACACCTGGTATTTTGGGAGGCCTCTGAGGAATGGACGCAGTCAGGCTATCTGCACTCGCAACTTTGTGGTCCCCATTGGGAGTCATTTCAACTCTTCCAACTATAGACTTGCAAATTTCAGAATTTGGGTGGTTGCTGGGGGTGCGAGGTCAGACACATTTTTGATTTTTAACATTCATATATCCAGCTTAACATAGACGTATAGGCTATATGATTCATTACCTTACATCTTCTCAGCAGTGTGGCGTTTTCCCTTTAGGTGTCTCACTGATAGTTTCTGCAATGGGTAATATACTGGTGCCTATGTAGTTGGGTTACATATTAACAGCCATGTTATCTAATCTGACTTGTTCATCATTTGTGTTTTACACACCACTGTGGAAGGGCTGGAGTGCCCGAAAAGTATGGTGTCTTAAAGTATTTTGATACCATTGTACCAGGGTATCATCTGTGGGTGTTTTTACTATTATTTTTTTTTTTGGTGCAAAAACCTCTGCCTTGCGTCGTATTAAATTTTCTCTTCATAGTACTTCCAAACTTGTTTTTCCTTGGTAGTTAGACAATTTCAACACTATTACAGGTCACTGTGGCCTTATCCCTAATCGACCCTTTGTCCTGCTCATCGCTACCCATGCTGACAGAGCAGCTTGTCCCAAGAACAGTGCTGGCGAGTTCGTAAGTGCAGAGAGCACGAGTATGCTGAAAGAACTACGCGAAGCATTCCACGAAGACATGAACATCTGTGAGCGGCTATTTGTGATGGATGCACAGAACACCAGCTCGGCAGATGTGAAGGCATTGAAAGCAAGGTTGCAGCAAACCAAGGCTGATATTGTGAAGGTAGGAAATACCAGCCGTGGTATGATTCATACTGATTATATAGTTAGAGATCATATTTCAGAGTTGATATTATGGACAGATGCCAAGGGTGATATCAGATCATATTGTTCGGTCCTCATTGTTTTTATTACACGACACTCTGACGCGTCTTTCCTCTGATTTTTCGTCTCTTATTAGATTTTAGCTTTATGGTGTACGATTTCAATGTCTTGCAGAATGAAATGCACAAATCTCATACAGTACAATCTTTAATAATAATAATAATTATTATTAATTTTTGCGTCAAACTTAGTACCGAAATAATTATGCTCATCATTTGTTCCATTTCACCAAATAATTTCTACTTTTCATGACTTGTCAAACATCACCTCCATTTTCAGAAGACTGTCCTTTTTTGTTTCTGCCATATTTACATGCAGCTTTCCTTTATTACAATGTTCGTCTAGTTCCACAATTAGTTTTTGCATAGTAGCAGCAGTTTCAGCAACTAGAACTAAGTCATATGCAATCAACAGCCGATATTTACACAATAGCTGTGTAAATCATTCACAAACACAGAGGTGAGGAAAAGAGACTATTGACACCCTTGCCATACACGTCGTTCCCCCCTCATGCACTGAAAGTGATTTGTTAATTATGTAATCGTTCTCGTTCAGCCAACAGGTGTCACCAAAGAGAAATTCAATTCAATACACAAGCCCAGGGTTTTGAGTTGGACACATGTAGCATGTGCACAGTAGCATGGTAGAGAACAACTAGATAGAGTTAACCATGTGCACAGTAGCATGGTAGAGAAATACTAGGTAGAGTTAACGAGACAATTTTTACGTTGCAACAATAAAATACAGATATTTCATAAGTAAATGGTGAAAACAGCGCTTGATAATACATTTATGCGACCGGTGTGTGAATGCTTGAGGGTTGCTTGGGCACGTAAACTTTCACACAATTCCTGTAGTTAGCTTTCCACAGCTCTCGACTTCCATGGTCAGCTGGTGTCAAGGTGAATGGTAATAGTAATAACTTGACTTTACCAGATACGTTTAAGATATCCTATCATACGCTGAGTAACATTTTAACTCAGGCACCAAAGATGTGACTGCGATGCGAGAGTTTCAGGTTCAATTTCACAGTGCGGCTGATTTCAGATAAAAGATTTCTATACCCAACTTTAAATAGTCCCGATATTAGTCATCTTATTTACAGAATCCCTATCTGTTCACCACTTTGCCTCAAAATCCAACAATGCATAAGAAGCAAGATTTTACACTTTGATACATTCTGTTGAGAATTTTATACCATAGATTCCAAAACTTCACGTTTTGTACTTTAGTTTACAGACCAACAGATGTTAATATAATGTGAGCTAAGTGAACCCCCAAAACAGTAACGAGAATCATTGTTTTGTAAAATTTCCAAAAATTAGCAATCCTGTGGCAGAGTTGGTGGCTGCTTGAATTTTGTGTCAAAATTCAACACATAAACAACCTTAAATATTGGCGCCTGCTTCTATGCAAAAATCTGTTGTCGTAGGATCTTCCAGTAACTAATGGCCTGCTGGATGCCGTCCTAAACCAAATGTCTGCTTGGCGCAAATCTCTCTCCTCCTTCCCCGTGTTGTCATGGCGACAGTTCTGCAACCAGGTGAGGTCACATGTCAACCCCCTGGTGAGTGATGAACAACTGAAGGATCTGGTCTACTGGCTGCAGTTGGCTGGAGAGGTGAGAATGATAATGATTATCATGGAGGATAAGTAGGCTCTTTGAAAACGAAAGTGTCCTTCCAGATTTCTTCATTCTGATCCCAGCTGTGACGTTAGATGTCTCATGTGCATGGTTTAAGCAAATGAAAAACACTTTTAGCTGTAGGATAGCACTGTTGTCTGACTTAAATAACAGTTATTTAGACAATATTGTATCGAACCACAAACCACTATAATTTCGTTTATTCTCAGTGACCAGATAGAGGCAGAACTCCAGTAAATAGCAAGGCACAAAAGCGTCGTATTTTGAGGAAAGTTGGATGTTGCCGAGTTCATTCTGTATAACTGCCTGTTTTTCTACTTCTCCTTCAAAACACTCTTTATTTTATTAGGGGCAAAAAAGGTTTTTGATTTTCCGTTAAGCTTTTTCTAAAAATGAGGACTTGCGAACTTTTCATGGACTGTTCTCGCATTATTTTTTACAGCAATGATCTTGGACTATAGGGTTGACAGTAAACACATGGTTTTGTAGCTTTTAGAATGAGGACTTAGAATTTGCTTAGCCATTCAAAAATGTTCACGTCATCCTTACATCTGAACCCCAGTAAAGTCTAAAGCCTTTTACTTGAGTAACTGATGGTTTCGAAGAGCTTGCTCATAACACAAAGTATTAATAACAGGGAAAAGCAACTTTAATTTTTTT
The DNA here is from genome assembly GCA_002633005.1 of Phoronis australis. NCBI lineage: Eukaryota > Metazoa > Phoronida > Phoronidae > Phoronis > Phoronis australis. The sequence continues at coordinate 218,326 of NMRA01000247.1, forward strand.
CATGTTTAGAGTAAATAATTTTGTGTTTAGAAATGAGTTTTTAATTTTATGTAAATCTAATTGTTGCTATAATGGTTTCCAGGTTATCTACTTGGAGTATTCAACTGAACAAGATATGATGGTACTGAACCCTTTTTGGTTGTGCTGTGAGATTCTTGGCCATCTGTTGTCACATGATCACATTATGCAGTCGCGTCTCAGCGGTTGCTTTACTGTGGACGATCTCCAGCTGTTCTTCCCAGACACTGATGATGCCATTTGCCGCATTCTTGAAGCCCTTGACATCTGCACTCAAGTGGAACATGATGGAGAAATTGAGTACGAATTCCCCACACTCAACATGGTAGAAGCTGTCAAAGGATTGTGGGAGAAGGACGTGAGGCTGGGAACACATCCTCTCTATGGAGGCATTCAGCTGAGGCTGCAGGAAAATATGGCCCCCCTGTTGGAACCGTTGTTTCCACGGCTACAGACTCAGTTCCGTCGCAGTGTTATCTTGCATGATAACGGAGAGACACGAACAGAGCTCTACCAGTGGCATAATGCCTCCAGCATAGTCTATGGGTCGTTACAGGGTTACGTTAGTTTCACAGATTCTGGTATTGAGGTCAAAGTTCGCGGGCCAGAAGATGATGGAAGTAATCTTTATTTCTTTCTCGATGATTTGACGTGTCTTATTGAGCAGACGTTACAAGACACATTGCCTGGTGTGCCATTGCTCAGGTATTTAATGTGCTCGCATGATTTGTCACAACATCGAGAGGAAGTGACAGTGTATTCCCCCCGCACACTGTTTGCAGAAATGTTTGGAGGTGAAGGCAGTCCTGAGAATACAGAAAAAAACGTCAGGAACAACATACTGAATTCAATTTCATTTCGTTCTAAGGAGATTGCAAATGCGCTTATTCCATGCACAAGCCTACCAGTCACTCAGCTGTCATTACACGCACGACGCCTACTCTGTTGTTACCTTGATGCCTCTGACCCTATGGGCCGTGACTGGTGCATGCTGGCAGTACAGTTAAAGATGTTTGAGTTCATCCCGAAACATGATGGCATTCGTCGACCTTCAGAGAGCAAGACTGGCCAACTCCTTGAGGAACTGGGTAATGATCCTGCCAACACGATTGGTCTACTTGTCGATAAAATCCAAGTACTTGGAAGAAAGGATGTGATGGAATGTCTTCCAGATGTACTGCCATTTTGTAAGGTTTTCTCGGACGACAACGAGGAAATTGGTATTAGTGGATAACATGTTCTCAAATACAATGTCTTGTCTTTCATGCTAAGAAGCATTTTTAATATCTTATCTTGCACCAAGTGTAGATCAGATTAGGAAATGGGAATTGTTTGTCCAGACATGTGACTGCATGACTGTTCTCACAATTTTTTTACAAAAGAGCTTTCATTTCAGCTGTTGTATTTAAATTTGTATTGAAGCCTGACACACTCTCCTGTGCATTATGAAGAAGCCTTTAGAAAATCGACCCTCGATATCATGAACACTGACCTAAGTCTCTTTTTGTGGAGGAGAACAATTAATGAGGATTTCAAGGCAATAAAAGCAAGGGAGAAATGCCTTTAAATTCCAGCTGCAATCCCCTAAACCCCAGTCCCAACCCATCTGACACCAAACTCATGCAAATTTCATTCCCGGGGTCCAGCTTCTTGACCACTGGGTATAGAGTATTTTGGTGCGTGTGTGGAGCTTACAAGAGGCAGGTATGGAATTTGTGCTGTGGATTTGGTGTTTGTTGATCTGGGATTGGAGTTTAGGGTATGAAAACTGGAATTTAGAGTCCTGGCCATCGAATAATTTCCACCCCTTGAAAACACTGGTTGAAATAAATTGCAATAATGTGGATTGAAACTGGTCATTTTACTGCTTGACTATTGAAATCGAATTTATTTAATTGTCAAAAGTGATGGTTTGTCCCTGAAGAAATATAATGAAAGCCAGACAAAAACAATGTTATGGGTTTGGTTTCTAGACAACTGAGTCATATTTAATGTATTTCTTGTGCGTTTCCATTGGGTTTAGTAACTCTTGAAGTGTGGTAGATAATTGGCGTGTGAGTCATGATACCACTGCATGGACACTTCATAATGAATTGGATTTGATATCTGATTGGGAAAATGCTATTTTTGGAGTTGACTAAATGAGAAATACTTGTAATGATGGCATCAAATCATAAGCAAGTCTGGGTTTGGGCTTTTTCTTCTACTTTCAGTATTTAGTTACAAGTGTGGTGACTTGTGAAATAAATTTTCATTTAATTCTAGTTGCACATTCATGTACAACATTGTTTTAAAGGTGCTGTTTGCAGGTGATTGTATCAGTTGTTAACCGTGTGTTAAGGCAGCTATAAACCCTCACTCCATCACAAAAGTTAACTTCTGATTAAGATCTCTTAGCATTTAAGTCTGGTCTGCACACCACCTGTTGGCCACATCACATGACCAAATGTGGCCAACAGACGGCGTGCAGACCACAGACTTTAAAAATGTTTGTGATCTATACTTCCACTCCTGTTCAAGATTTACATGCTTATATTTCTCTTAGCATTATGAAATTGGTTTCGAATTGTTCCTTAGTCATATTTGAGATGATTTTAGGGCTTTGAAAGAAGTGTTTGAAACGAGGCTTGACAAATTGTCTTGTCTCGGCTTGTCACTTAATGTGTTGACTATGGTCTCAACTAATAGTTTTTTGCAAAGAAATTGTTTGTCACGTGTGTAAGAATTTAAATTGAGACCAATTTTATAGTGTTAAGTGGTCTAAATCAGAAATTGTCAACTTTGTTTATACTCGACTTTATAGCTGCTGAATATATTATCAAATTAACAAAGACATTTTAGGAATTTTGCTAAACACTAACGCTAATGAATCACATCTGTCATTGAAACGTTGACAGTAGAGTTTTCGGTTTATAAAGGTATTAATGTTCTGTGTAGGGATGTTATTTGTGTTGCAGCAAAATTTCGCCAACTTTGACACAATGTGGCCGACAGATGGTATTTAATTTTCTTATTTCATATAAGGTTTATAGCACATGCTTCACTATGTATCATATCTAGGATCAGCCAAAATTTTGAAAACTTGGCGCTCGCAACAATGCAAGAAAAATGAGAAAAGGACAATTCTGGCAATCATGTTTGTCTGAAATTGGTGAGAATTTACCGTATATATTAACTACAGGGATGATCCACACTAGACCATCAAGACATGAAGATAGCAAACATTCAACTTGATAATTAGTAAATTTTTATGTATTGTGTTTGTATTCATCACAATGTTGCGCACCACTTCAGTTTCACCATTGATTCATGTTGATTGTAGACATGTATGCTTATTCTCCACTTAAGTGGTACAAAAATAATTGCCAAAACTATATTTCATTTTTTAAATTCCAATTACCTTGATGGAGATAATGGAACTTTTCCAAATGATATTTTTGACATCCACACACTGCATATTTGCTTAGAATAGACTAAAATTGCCTTAATATTTATTTATGTTGAGAAATTTAACAAAATAGAATTATACTGGTCGGCCATATTGTGTGCTAAAGAAGCGAATAATTATTGTGTTGTTCATTGTCTTTGTCCTCAAGTAGTACATTGTAAACTGTTGTTGGTTGTCACCAGTGCTTGTTAGGTTAATATTGCGTTTGCCATGTGGTCATCGTCTGTCCAACTTGTCAACTATTATTTTTCGTTGCAACTGACATTCCTATAAAACATGTATCTCAATTTTGAATTGTGCATAAATTATTCTCTAGCGTATTAACAATTTCGTTTTCGGCTTTTTTGGATTATGTGTTAAGTTTACATGCATATTCTCCTACTCTTATATACGGTACTTTAAAAACCTCTAACTTGGTAACTTATTAACATTTAGCTTAATGTGTGTTATTTTTCTGTTGCTTATAACTTTTGTGGTTGTGATTTGCTAAATTCATTTGCTTTCAAAGCTTTTGGTTTTAAGGTTCATTACTTTGAAGCCGCGACAAACTCTCATTTCTTCAAAGAAACAACTTTTCATTTTGACCACAGACTGTTGCAAAAATGATCTTGACTTGTTCTATGGTTTACTGTGTTGAGCTTTGTTTGCAAAAAGTTCAAGGTCAAAAAGAAAAGATTTTCAAACACCTTGTGTATCAAACTAGTTTGGTGATGTTTGGCCATGCAGTCGTTGAAAACTTGTTCAGCGTAGTTTAGTAAAATATTACCAATTGAATGGAACTCGTGTGATGATCAGTGTTGGTAGCCTTCATAATGTGTTTTATTGTACAAAGCAGGGCATATAGGATGGTCCAAAACATGCTCGTTTACTACAAAATTGAAACTTCTAACGTAGACAGTTCAAGCCACGTTTTGGCACCTACCGGTAAGTCAGTGTTACAAATACCAGTCGAGGTCACATTTGCAATGGTCAACTTCTTTCAGGCAGAAGTGTCCCCTTACGGGCTTGCTGTTGTAAACTTTTCTTTTTTGCATGTGACCAGCCAGGGTCATTTTCTATCCTCTGTAGTTCACACAATGTTGTTGAAGGAATATCTCAAGAATGAAGCTTCATACTTTGCTCATATTTTATTCAAACTTGGAAAATGTTGACAGACATCTTATGAGGGGAGCTTTAAATTTCATTGATACTTTGTACCAGGTGTAGGTGGGGCAACTTTAGCTGCCAGTTTGGTAACCTTGACGTCATTTTCAAGGGCACTGCGAGGAAACCAAGTTTTGACTTCACACACAATATTGTTAACACGATATCTCAACAAAGAACCTTTAATTTGATTTTTCATGTTTTGTGCCAAGGTTGGGGGCAGCTCTTGGTGGCAGTCCGTCTTGGTGGCCTTAACATCATTTTCCAAGTTGCAGTGAGATTAAAATCAAGTTTTGACTTGTGGAAAATGTTGGGGAGGTATCTCAAAAAGGAGCTTTAGATTATGCTCACATTTTTTTTCAAGGTATTGGTAGAGTTGCTCCCGACATGCAGACAACCTTAACATCGTTATTAGGGTTGTAGCAAGAAATGTTGATATTGTAGTTTATCAAGCACTCCATGAAAGTTCATTTTAAGGCAAAATTTTCTCATTTGAAAATTTGGAGAATTGCAATTGAATGATCATTTTCAAATGTGTTGGAAATAAAGTGTTACAAAGCTAGTCTTTTTTCCTTACCCGAATATTCATTACCATGTATAATTATAATATCCTAAATAAACGACTGCTTCCTAAGGTGGTGGGGACTTGGCCACCGTGTGACAATTGCTTTTTGTGCTCTAGTGTCCCATGACTCAAGTTAGCACTGGGACAGGATATTCGCGACCGTACGTCCATTGGTGGCACATTATCCATTCGGCTACCACATGTATGTAAAGTCCAAAGCAAGGCACTTTACAAAGAAAAGGTGCGACATACACTCATAAAGGCAATATGCATATACCGGTACTTAACTTGCTCGGTAACTGAGTTTTTGTATTCTGACCACAGTTAAACAATAGTTAATGGCTATCTGATGTTGAGCGTGTACTGTACCATGTATAATTAGGTGTGCGTAGCAGACACTGGATACCTTTGTCCAGTCACTGGCCTTGCTGTGGCCTTTAGTTATACTGGGGTGCCCTTGCCGTTGCTCCGTCATCAAACTGGTTCTCAAAATCTGGACTCTAACTAAAACTATTGTCCAAGTTCTTATAAATGTATATCAAAGTGTCAAGAATTTGCTATTGACTGTTGAACTTCCCACACATATGAAATATGTCAATTTTTCTCAACTTCCTGGAAATAAAGAGGGAAAAACCTGAGCGTACACTTACTATTTTGAGTAATTTAGATAATTCACTTTCCGTCTTACTTTCATGAGAAGTAAGTCAAACACTAAAGATGGGTTGCACTTTTTAAGCATCTTCACCGACAGATCATAGTCAGTAAAAACTAGAATTCCGTCTATTGATTCAGAAACGAACAGATTTTTTTTCTACGAATGTTTATTCGCTAAGCAAGTGAACCAATACAACATTAAAAATATTACAAAAATTCATTTTCAGGATAACCAGTCTCCAAAATATAAAATTCCTTAATTTTAATCGCATATTCATGAGTTACAGAAAGGTGGAGGAATTTTGACAAATCCATCAAAATTAGTACACACAGCAATCTAAGTAAACATTCAAATGTATATCAAATTGACATAAAACTTAATGATTTTTAGAAATATACAAAAATGTAAAAGTTCTCAATAACAACTCTACACGAATAATACCTAAAGCAATACTTCCTGTTTAAATACACAAACTTGTGAATATCACCCTAGATCAAATTCATAATGGACTTATCTAATTTCTCGCACTCAGTTAAATTTCAAGTAAGTTATAACAGTAATTCGCATTCTTATGAAATACGTGCACTTCTTGTCAATTTCTTGGAAATAAAGAGTGTACAACACATGATCCTCTTACGACTTCAAACAAGAAATACAGGTGATACTCAGCAGGCATCTTCACTGAGAGACCAGTCTTGCAACAAGTAGAATTTACAGTCCATTAAAATAATCAGATTTGCTTCTAAGAATGTTTATTTGCAAATCAAGGGATTCAGTTCCTTAAGATCACAAAGTTAAAAATATCACAAAAATTCAATGTCAGGATAACAACCAAAATATGTAAATTCCTAATTTGTCTAATCACATATTTATGAGTTACAGGAAAGTGGAACAATAATGACAAAATTAATGAACATTAGGATACAGAATGATTGAAATTTAAGTAAACAAGTCATTCAAATATAAATCAACTGAATGACCTACAAAAGTTAATTAATTTTAGAAATCTGCAAAAATGTAAAAGGACGGAATAAATGTTACTTGGAATATTAAGTGGAATGCACAGTTCTTATTAACAAATATAATAACACCTAATGAAATCTAATTTCTATTTAAGCTTAAAACTTTACACAAAAAATGTGAATGTCACAGCAGAGCAAATTAAAAATTATGCACATTTCTGATTTCTCACACACTCAATTAGTATTAAGTACAAAAACATCCCGAGTAAATAATTGTAATTCAACATCATAAGCAAAAAATAACAATTGCTGACCACATCTGCAAAGAATATTAAGCACATTGCAAACGTTGTAGTAAATTATTGTAATCTAACATAAGCAAAAATAACAACTGCTGACCACATCTACAAAGAATATTAAGAACATTGCAGCTGTTGTCCACCATGCACTTTATCTGCCAGATTTCTTTCCAGATTTCAGAGCAGACTTGGGTGCCTTTGGACCAGAATCCTTCGCAGGTTCAGACACCTTCATTTCCTTTGTAGGCTGTGCCTTTTGTAACTGAATGGTTGCTTCTTCAATAAGTCTTGTCGTCGAACTCTTTTGTTTTTCTAAAACTAGCAGTTTATTTCTAGCCAGGGAAAGTTTTGCAACAGCTGCCTTGACAACACTAGAATCTTGTGCCTCCTCCTGATTGGCAAGTGCTGACTGTGATGCTACTTCCTGTTCCAATTGGCCAATGAGATCGCATTGAACAATAATGTCCTTAGTGGTGTTGGAAAAGTCTGCATTCAATTTATCTATACGATCCTCCAAGAGAGCAATTTCATCCTGGAAACAAGAGTAATGCTGAGCGTCAATATGCACCCATCGCGCGCGCGTGTGTGTGTGTGTGTCACAAATGGCAAAGACATAAGGGTACTCATTTTTTCAATGAGTGTAGGAAAGCTCAACCGCCTAAAATCGCAACAATCTAGATGCACAGCAAAACAATCGGCCAATCAAAAGTAATAAGTAGAAAAGAAGTGACCAATAGAAAAGAAGATATAAGGAGGTAAACTGAATGATCGGTAAAGGTTTGATCCTTGGCAGAAAATGAAGCAAGATTAATTACCTGTGAACATATTATCCAAGAGGGACAGTTGACATTCAGTTAGATAACAGGGACAGTAAGATAACCAACAGAGACAGGCAGGCAGGGAACTATAGATTAAAATGCAAATTAATATGCTTCAAGACCGCCTGACCATTTACAATTAATGTAATATACATTCAAGGCAAACTAACAGGCTACGAAAGTCAGTAAAATTTCATTCAATACACATATTTCAAATTTTGTAACAATTCTTAACAGTTTGACAGATAGAAAGTCAGATACCAAAAGTGAACATTAAAATCATGCTGTAAAAGGCCGCAGAACATGTCAGTTGCCGTCTTTATACAAATAAATGTATGAATATTTCATGAAGTTCCACCAAATGCCATGGTATTCACAGAAGCAGATGCAAAATTGCCACAAGGGGACACAGCGCTAGACAAACAGTACGTTCAAAGTCAACTTAAAAGTTGACTTTTGAATGTACAGCTTAAAATCTGTGATCTCTTAATGAACACAATTATCAAATTCCACGAAAATCCTTCAAAGAACTCTAATCCCATCTGTCATTTGAAAATAACATACATTTACCACATGCTTGACTTTGTTCTTGTCCTCCATTTTGTTCACAAACGTCTGCCACAGAGCTGTTCCAGTCATGTTGGCTGTGTCTGCTACCCTCCTTGGCATCAGTGTTTTACCTGCAGAGACACAACCCAGGGATATTACTTACAGTTAAGAGTATTAAGCTGCAGTTTGACATGCGAATCCCACTTCACTATCCGAACACATTATAAACTGAATAAATAATAACTAGTGAAAATATACCACAACACTGACATCAACCATAAATCAAGCAGTCAATTGTGATTTTGTGCGATTTATGAGTACAATCGGCTAAACGTTGTGTAAGAGAAGTTTTTATTGCTACTACAAATTAATTGGTATTGACTCAATAAACTCATCAGTAGCCAAGCAATGATACTCGTTTATATTGTAACCATTTTCTATCGATTCCAGGATGAAACATTTTTTAAAGTGATATAAATTTATTGAAGAATAAACAGAACGTACAAAGAAATAATGACAAACCCAGAAATCGCAAAACATTATATCTGGGTTGTAAACAATTCATAAATGAAACTAATATACATAGAGGTATATACATTTAAGTAGTATCTAATATAAGGATGAAACTTTCCATTTTCCAAATGTTGTTTTCCCCAAAAAGAAATTAGCTTTATACTTATTTCAGATGATCATTTATGAAGGCAAATTTGTGAATGAAACCAGGTCAAGTGAGTATTGACCTTTAGGAGTTTGGTAGTACATACCTGACGCAGCGTTTCTGTCAAACAGTTCAGTGTCCACAGCAGCCATAGTCCCATGATACTTGGCGGAGGCCATCTTGGATTCCACGTCTCCTAGGTAATCCTGCAGCTTACTGTGCACATGGAAACTTGTGTATTTAGTCAACCTGAAAAGAAAAATGTAATGATGAGATTTATTAGAGATTGAGTGACCTTTGTAGATCACATTTCCCCCTGAAATTATTCAAATAATACAGCAAAAATAGACACACCTTTCTGCAGTGACACCACAACTACTCAATGCCACACTATAGTTAAGTGCAAAATTGTGAACAATGTTATCGCATACTGTCTAGAATTTCAAATCTGATGTATAGTAAGTCTCAGTCGCAAATTTACAGAAAGATCTTTATTAACTTCTAAACCTTTGGTTGCGAAAGATGAAGTCATCTTTTCTCATATACTTTCAGCTAAAGGCTTAATGGGTTACAATGCATCTGTCCCACCATTCCTACATCTGTTATTTCTGGACCTAAACTGTACAAAAGGGTGTTTTTTTCTTCACAGAAGCTCTTTAACATAGGTCCCTTTTTGAAGTTCACTCTCTAAATGGGTGAGTAGGCTTATTTTGAGTACCACGTGAGAGTAAGTCTCACCTCTGCTGCAGTCGTTCTTTGTTGAAGTGTACACCCTCAATGTCTGTTGCTGGCAGCAGCTTGACGTCCAACAAATCAGAGACTGTGTTTGACTTTTCCTCTTCATTGCTACATTCGCCAAATGTCTCAGCCAGTGCCTGCTGGGCTGTCTTCTCCCCATCAGAGGTGGAGCTAATTGACGGGTTGGAGGATTGGCGGTAACGCGCAAAGAACAAGTCATCGCAAAGGACGGTGAGGGCGCGGTAGAATTCTTTTGTGAACTCTGGATCAGTGTCATCTCTCAGGTCACCTGGAAAGACAGAGGTCAGGTCAGGTCAGGTCACATCAGGTCAGGTTAAGGAACAAATATGGACACTTGCGAACACATTACACAAAACCAGTCCTGCACCAGTTACGAGGAAGCCACATGAGAACAACTGCCTTAATATCAAGATGCATGCTTATTAACATGTAATTATGCATGAGAACACCATCGGAAGGTTTTCTATTGTCTTGAAAAATTAGTTTCTTTCAATCTAGTAATTACAAAGAATTGGCACAAAACAGCGTTGGAAAATATGATTAACATAGCGTAATTAATAATAACAGGGACTCAAAGACCAAAACTAAAGTATGAGTAAGTCAATTATGATGAAACAAAACAACAAGAAGCATTTATTGAAAATGAAGGGGATACCATGTCAGTCACTGAGTCTATAACACATCCAACAATGTGAGACAGTTGACAGCAGGTGATGGAAACACCGTATAAACCAAAGATTGAGGTAATCGCGACAACAAGGCAGTGAAGTGTGATATGGCTGGATTGCTCAGAACATGGATAGAGTATTTCATATGACGTTTAAGGCTTTAACGACCGAGAATAGCTAGAATGATGAGCAAGTCAAGTCATATTGAGTCTTGATTGTCTTAGAAGAGCACTGAATGTCATTAAGAAGAAGTGTTGTAGTCAACTCACCAGATTTGATATGAGACAGGCTGTGAGCAATAACCATGGCAAACTGGCCGACTGAATCCATACGTGATGTTCTGACATACAAAATACGATTGTTGGCATCATAGTAGAAAGAGTTGCGGTAGGCATTGTGTGTGAAATTCTTATTGGCAGGTGTCTTCTTAGCAAGTAACAGTGTAACGGGGGTGTGCTGGCAATGGGCGGCAATGAGATCCATGATGAAGCAGCCATACTTGTACACAACAAACTCGCGTACATCCAGTCTGTTCAGGTCTACAGGTTCAAGCTCTGTGTCACCGTCCCAGTCTACATCCTTTTTGTCCTGATAGCCAGTACCTGTGGAGGCATACCATACATTACAGTATATGTTGTATACTCAAGGATCTGTTAACAATCATTGACTTCATCATCTGGCCAGTGAAGACCACCAAATCACACAGGAACAAAAATGTTTAGGTTCCAGAGGTTTGTAGCAATAAAGGCTTTGAATTCCTTAAAGTTTGGTACTGTTTAGAAAGTGAAAAACAGCTATAACTTTACCTGGCGCCATCTTTTGGCCTCGTACTGCACCGCTGGACACCAGACGCTTGATCTGTTCCACCTTCTGGTAAAGAGGCGACTGCATCAACAGGGCGATGAACTCAGCATCGTCGACAGGTGCTGCCATCATGTAACTGAGTGGAACACCAGTGCCTGATGACGCCACTGCCTGACCAACAGATGGAGCTCCAACTGCATTAGCGGAAGGCTGGAGCTGTTGGGACGAACCAGTCCCAGTTGGTTGCATTTCACCAGTTGATGAGGCCAAATCCATGTTGACGCTTTGTTTCAAAGTGAGAACCTGTCAAGTCACAAAAACATTCAAGTTTAATTACATTCAAGTTTAATTTCAATACAACAAAGCTGTCAATTTTACTGTATTAAAATTGAACAAATACTCGTCCACTCATTGGCACTGATACAAGCACTGAGTTGATATACTGTTGGCGCACCATCATGTTTTCTGTGTCGTGAATGGTAAGTAAAAATTTCATGAAGAAGAAAATTACCAACTAAAATAATTTACCACAAAATGCTATGAGGTCAGAATAAAAATACTCTTACAGTCAGTGGTTTTACTTAAAAACCACAAACATTGCAGAAGGTGGCTTTTTGTAAGTGTGGAGTGAAGGAAAATTCAGTTGACACAAAGAGACAGTAGATTGCTAACTTAAAGAACAACAGATAAAATAGTCATCTATTTCACTCACTCCACAACGAGGAAGGGCTGATGTCTGCAATGTTTGGTGCTTTTTAAATACAACTGATTGAAAATGTTCTTTTCTTTTGACTTAATATCACTTTGTTAAGGTGTTGTTTTTGAATAAATGTAGAGAATTGGAGGATTCATGACTGTCACACATTCTGTCATGTTGCTCTACAACCAGAGACATCTACTGCTTGAAACAGAAGTGGACGTCATTTTGCTGGGTACCACAGTGAGGCCCCAAGAATACTCTTGACACTTATGGTGTTGCATTATCTGGCTTTTTAATTTTTGAGTTTCCTGCATCTATAAAAGGCACTATTTATTACCAAGACACATTACAAAGATATCCAACACGATAATTAAATTTCGAGATTATTCATGCTGTCACTTTATACATCTCTGTTATATCTGCTCTATATTGTTCTTTAAAGAAGCTGCAAATATACTGCGAGTTTGAGAGAGTGTTCATCAAAATTATAAATAAACAACACCGCGTTCAGCTAGTTTCACACACAAGAGGGCTGTTGCCAATCCTTTCAAACTGTAATTAAAGTCACTTTAAATCTGAGCACGCTGACCTCATCTGCCTTCAGTTGCTCTTGTTCTCTCTTCTGTTGTTGATCAAACTCTCGCCTAGTCTCCTCAGCCTCTTCTTGAGCTTGCGCCTGTTTCGCCTTCAGTTTCTCCTCACGTCTCTTTCTCAGTTTCTCCTACAATGGCACAGACAAAACTTTATTACGTAATGACTTAACACCAACTTGAGGCTTTTGTGTAATTTTCATGTCACCAAAACAGAATGCAATCACTTTGAAACTGAAGTCTATTCTGTAACATAAGCAATATAGAAACTGTACAGGTAAGCAATCTACTTCCTCTTTGTATGTCGTCTGTATTTTCCCTACTCCACAAGTCTTCAAATAGTGATGGGTCTAGTCAACGTAATAACATCAGGGTTACTATCCCCTTCATATCCGGGGTCTCGGATAGAATTAAGTCCCACTTGAGAAACTTTGACATTGCCACAGCTTTGAAACCCATCAACTCTCCCAGGAGTCAACTGGTCTGGGTGAAAGACAAGGTTCCCAGGGATAAGTCTCTATTGTGGTTTATGGCATTATGTGTGAGGACACATAGTGTACTGATTCTGCTGTTTTCACTCATATCATGACTGAACAACATTCATTTGATACCAGTGATGTATGCATTTTGGATCATGAGGAAAACTGGTTCAAACGTGGAGTTAAACAATCCATCTACAAATGTGTTGAATGCCCCCCTTTGAATCACCAAGGTGGATTAAGATTCAAACTTTACAAAACACGGGATTGAGCACTGCGTTTTATTCCACACAGATTACGTAATCAGGTGTAAGTCACCACGGCATCAGCTAGTGAAAGTCCTCACGATGAAGACGCAACACTGCTCAGTCGATATGTCTGTCTGTATTAGGTTTTAATTCTTTTCTATAGTTCAAACTATGGTCACTACAGTTCCAAGTGAATGCCTGCAGTTAACCGCAAATGACTTTTGAGCTTAAATGTGGTCCGACCCTACTGCCAACAAAAGTTTGTGTACTCAAAAGATGGCGGCCTCCATGATTTATACGATGTGTACCGTATTCCCATAACAATCAACAAGTTGCCGCTATGTAAAATATGAATTTACTAAAAGCAATATGTTTCAACTGCTTATTATATAATGAATGCTGCTTTAGTATGTAGGTGACTTAACATTTAATATTTCATGCAAAAGTTTGGTCTAGATCGAGTCATAGATGAACAGACAGCATTCACTTGCTTGCTCCAGTATAAATGTCCGTTTCATTATTGTATTCAGGCTGACTATAGTTAACCATAAATTGTGTAGTGAAAATGGTCTGAAAATCACTGAAGCTCAAGTCAGACACAAATGAAACCTTAAAAGTCAAAGGTGAAAATATGTTTACTGCCTTGCACTGTTTTGCCCAACTGTGCTTGCCTTGTTAAACAATATTTTTTCTGCGGCTTATTAAAAATATGAAAAAAAATTGCTATGTAGTTGTAAATACCACTCTCACACAATAATTCAAGTTCAACTTTCTTACTCACAAGTTAGACTGCATTGTTACCAGGGAAACTATGAAAATCAAACGCGCAACATCAAAGACAAGGATCCCAGCCAACATATTAGTTCTTCATAGATGGGACAAATTGACGTAGGCCATAAGTGTCACGTGACTGCGCGATGTATACCTGCAGACTGCTCTGCATCCTCAGTTTGTCGGCGTCAATGGCGTTGATGTGCTTCTGCAGGTTCTTGTTATGCTCGTCCAGGATTCGCTGTTGCTCGTCCTCACTGGCACCCTGACTGGCCAGTCGCTGGATCTCATCCTGCCGATGGAAATTGCCATCTTTAATTCATTCAGACCAGCAGTGAACATTAGTAAGCACAGCATGACAACATGCCAGGCTTGAACAGGTCATCGTTGAGACAGCATGGGCAATGAGATGACTTCATAAGCCATTCAAGTCTTTTTCTAAACAAATTCTGTTTATTCACAACATTTCTATCACCAATAGCACATTCAAGTTTCTGGTTAAAAAATCAATAAGCCCGAACTGATTGTCACGCCTTGTCAGATCTCGTCTAGTCACCAGTTTTTATGTCTTAGATCAACATAATGCATTACAAGCGTAAGAGTGAAGGCTAACTGTTTTCTTGTGGACATAAATGGTTTCCAGCAACTCATTTTTGACATGATCTTTTAAATCAATATTGTATCAACATTCGAGTCAACTCAATTTTTAATTACATAGCAGTCTCACAGGTTTAACCTCTTCATGTTTTTGTGTTTTGTTTACCATGTTGCAGTTAAGAAAGTTAAAGCCTACCCAAACACTGTTGTACCATGTTTATACTACACACCTTAATCTTCTGCCTGTTAACCTTGACAATCTCCTCCTTCCTGTTGGCCAAGTACTCCACCTTCTTCTTGTGTTTCTGCTCTTCTCTTTCCATCTCCAAGTCCAACTCTTGGTTGAAGCCATTTAGTTCTGCCTCAATACGGCTCTTTTCAGAAGCTTCAAATTCTGCAAAGAATCATTAGCTACAGAACTGCTTGTAGTGAGAGAAAGCTCTTAAAAATTTCTGAACAGTCATTCATGGAACACTCCGCAGTTACAGGGTGCATTATTTGACTGTACTTCGGGAGCAAGTTTTCTGTTATACAGAATTTGTTGAATACACGACACTTTTCATTTTTCACGGTCTTTATTCCGTTGCGTTCATACTTTCTGAACAAAACTCTACTCTCTACTGAACATAGATACAGTAATTGACCTAGCGACATAATTAAAAAGACACACGATATTTCGAAACATACTTGTTTCATTCTCAAGTGAAGATAAAATGACGCAGTAATGCCACCACAGAGTATAAGCTGACGACACACACAGTGAGACACGGCGGGTGTGAAATACTGCAAAGAATGACTAAAGAATTACTGCGTCATTTTATCTTCACTTGAGAATGAAACAAGTATGTTTCGAAATATCGTGTGTCTTTTTAATTATGTCGCTAGGTCAATTACTGTATCTATGTTCAGTAGAGAGTAGAGTTTTGTTCAGAAAGTATGAACGCAACGGAATAAAGACCGTGAAAAATGAAAAGGTGCATTATTTGTGAACTTAGCACCACCGATGAAATGAGTAAGAAATGAGTCCCGAGTCAAACCCTAAAATTTGAGGTACGATGAAGAAATACATTTTGTGAATTAACCTTTCTCATTAATATCACAGATTAGAGGTATGTAAGGGCAAAATGTTTTCTGCACGATGTTGAATTTCATTAAGCCAAAGAAAAGGATTTTTTTTATTTGAATGACTGTATGAAATATTGATAATGATGCGTGGGAGGAAACTGAGTTGTGATTCAAGAGAAAAGAAGTACACCTCATAAAAAAAATTGTGTTAATGATATAATGACATTGATAATGAGACCCTCATGCAGGACATGAAGATTGCCTAGCCTGAGATAAACACAAATTAAAAAAATAATAAAGTCTGTTCAACCCATAGACCTTTAGGAACATTTTACGCCATTTTAGCAGCTGCTTAAGATAATGATATATGTGACAACACACCATTTAGTTTCTCATGTTACAGTATTTAGAATAATTCTACTTTCCACTGGAGCACTGTCAAACACACTTACCTTCTCGCTCTTTCCTCAGTTGTTCTTCTTTGTCACGTCGTTGTTGCTCCAGCCTCGCTTTCACATTTTCCAGCTCTTCAGCCGCAGCACTCGCCTGTTCAGCACTCTGGTGATCAGGTGAGAATTCTTTCAATGCATCTGCAAATTCTTTGTAGTGCCTCTCCTTCAGTTCTAGCTTGGCTCGTGCATACTGAACCTCCCAGTCAGTAACAGCGCCGCGTTCAATTGCCTTTTGCTCATCAGCCATTTTCTTGTCCAAATCATTGAGCTGCAGTTGGTGCTGATTCAAGAGTTGTGCCTTGCGTTGTTGCAACTCCTCAGGGTCAAGGTCTTCCTTCTACAAATTAAACATGATAGTGTACTAAAAAAAACTGAAAATGAAAATTCATTTTTTTGCAATATTGTTATTTTCACAATCATCTTTTCGAGTGGTTTGGTTGTTAGAGGGGCAGACGCCAAAAAAACAGCTTGAAAATAGTAAAAATGGCCACTAGATGGCGCAAAATGCCTCAAATCCATCCGAAAACAGGAGGATAGCGTCAACTCATTACTAGATGCCTATGTGCCAAATTTCATGAAAATCGGTTAAGGACCTTTGAAAATAGAGGTAAGCTTAAAGAAATAAAATTTCCACTAGGGGGCACAGCAGAATACAAGTCGGTCCGAAACTCGTCGCCCTGTGTAGTCAACCCCATAGGAACACACCTGCCAAATTTCAATAACATCCTGCAAGGGGTTTAAGAGATACAGCCGTGGACGCCGGACGCCAGACGCCCGGACACCCAGACATGACTGCAATATGCGACCACATACAAAAATTTGTGGGCGCATAAAAATAAATAGTGGAAATCACCCTTGTCTCACAGTTGTGTTTTACTGTGACAGAGTTGTGAATAGCACATAACGAAACTTTGTAATCATTCTGTAAGGATTCCATATAAGGACATTGGAATAAACACAGTAGGCCAATACTACCTTACATTTCAATCCATATATGGATCCCATACCCAAGTAAGTCATGATTGTTCTAGTAAGAAACATTTCTACTATGTTGAATAAAAAAAATAATTCAGAAGCACAAATGAAACAAGAATTTTTACATGCTGCCATTTTGTAATTGACTGAGATGTTTCGAAAGTTACTGTAAAATCCACTAGAGGCATCTGCCAAGCATGTGCACTCCATGGAATGGTTAATGGTAGCCGTGACACAAGTATAAACCTCCACTTAGTTACGTTCTTTTTTCCTGCTTTTGCCTGTTATAAGCTGAAATGGTTTTGCCTGCTACAACATGTGCACAGAACCACGTGACATGTGGAAACATTTGTCATATGAAACATACCACAAGATTGGCCAATTCTTGTTCTTGTCTCTCCATCAACTTGTCCCGTAGCCCGTCATATTTGTCCAACATTTTACTGACAGCATCATCGACCATGACTTTCTTTTTAGCAGCGAACTCTGAGTCAAGATCGCGCAACTCTTGAGCGTGCCTCTTGGCAAGCACAGAGCGGATAACCTTGTCCGAGTCTTCAATGCCATTCTCTTGAATGCCGTCAATCATGGCTTTCTGTTCCACCTCTTTAGCCTGACATACAAAAATTAACATATTAAGAACAAAACAGCTTAACTTATTAATAAACACTAATAGAAGGACAGTTTGACATTACCAGGGATTTGATTACTCATAGGAGAGGCATAGTAATTTTATCATCTTATTCTGAGTTAAAAAGCACCGTAAAAATCCCAATCTTAGTCATAAAGACAAAGTCATTATGTTTCACTTGAAAACTAACAGCTGACAAAAATAAAACATATACTAATACTATACCATTATAACCCACTGTATCGGAGACTGGGGCTAGTCTGGCCCCATTTTTAAAAAAATTGAAATTCCCCATTGACTTCATTTTTGCAAGCTATTTGCAAACTTGCCAGAAATTTCTGAGACCGAGACTTCAGGATATATTGTTGATGAATTCACTGCATTTGCATTTGAAGTGACCAAGTCCAAAAGGTCAACTTTGCCAGCGCCGGGTCAACTTGAAACACCAAAAATAACAATATCAAAAATTTCCGTAAGTTCAACTATTAGGGGATGAATGAGACCCTAATGAAATTGTCAAACAAGCCCCTGGCAGGGTTATAAGAAATAGGGTAGTGTTCAAGAGCATCATACTGAATAGCACTGCACTCTCTAGATATACGTATAAAATATTTAGTAAAACCTAAGGCATCTTATGAGAAATGAAACTGAAAAAGGACCAAGAACTTTTCCACAAAGGAAGAAATATGCAAACATTCGGAAGTTCGCTATTTTGAACCGCCAGTGATTTTCAACAACTGGCATCATCGCTGTATCTTGCTTTTTGTTCTAAACATGCCCAATTTCTGAACACGCCACGAGACAAAACTAGACAGTAAAATAGCACAAATTGTGGTGCAATGTTCATCACATATATAATTTCTTCAATTTCTAGTAATAATTATCAGCCAATTTTGCCTTATCCAAGCAGAAAAAAGGACTTAAATGACATGCTTCAAAAGCTTTACTCACTTTCTCTGTCCTAATGTCATCAAGTTCTTTCTTCTGTTCCAGCATCTCTTTAGTTAACTCCACATCCTGTTTACGACGAAGCTCCGCCATCTTGCGACGCTTCCTTTCCGCCAGTTTTTCGCGCATGTTCAACTGCTGTCGTTCGCGGTCATTGTCAAGTTTATCGGCCAAGTCCTCCAGCTCTTGTTGATGAGCAGCAATGAGCTGGAATTTAAAATGTTGCAGATGAGATTCATGAGTCAACTCATAGTCCACCATCAGTTGTCATTATATCTCAAGAGCATTTTGAACACCTAGTTTCCGTTAAAACAGCAAAATCTTACAAAAATTTGCAAAATAAAGTGAGTGAAAAGTGAACGTTTCACGAGTAATAACTAGCTTATCCTTGCAAAATGGTGGCCTTTGAATTGATTGATTGGTGAAGTTTGAGTGTTGCACTGTGAGATTTAAGTCAGGCTTTCCTTTCCATAAGTGAACAGAACTAAACCCAGGTCACTGTGGACAGTCTAGATAGTTATGCGCTACTCTCGTGATTTGTGACACCGCACAAAAATACAAACCAAAGTAAAGGGATGGTAAACCCAACTCAGTGACCTTGCAGTGTGACCTTGTGGTACATGAACTGACAATATTAGAAAGGGAGAAGGCCATGATGGCCACGTGTCCATATAGCAAACACATCGTATAAAAAAGAAGAAGGATCATTCGATTAACTTTAAGTGTCAAAAAAAATGTCAAAATGGCATTTGAACATGATAAAAAGATATGCCAGAAGGCATTTATCCTTTATAAAACAATGTAAAGTAAAATAAGATCAGTCTGTCCACAATAAGCAGTTCTTAAGTTCTAAAGATAGAAGCAAGTATTTCACCATGGTAACAGTATTGTTAACAGAGACCAAGAAGGCATAAATGGCAAATACGAAGTTTACACTAACTGATGCCATTTATAGAGATCAGGTGAGAATAACAGAGACTGTGAATAATAAGTGTCAAGAACTGTCCATTCATGTGTAGAAGAGCTATGCCAGAACACTGTGGATATTGATAATGTGAAGTATTGTCCCAGGTCACTTTGTAAGCCTGGGATGTTCCAAAGTATCAAATGTTTTTGATGCGTTCATAATTTTGTGGGAAATGATAATGAATTACCAAATTTCGTGCAACTCTTGATACAAAAAAGCAAGAACACAAATCACGTTAATATTCCGGTGTAAGGTGCCCGTATTTTGAGAACAATTTATATCCACTGAATAACGGGCATCAAACTGGTTGTCAAAATATAAGCACATTATATCTGACTATTGCCTAACTCACAGCTGCCATCTGTTCATCTGTCAAGTCAGTACGAGCTGACAGTTCTGCTGCTTGACGATTCTTCTTCTCGTGGATTACTCTCGACCGTTCTCGCTCAAACTCGCTAATCAACTTTGCCTCTTCCTGGCTAGCCTCCTTGTCAAGTTCACTTGCCAATTGATGGTGATGTTCGGAGTGTTTAATTCTCATTTGCTCTTTTGCACGCTCCTGAAAACAAACACAAACAGAATACAGTAATTAAAGTAACACTGTATCTAAGTCTTCAGATCAGTCTTTGGCCATTGTAGTGTGCAAAAACGTAGGAATTCACTATAAAACATAACGTTTCGCAAGCAAATCCAAACAGTACTCAGTTCTCATTCAAACAAACTCATTTTCAAAACTGAGAGTATTATTCATCACGAGACATAACACACATGACTATGAACAACAGAACATACAGTTTCTTTCATTTCAGACATTCACTCCAGTAACAACCTTGGAGTTCTAAAATGTTTATAAAACGCAAGGACATTTTCCTAATGAAAACATTCCCTAATTATAAACAACTCTAAAAAACTTAAATACTGCATTCCTGTGACATTAGTTTAAAGTACCCATTACTGTCAAAGTAATGAGCAAATTTTATATCAAAACAAAACAATTAGGCAAAGGTTAAGAGTGCTGTCGAGCAATCAAAGAAAGGATTGTACACGTCTACATCAAGTGTTATCTTTATCACCTGCTCCCGCCTAAGTGCCTGCTCTTCAACACTTTCATCATATCGTACATCTGGAGCACGGAACATGTCATCCATCTCATGCTGGGCCACACTCTGCTCCATCTGTCGCGTCTGTTCATCCATGAATCGCTGCGCAGCCTCGTCTTCACTCTGTCTCTTCTGCTCCTTCAACTTGCGGGCACGACGATTTGCAAGTTTAGCCTGTGCAAGAGAATTGATGGTAAAAGTTTTGGACATGGTTCCAGATTGCGGGACGGATACGATAAATAGTGCTTTTAACACAAAAATTACGTAAAGGTAAACTGTGTTTCAGTCTATATATTTCAAGGTGAACTAAAGAGCAATATGTACATTGGTCATGGTAAGTTTGATAACGAAGGACATGCAACATGCCATCATCAGTCTCACTCAGACCCTCACCTACCTGAAACTCGCTCAACTGACGATCCTTCTGATTGGATAGTTCCTCTTCTAGCGCCTCTGACTGTTTCCTGTACTGATCCAAAATATGCTGTTGGCGAACGGCATCAATGTCGGGATTGGACACGGATAGCTAGATAAGAAATAACAAAGACACTATACATTTGTACCAAATTAATCCATGAGTACAATGTAGGGGAAATAACTTCCAAAATACAAGTATTCATATACAACAAAGTTGGCTAAATCTAAGCTAACCTGCTTGACAACCTCCTTATGACCTTCCTTGACCTCATTGACCTTCTCCTCATTATGTACTCGGTTGATCTCCTTAACATGCTGCGCCTCCTCGTGGTCAAACTCAGCATTAACCTTGTCCACTTCAGCTCTGTGCTTCTTCTCCAACTCTGCCAGCACTCCCTCTAATTCTTCATGTCGTCCTTGTTGGATCAACTCCGTTGAGACCGACATTTTTTCTTGCTCAAAATCATCACGGATCTCGTCAAGCTTTTTGCGTCGCCGGTTGCCCATGCGCCTGCGCAGTTGGGCCAACTGGGTGCTTCGTTGTTTTTCGAGCCGGCGTGCTATCTCACCCTCAATGTCGAGTTGCCGTCGAATGGCATCATTTTTGGCCTCCTCAGAGATTACACCCTGATCCTGGAGGTTGTCCTGCAAAGCACAATGACAATCATTAATTGACTAGCTTCAGTTCTTTACTTAAATTTCTCTGTACAATGGTAATGTGCACTGTGGTAACTATCCTTTCCTGTATTTACACTTTCAATATTTTCAAAGGTGACTACATTGAACTGGTTTGACCATACATATATTTGCTTTTAGGCAAACAACATGTTATTTGTTTTCTCAAAAGAGAATTTATTGCTTAATATGTGTGCGCATACCAACTGCTCCATGAGACCCTCTGACAATCCCTTCATCATATCATTGTTTGCCTGCTGCTCTATGTCAGACTGAGCATTGACGAGTCCAGCATGCTCTTCACTCAGCAAAGCTTCTAGAGACATCTGGTGGCTGGAGATCTTGTTCTCGGTGTTGTCTGGGCTTGCCACAGGCAATGGGAGACCAGCTTGGTCAGCCTAAAAACAATATTTTAAAAGTAACAAACTACATACAAAACTAATAACTCACAATTTTGAAAACATATGACTATACAACCTGACCGCAAAAGAGGCAGTTCAAAAAGTAATCATTAGTACAACAAGAGAAAAATGTTTTTCACTCTGACATGACTTCATATTCATTGAATCAATCCTTTCATTTCTTCCTAATTTGATTAATCAATGACATGGAAGTAATCCCCTTGAATAAGACCTAGGCAAATGAACAGACTAAAGCACACCCTTATGTCTCTTGTCAATGGATTAGCAACTCACCTCAGCTTTGTGTTTTTCATGAAGTTCCTGTTCTTTCCGACGTCGTTTTTCTGCCAGCTTACGCTCCAGCTCTGACAGACTTCGTTGTTTGTCATTGTCATGTTGCTGGAGCGCCCTCTCCAGGTCAGCTTGGTGAGCGGCCATTATGTCATTGATTTCAGACTCTGTCAAATTACCTGGTAAATACAGGAAAAACATGAAATGGCGTGAAGAAAACCAAGTTTTGAAAATGTATAAAAATGACAGTACTAGGAAAACCGGGAATGGAGTACGTAACCATGACATCCCCATCAAGAGGGAAACTTGACTTCAGTACATTCAAGATATTTAAAAGGTGGGAGAATCATCAATCTAGAACCGGGCCCAAAGTCCTTCCAAGTTGACTGCAATCCTGCCAGTGAAATGGTGAGATATAAATAGTCAATTTTTAGTAATTATTGAAGTTAAATGGGTGAGAAACAGTTTAGTTCTCAGCTACATATTTTTACAAACTAAAACACTACAATCTACATGTAAAATCAGATATTAATAAATTCCTAACAAATTACATATACACAACACAAAGATCATGATTACTATTACTATACAACATTTGGATTCTATGATATAAAATACCTTGCAGCTTGAAGGCAAGTTCCGCTGCTTTCTCCTCCAGGAGGCGCTGCCTTATAGACTCATAGTCTTGTATGACCTGGTCCAGAGCTTTTCCTTCGTTAGTATTCAGTTCTCTCTCTAAGTTAAGCTTCTCATTATTCTGTCGACGCAGCATCTCAGAGCTGCCTTGAAGCTGTGCATACACAAAACACAGGTATGAGATTGTTGGCACATAATTAATTCCAGGCAATTTGATAGAAATTACCTTGGGAGCATCAGTCATTATCTAACTGCACTCTGTATTGAGCCAAATATGGACAGTCTAGTCAAGCCTCAAGACTGAGGGCAAAAACTGAAAAATTAGTAAGCTTTATGAAAATCCAATAAAATGGTAAGGATATTCTATAGTCTTCTTCTTGCACAGGGCACACAAGTCCTCCTTTTCAATGCCCATTACCAACAAAGATCTTTTTCACAGAATCCGCATTACATTCCTTTCTCAAGAACCACAGTACTGTTTTTTCCATTTTCAGAGGAATCGTGAGTAAGCACACGCTTGACACAATATAACAACTGTACACTACAACTGATTACAACTGTGGTTTGTGAGCTGTGAAACAAAAACGCTGTTAGCAAAAACACTGGTGTGATTATCAGACCATCAAAGAAAGTTGTACGAGGCACAAATAAAGCTCAGTAGCAACATTCTATAACTTTTGACACCAGTTGAGGTCCTTGTCAGACCACTCATTAAAAGATAAACCTTACATAGAAAGATTTGTTACTTACATTGCGTTCAGTAGAAGACCTCATCAGGCTAGTCATGGCCGTTGCGTGCGATGATGTTGTAGTTCCACCGCCGACAAGACCAGCATGTCTGATCATCTCTTCAGTGATAGTAATGTTACCCGAGTTTAGACGGTCAAGAAGGATCTTCAAAGCAGTCATCAACTCAGCCTCTCTAGTATTGCCACCTGTTGACACGAGGAAAGTCACTGACTAGGTTGAAAAAATGACACACTTTTCTTTAATTACAGTCATATGTCAACTATTATAAGTAAAAACACAGTGACTGTTCTTATATCATATATTTGACCATTTTGTTAAACAAATTTATCTAGTAAATACTGTCATATAGTTTTAAGTGAATGTATATTTTGATCAAAGATAACACCACATAGCTTTCAGAGTAATTTGACAACAAATTAGAAAACATAATGTTATATTGTTGTATATACAAAAAACATGTGTAGCTGTGTGCAGCTGGTTGAGTGAGTGACACTTTAGAAATTGAGTACAAACAATTCGTGATTCCCACTTACTGGCAAACTTGTAAGTCTTCTGTAGACCACCCATTGTGAAGTTTGCGTTCACCATTGTGGGGCCGCCACCATCGGCACGCTGCAGTTGTTCAGTCTCGGCACCGTCGCCTCTACGACTCCTCTCTCGCTCAAGCTCTTCCAATTTAGAAACATCCAAATTGTTGAGCATATTCTTCAACTCTTCCGTCTGCCCACTCATTCGCTCATAAAAGTCCCGTAGATCCTGTTCCTGTTTAGCTAACTGTGCTGCCAAGTGGAGATTCTGGTCCTCCAATTTGTCGTACAGCACACGCACATTGAAGTTCTCCAAGTCAGCACCAACCTTCCACACTACAACAGAACAGAACAGATTATCTATTGACTATCTATATTGCACTACAATGAATGTCGTAAACAATTAAAGAGTAAAAATTTCTGTTCCTGTAATGCATATTTTACATAAAATTCTCGACAATCTCAAGATGAAGTACTATTTTCATTGAGAATCTTAATTGCCTCAAAATGTAAAAAATAATGGATCAAATAAATATTAATGAAAGCCACGGATAAATTATGCCAAGTTGAAACAGGTTAGGTGTTTCTAAGAGAAAAGCTTGCTTAGAATCTCACAAATACATTGGCACCAGTAGCAATTTTGTGTTGACACTATTATACCAACTTACCAACTGCATCAGCCAATCCAGACTCAACACTGCCACCAATTGAGTGACCAGCATGTGACATGCTCTCTCTGCAACAGGAACAACACAATGAGAAATGTCTGCATAGAAGCCAATGGCATTATTCTTTAATATGTAAATTTAACTCCATGTAGCATGGTAGATACTTGAGGGCGATGATAGCCAAAAATAGTGCTAGATCTTTTAATAAAACACCAAATTAATATGTTGATCTATTTTGAAAACCATTCTTGGCTGCAATAATAACAGTAATTTTTCACTAACTTAACACACAGCATAGCAAACGAGTGTTCTATTTTGACAAATTTCTACAAAAAAACAAGATTAAGAAGGATTCAGTCAATTACAAGCATGTTTTGTACTGTGCAGATATTATAAAAGAACATTTGGGTAAGTCTCCATTAGTTGATGCAAGGTAAGCAATTTTTAAAAATTGAAAACTGACAACTTTGGCAATTATTATTTTTGGGCAAAATAAGTGGAGAGTTACCGTACTAAACAAGAAATGTTTGTAATGAGCGAATGTGCATCATGAAACAACGACATCAAAGACCGCAAGACAATGTACACGTCTGTATCCCAGGTTAGAATCACAACTCAGCTTTCAAGAGCATTGTTATAAAATAAAATAAAAAATGCAGAAAGCTAACAATTTTTAGTATAAGAAATAAAAACCTCATCCATTACTCACTTGCCAGGCCAGTGGTCATCGTCATAGCGCATGTAGTGGGGTACAGGAGATGGCGCCCCCAGGCTGCGCCACTTGGGTGCCCAGTGCTTCATGGGATAGATGCCAGCATCACGAGGTCGCCAGACAATGACAGCAATGACAACAGCCAGAACACATACAGCAAGGAACACCAGCATACCTAGACAGAACAGGGTGTAGTCTCCATAAAAACAATGCAGTTGTATTTAAATGTACCAAATCAAGGCAAACTAGATGATTTTCCACACAAGAATTCTAGAAAATCCAGAGCACATCCACATCTTGCCATTTTTCAGTGAAAACACATAACATTCAATTTGGTTTGACACCACGGTAAAGCAAAATTCCCTAGTGCAGTAATATCAGTAGCCAGTAAAAAACAGTACGATTTTTCCTGGAGGTATTAGTTATGCTTTTTTAAAGCAGTGACGCACATGGTAGACCCGACTGGTTATATTATTAATCCTTTGAGACCTTATAATGTCACACATCAGCTTACCTATGATGAGGCCCCAGTCAGGTTCCTCATTAAGGCTCTCATTCTTCTGGACGCCAATGGCAACCAGATTATTGGAAGAAGATGACTTAACCCGTGACTCAGCAGCAGAGCATGTGGCACCGGCAGGCTTGACAACAATTATGGCTTCTCTGAAATGTGTAGCAAGAAGGGTTACTTATTAAACCTGACAAACAGCAACTAGCCACTCCCTCTAGTATGTGTGCACAAAACAAGTCCATTCAACCCTGGTAATGACAGCCATGTTGCTTAAAATCAATTACAATTTGAGTATTGTACAAGTTGAGGCCAATTGTACAGCATAAAGTGGTAAGATAAGAAAATCACTAAATGTGCACCAACTGGAGCTTTAATTAAGGTCTGCAATTTGAACACCATGAAACTCAAAAAAATACAAAAAAAAAATTTATTGCCACAGAACAGCAGAATTTGGTCTATTAAATTACTTTAACCAACGGCAGTTTTTCACGGAAAATTTCATGGTCTCTTATATGATAATTGCTCTCACATCTTTGAGATATAACAGCAGAACAACACAAGAAGTGCATGTGAAACCACAAGTCAGTTGCAACAGATCAAACGTTGCTCATAGAACATATAATAATCAACAAAGACTGTGTTTCATGGACTAAACTTTTATAAAAGTGATTGCAGACATTATGAGAGATGATGAGATAATGGAAGGTGGCAAAGATACAGTAAGATAACAAAACCTACCTTGCCACTGACTGGCTATCAGCAAACACATTCGTGCCCGCCTCTGTAAACACGTGTAGGAAGGAATTGACAGACACATTAGTACTCTCAATGTAGAAAGCCAGCTGCTTGAATGGGCCGTAGTCAAAGGATGGGTTGGAGTTGTACAGGTGATTTTTGACGTAGACTGGGTAATTACTGAGTGATCGGTTAGCCTCGTTCACGGTCACGCGGAACAGAATCTGATCATTGATCTCGAGGCAGATGAGAGGATTGGGCACCTCTGGGGCACCATCAGAAACGGTGGCAGTGGCAAGCAGACGACGGCGAACATTGTTGGCAGAAGATGCAATCTCATTCAATGGTGCTGGAAAAATAAATGATTATAGAGTGAACTGTGAGTTTACAGTCATTATTAGGTTGGCCTGATCAGAAACTGAGCCAAAGAAGCACAATACACTCAAGAGTCTAAAATGGAACTAAGCTCTTTAAACAATTACAGACAGCTAAATAGGACACTACTGTTATAGCAATAACACTTTTTACATACATATTTATTACAATTGATAAAAAGTACATCCATTCATAAATGCATACACACCTCAGGAAAGACAATTCTCCTATACAGTAAACAACTGCTACATGGAGTTAACAAAGACAACAAAATTTTCCCATTTCCCAGAAAAGCCCTCATAGACAAAATTTTTATACCCAATTAATTTTTCAGCATTATAGCATTCATGAGTATATGTAACAAACGTGGGAATACGAGGTATATTTTTGTGACATCTCTCCTTAGCTTGTTAATGTACTGTTTGGCTACTAATAGCAAAATGTTAAGTAGAAAATTATGTGCCTCATAAAGACAAAGAAACAATAACAATTGACAGAAGGAAGAGCCAGACAATGCTCTAACTCACTGTTGAGTGATGCCGCCTGACTAGCATCGGTTGTAGCCACTCGACCAGTCACTCGGTCGCTCCAGTAGTTTAGAACAATAGTCTTCTTGGCTGCAGGTGCAGTGGGTTCTGGGCCAATCACATTGGTTAAAGTCTGAAACATTAAGTATTATCCTAAGCATGGTCGGTACTGTGGAGTAACATGTGAACAATGAACATCAAGTATTATCCTCACCATGGTTGGTACTGTGGAGTAACATGTGAACAATGAACAATAAGTATTATCCTCACCATGGTTGGTACTGTGGAGTAACATGTGAACAATGAACAATAAGTATTATCCTCACCATGGTTGGTACTGTGGAGTAACATGTGAACAATGAACATTAAGTATTATCCTCACTATGGTTGGTACTGTGGAGTAACATGTGAACAATGAACATTGGTCATCATGGTGAACATGGGGAAACAGAAAATCATTGTGGGAAATTGGTGAATAAATATTAAAAAATAATATAAAAACGACTTATTCAACTTATAATTAAGAAAACATTGACATCGTTTAAGTTTGTAGTGCAAAACATTTCAACTTCAGAATTGCTCCAGTCTCATTTGCTTGAATGCATTCAGTGTCTCCTGCTTCCTCATTTTGAAATAACAAAACATTGAACGTGATTAACTATGAGGCAGAGAAATGAAGGTTAAATCTGCATTGTGTGACACAAATATGTTAAAATACATATTTTTAGCCTTCAAGCCTTTAGCCTTGCAAAAACACTTAATTGGCATAGCAACCTCAATATGTGCTACACAGACAACAGTGAAACAGTTCCCAAATAAAATATCATACCTCACTATCAGTTTAGTGGCAAGTTGTTCCTAATGCCCACAATGTAAGCACCATCAAAACCATTCACCAAAACTCATGAGTACACTCACCACTGTCTGTATATTTCCCGACGAGTCAGTTGAGGTTAATCCCACACTTCCATCGCTACCTCTTTCCACTTTAATCGTCATGTCTTTTTTACGGCACTCTGCATCACATACCTCGGCAGCAGTCACGTACTGGTTACATTTACACCTGAGGAGCAAATGATCATTACCACTGAGGAAGCTTTCACCAGAACATTGTAGTAAAATGGATCATTGATGAAAAAGAGTTTCACTCATAAGTAAAGCGAAACACAAGTCAATTGCTTTATCATTAGATTTTCCGATAACAATTACAGACTGTGTGACTGCTGATCAAAGAAATTTATCTTACAAAGAGACAAATATAAATTAAAAAAAATATCAAAAACCTGCTTACCGATCATCCTCAAACGTTCCACCTCCATTGGGGCATTGTTCATCGCAGTTGACCTCTGACGGTCTGATACACTTCCTATCACTGGCACGCCGTACCTGACCACTGGAACATTTCTCGTCCACACGCTTCTGACAGTCACCACTGCCATCGCCGGCATCGGCGACCTCATTAAGCTCGTTGTAGTACACATACCCATCTTGGCACTCGCATGATCCATCCGATGGCTGGAAGTTACGGAATTTCCCGATGCACTTACAAGTGGCGGCACCTTTACCTGATGTTGATGAGCTGCCACACACTTTACACTTGGTCTGACCCTCAGTATTGGTGTATAAACCAGAAGGACATTCCAAACATTGCTCCAGCTGGAACTTCTGAGTTCCGCTGCCGTAAGTTCCTGGTTTGCATGCTGTCGGTCCCACTGAGCCCTCAGGACAGTAGTAACCATTAGGGCAGGAGACGGGGTCGGGACGGCCCCCTGGGCAGTAGAAGCCCTTTGGACATAGCTTGCAAGTCTCACCTGTCAGAGAGTCTCCATAGTAACCAGCTGGACATAACTCACACGATTCACTCTTTGAGGTCCTGTTTCCAGCATGAATTAATGCTTTATAACCGAGATCACAGAAGTATAGACGATCCACACCTTCCGGGCAGTAATATGGGTAGTTGCATGGCATTGGGTTGATGGTGCCATTTGGACAGTAGTACCCAGCAGGACAAACATAAGGTGATCCTGTTGTCGGTGTTGGGCAGTAATGGCTGCCTCTACACTCGCTTGGACGGACGGAGCCTTCCGGACATTCATATCCTTTACCATCTGGACAGGCAGCGCCACATGGTGATCCATGTGTGTTCTCAGTGTCATTCTCACAGAAATATCCTGGACGACACAGCGGACAGTCATCAGGCATCGCCGCTCCAGGGTCAG
This sequence comes from Phoronis australis, assembly GCA_002633005.1. Taxonomy (NCBI): domain Eukaryota; kingdom Metazoa; phylum Phoronida; family Phoronidae; genus Phoronis; species Phoronis australis. The sequence goes on from NMRA01000247.1 coordinate 248,639, forward strand.
GTCGCATGCGGCCAGCAGGACACAGAACGGGATCAGAGCCATTAAGACAGTAGTATGCTGGTGGACAGGGGGAGTCGGTGTAGTTCACCATCTTGGTGTTGTTGCACCAATAACCACCAGGACAAATGTGACAGTCAGAGAGGAATTCTGCCCCCACAGTGTCCCTGTAGGTCAGACGTGGACACTCAGTGGGTCCTACACCTTCCTCACAATAATGGCCCTCAGGGCATGGGTGCTTGATGGCATCACCTGTAAAAATGTCAATAATTCAAACTACTAAACAGCATGATGGTGATCAGTGTTTGAAGATAAGCTTCCATGGAATAGCACTCCAATCTGATAACATATAATAATGTTTTCAGCAGCCAATGTGACAGTACAATGGAAATTTCTTTTACCTATTATCAAAGCAAGACTTCCAAGCAAAACAAATATTGACTTGGGACCCAAATGTCACCTCGTTGTGCAGGTGAGTACTTTTTCGCACATTGAAAATGTCTAGACAATAATAACCAGTTATGGTGAGTATGGGCATAAGTTGGAAGTTTTTTGCACAGAAGTTGCTCGTTGTCAGCCAGAGAGCAAATATAAGACCTCAAACTCCCTTTTGTTCAGGACAAAGTTTCCTGTTAATCAAACCCAGCAATAACCTATGACTCACCCTCCTTGCACCAGTAACCCCCAGGACACAATGCACAGTCTGATGCTTGGCTTCCACCCGGGGTTTCCCTAAGTCTGTGCTCCGGACAAGCCACAGGATCCGTCGTTCCTTCCGGACAGAAGAAGCCCGCTGGACAAGGTCCAGCGCACACTGTTCGCGCAGGACATGGGTCAATGTCAGGATTAGAAGGGGGTGGGTTTCCCTGGGGTGTGTAGCTGTCTGAGCCTGATAGACAAAAGTATCCTTGAGAGCAGTTGCCTCTTAGCTCACCTCCACTAAAAACATAAATAAACAGGCAGTTAATAAAAGCACCATCCATTGTGGACTTCACATGAAGCCGTTGACTACAGTAATGACAAATCCAATACAAAAATTCCCCTCGAAAGATAACAACTCTCTTCGAGGTTAGAATCAATTACAAAAATGAAGAAGTCGGCATGAGAAAGCTTTATTAACTGAAGAATCGACACGTAAACATCGCGCTTTGCAGTTGGAATCAGGATCTGATCACATAGTGTTAACTGGTTTATTTCTTGACACATCCACTATTTAAGCAAATCCAGTTCAAAGACAAATCACAAGAACTGACGAGTGGTTAATTTTAAGTGGAAGGAAGGGTGTAAAACTGATGACCAGGGGTATTTTCCCCGATTCAAAAAGACCCCCTATTAGAATGCGTAGGCACCTGTATCATGACAAACTGCATCACTAGCAATGTAAGCCCACACTGGCATGTATTATCTCACTGATACGGGCACAAAAACCAATGCGTAAAATTGTTCTCTTCCCAGCAGTTTTGATGCTAGAGCGTATAGTCAGTGACAAGTCTTGTGAGTCTAGCACATGGGTTGTCGTGGTGACTCTCTGTTCACGCCATATAGAATCTCATGATGGTACTTGTCATTATTACTGTGACAACTCTATGAAATCAAGTGCCCAGATGTCGCGGCTGGTAAATGTACAGCAACGCATGTTGAAGTGTTCACTTATTAGCATAAACAAGTTGAGCAAATAAAACAACTGGGATCTTCAGAAAAAGTTGCAAAATGTGTGTTAAGAAAGAAATGCCATGTTACAGAAAAGCCAGCATCAAACACTGGATTTAAGACCTCACCTGCAGTACATTCCATTCAGACACATGAGGCACTGTATAGCACTCTCTAGCCTTGTCATGTTATCAAAGGTGAAGGTACCATTAGGACACTTGGTTGGGTACTGACTACCCTCTGGACAGTAGTGGTATGACGGGCAGTCTTTGGGCTCTGGGTCATCAATACTGCGACAGAAGTAGCCAGCAGGACACTTGTTACAGGAAGCTTGACCAATGGTGTCCTGACTCTGGCCAGGTGGACACACAAGAGGATTGGCACTGCCCTGTGGGCAGTAGTGGCCAACTGGACACAGGAAGCTAGCAGGCGTGGCTGAGGTGGCTGTGTAGTTGGAAGGACAGTAATATCCAGCAGCGCAAGGACCTGATGGTTGGCTCAGGCCTGCTATGGCACAGTAGTAACCACCAGTACAGGGCAGACAATCACTCTTGGAACTGGCACCTAAAAGAGGGAAAATAGTGTTAAATTTTATTCATAAAAACAACTACGGTTTTAAATCAACTTGACATATTTTGGTGTCATTTATTCAAACATCATAATCAGAAGAGAGAATATAGTGTCGCTGGGCCTAGCTAGGTGGCCACTATATTCTCTCTTCTGATGATGGTGTTTGAATACATGATACCGAAACATGTCAAGTTGTTTTAAAACTGTAGTTTTTATTAATATATGCTCCTACTTGCTATCATGGAGAGTGTTCAATTTGTCTACAGGAAATAACAAATGAATGCGAATTTCACTAAGTATGGAAAATTTTATATTATTACAATTCATAGTTCTTGGAAAGGTGGCAGACAGTCTAAAAGTTTAACGATATCATATCTCTGAAGCACACTAAATGCAAAAACACAATATTCTACTTGATGAATACATTTTATTATCAAATGTAAACAAACATTTCAATCAACTTGAAATAATCTTGCAGTTTTGGAAAGAAGCTGAGCAATTCAAACATAACTTATCCTCAAAAACTCACCAGTGACATTTCTCATTGTACCAGGAGGGCATTTCTGAGGGGTCGGTGTGCCCATAGGACAATAGTTACCAGCTGGGCAGGGTCCATTCTGGGGATACTTGACAGAGGGGCCGGGCGTGGCACTATCAGCTCCACCTTCGCAGTAATAGCCAGCAGAGCAGGGACCTGACAAAAATGACAAACACTAACTGACAAGGTCTTCCTTGAAAATTAACCAATGTGGCAGAGGGCGCCACCAGAATACAAAGTCATAGGAGGAAACCTGACTATTGTAAAACACAGATGGTGGAATTTAATGATGACTCTATTGTATGTATACACAACGTTGGGCTATACAAGTTGATTACTCTATTTTACAGAAAAAATCAGCTGTTTTTGTTACAGCTGACAACCATAAAGTATTAAAATAACTCAATATTGCCATCAGTCTGGTGAGTGCTGTTCCATTGCTTGTGCTCTGCGTCTTTTTGTGACAAATTTTCCACCACATTGCATGCTACAGTAAACTGAATAATATTCATCATAGTCATGCACATTTACAGACTCCAATCTTCTTTTTCATAACAATGCCACATATTTTGAATGCAAATTTTTAAACTCATTGAGTGTTGTCTTTTAAGCAATTACCAAAGTCGAAGTACCATTATGCAACTGTAAATAAACTCAGTAAAAATGAAAAAATGTTACCCAAAAGAGTATGGTACTTTACACTGGACATCATAACAGTGTTTTCGAAAAATTCTGAGCGAAACCCATTTTCAGGGGCTAAACACATTGCTTCTTGACTACAGAATCTTAGCATTATGTCAGGGACTGACCTTCAACAAAATGCAACAAGCTTACAGGCATGCCACTCACCTGTGGGTATCACATTGCCAGGCCCAAGACAATACTGGCCTACAGAGCAGTCAGTGCACTCAGTGACCTTACCAAGTCCAGTGATGTTGTTAAATGTGCCACCAGGGCACGCCAGCGGGTTGACACCAGCTGGGCAGTAGTAACCTGAATAAAAGATTTAATAATAAGTCCAAGAGTTAGATTTATTTCCAGGATATATATTGTATTAACTGACATTGGTTAAATCGAAAATTTCAGCAACATTGGCTTCTCAGATTGTTCTAGTAAGACTGGTAGAGCTCTTTTGTAGGAAAATTGTATGGCCGACTGCATCCCCTGCTTTGCCATGAGTAAGCTTTAAAAGATATAGTATGAGGCAAGCTCCCCTTCATTGACAGTTTGTATACTAGGAAGTCATGTCCCTTCCAACAAGGTACCCTAGGACAACTTGCCCTAAAGCAACATGCCCCACTGGTGTTACCCGGGTGCCAACCACATGGAGCTAGGAAAAATGGTGGTTGACTATTTGCATGCTCCTTGTCATTTTTTAAGATTTCTCTGTCTTGCAGGTGCGTAATGCCAGTAGAAGACAGTTAATAATGTGTTAATATTAGATGAAACTGCTCAGTAGCACAGCTGGTTATAACATTCGTCTTGTCAGTAGGTTTGTGACCACAGTGCGACTTGCACTAGGGCCCGTTATCCAAGACCATGTTACCCTACCTCCATAAAATGAGGCAAATTTTAGCCCATGTGCTAATACCATCCGCACTACCAATGAAATTAGCAGCAACTCTTTACAAGTGTAACTTGTTTTAGAGCAACTCGTAATACAGCAAGCACTTAAGAGACACCTGGTGATGACTGAGCTGATAAACAATGAATATTACAACGGCTTTCAATACGACACCCTGCTTACATTTTCACCGTGTACCTAGACATGCAAAACAATCCCACAAGAACTATCATTATGATTTTTCTAAACTTTGTTTTTGTGTTTTTGAAAGAACTTCCACCTTTTTCCATGAGGAGACATTTTTGAAATACCTCTAATTTAAAAGAGACTGTAATTGGAAACTTCAGGAAAACCAATTAACATTGATTCATCATTTACACAATAGCAAAGTCTTATCACACACTTTCTGACAGTGTTGTTGGCAGCAAGACATTCTTCAAACTGAACAACAAACAGCTAGTAAAGATTACAATCTGATAAATATAAGCAACCCTTGTTTAAATGATGAAAGAACATTCTCATAAAAACCTGATGAAAAAAAGAAAGACACACCTTGCTTGCATGCAACTGGATTGGTCATGTTTGTCTCATGACACATGGAGGCTGCTGGACACATGGTGCAATTTGATTGGCCCTCATCAGATTGGTAGTAGCCAATGGGACAGCCGATTTCAGTTCCAGTTCCTTCTGGACACATGTGACCTCGAGGACATTTGTAGCCCATGTGCTCAGTACCCGGAAAACCTGGCTGAGCTGTGTTACTCCCACCAACGCACACATAACTGGAAAGACCAAGGTCCATCACTTAAATTACACATTACAAATGACTGCAGTCAGTCTGATATATCTAGTCTTACATAAGATATAGTCTGAAAGCACTCCAGAAATTTTCTTAGTAATTCAGCACCTTAGTAAGTAAATGCATGAAATTCTGGAAGATGCTAGTGGAGATGAGTTCAATGTTAAAAGCAATTTATGTTTTGTAGGAAGTTACACTCCTCTGTCTCAGTTAAAGGAGCACAGACCCAGATGGCAGCACCAGTGGTATCCACACGAAACAATCGACAAGTAAGTAGGTGTGCAGCAAGCACTGAATACATTCTTATCCAACATCAAGAAGATAATTACTTAATGCTGGTTTTGGTTACGCATAGTCTCAGCTCCAGAGGGATTTTGACTACGATACATAACAAACTAACACAACATGCAGTTAAAGTTAAGGACCACATTATTTGTCAACCAATTTCACAAATTCTATTCACATGCAAATCAAAATACCTTTAACTTAATTACTCTAAACAGGGCAAAAATGAATTCAAATGAACAAATCAGTACAAAACAAACTATAATAATTCAGACCACAAAAACAAATTTTAAATTCTAGAATCAAATCAAACACAATAACATATTCGTTTTTTTTAATTTAATTGTGCATGATATTACATAACATAAAAACTCTTAAATTTAACAATAATGGTTTGTTTCAAAAACATAATTCGAAAATATATATATCAAACACTCATTCTGCCCTCTTACCCAGGAAAACAATGAGTGCAAGCTTTGCTGCAAGGACAAAATTGCCAATATAATTTGAAAATATTACCCATTAAATATGACCAGATGCAATATTATAAAATAATTAACTAATTCTTTATTAAAACAGTTGACAAATGACTTCACATTCAAAAGTCAATCCAAAAAGAAACATACTTCATTATATGCTTTCTTTCTTCCCTTGTAACTAATGACATTCAGCATGGTTTATGCAACTACCTAACAGGTATGTCTTAAGAAGGAGGTGCGTGTGGAAGACACGTTCACAGGTGGACAGTAATGTTAGTATTAATAACATTAAAATCTCATCAATATATGACAAAAATAGTTGCAAAAATTGCCCATTTTTCATTACAGGTTTATTACACAAAAATACAAGTTTTGTAATGTGCAACTTTAACTCACCCCTCACTGCATGGTTTCTTGAGATCCACATTGGTCAAAGCCAGAATGTCGCAGTAGTGACCAGGTGGACACAGGCTACATTCCGACTCGGCCGTTAAGCCAGCATTATTGGAGAATTTACCCCTAGGGCAGGGGTCGGGGTATACTGAACCATTGGTACAATAATACCCTAAGGGGCAACGGCTATTTCCTGTGAATGAGGCACTGTTGCTTGCATTTATCTGTAAAATGATGATATGAAATATGAGGGACAAACATAAAACAATCTACTAAGAAATAGTTGAATCAAGATGGACACAATACACAGAATGAAGTGTCTGTAATAAGCTACAATTTCACTATTTTTGGACAAAAATGATACTGTTTTGACTCTTTAAGCCGAGCTTTTTACATTGTTGTGAACAGCTATACTTTTTCAAGATAGATGGTATGCATCATTCAGAGCTTGAACAAAGCAAACCATTTATTTGGTGTTACATATCTTTTCTGGAGAAATGAGAAAACATAAGTTTCACTTGTTGGCCATATTGTGTCCATAATTGGTGAGACTTTACCATACAACTGATTACAGTAAAGTATTTCTAAGCAGTAAAATGGTGAAAAGTGCGAGAAACAATTTAACAAAAAAGGAAACAATTCTAATTTCTTGAAACAAAATCTTACCAAATGGTTCACAGGTGTTGGTGAGATGGCACCACCAGTGCAGTAGTGGCCAGCGTAACATTCTCCAGTAGGTGTTGACAGGCCCTCAGTTTCACAGTACTTTCCAGCTTCACAAGGCAAACAGTCGGCCTCTTTTTCATATTTCTCAGCAGGAGCGTAAGTCCCCGCCGGACATGGGAAGGATGTAGCCAGACCAGTAGCAAGGGGACAGTAGTGACCCACTGGACACGGTGCGGGGTTGACCACAGGCTGGCCTGAAAAAGCACATTATGTTGTCACCACAATACTAGATCATAGGTAAAACAAGATATGATTTTTTAAACACACAAGCTTAGAGTGGAAAGAGGGGGAGTTATCTCAAGTACAGAAATGACATAGCACAAAATTTTTCAATCCATTAAGAGTTTTAAAAATATCAATCACTTGATTTCCTGTATCAAAGGGCAATGATGATACTAGACTGCAATTTAGGCAAACCCTGAGACAAGTGTAAAATGATCACAGTTGTGTTTTTTAATTTATTGTAACAGCCTTGTTTGTATCAAGATTCCATCTGATAGCAATTTGAGACACACAAATTTCAAAAGTCAAAAGTGGAACAAGTACAAGCTGATGCAGGATATGAGTTAAATATAAAGTTCTAAATTATTAATGAACAGACGATTCACATTTAATATCATTCTTTCTGTGAACAAGGACTGCCACAAGACCAGCAAGGTGTAACTTCACAATAGAGGGCACTGCTTGCTATCACACTTTTACAATCTTGCATGCCACTGGGAAGTCATTATTGACTAAATGTGAATGATTTAACTGTGATTCGTCTCCGTGATATCAACTAGATGTAAGTAGAGATTGAGTGAACACAAATCTACTGATAAGTGAATCAGAGTATGTGCATAATGAAATAAACAGTGCAGTAGTGTTGAAATAGTTGGTTAGTGTTCCTTTAAAAAAGGAAGGTGTAACAATAAGAAACTGACATGGAGACAGACACAATAAATAAGAGATATGTGCACAGTGTAATGCAGTGTAAGGTGCAGGGCTGCAATAGGGACTTTACATTTACCATTGTATAAGGTGATGTTTCCTGAAACAAATAAACAAAACAACTGTTGCTTGGAAACTCTTAAAGTCACATAAAACATAATTCTAGGTCTTGGTCAGTCTTCATAATTATAATAACTTAAAGACGAAATTAAAAATAACAAGTTCACTCAGTATTCATTACATGAATGAGATGGCTTTAATTAAATCGGAATCTGTACTCACACATGTTCATTTCAAAGTTTCAACTACTAAATTGACTATGGTCTGTGTGCGGTTAGGTGAAGATTCTGAGACAGTAAAACGATAAACATATATACATGTTCCATACTCAATAACTTAACTTTTATTTAACTTTCAGCCATTCACAGAGACCTCTCCGACTATGCTACACATTTAGCACTTCAATTCATATTTCTAAAAACCTGGAATTGACTTTTTCAACAAAATAAGAAATAGGCCTTGCATTGAATTGCTAGATGTGACGAATATTCGTTGTATTTATTATTTTCCAATAATTCTCCACAAAATCAATTAAGATAATCTAACGACTCTTAACATAGTTGATTTCTCATCATATTAAACAGTTGGACAATTCAGGAGTCACCCCGCAGTAACAGTAGCAGTAAGTGTTCATAGCCACCTAGGCTGTCTGGTCAAACATTGAAAGGAAGATGTCAATATCACAAGATATAGCTAACAGGTGGCGTGTCAAGCAGATAAATGGCCTTAAAACATAAGTAATCAAGTTAATGTTACCTCCAATAGCATCACAGTAGTATCCAACTGGACATAGATCACAGGAACTTCTGGCCGCTGCATACTGATATGTGCCGTTGGGACACAGCAATGGATAGATGGCGCCTCGCTCACAAAAGTGACCTCTGTAACACTCGTAGATACTGGGTGTGGCTGTGTCCTGACCCCCGGGGCAGAAGTAACCAGCTGAACACTGATCAGTAGGCACAACGTTGCCATCACCTGGTGAAGATAACTAAAGATCTAAAACACAATTCCAATGATCAAAGATTGAAAAGTATACACAAAGCAGAGTTGGTTTTAGCAAGTGCACCCAGGGAGAAAGGGGTTATTTAGCTAAAGCCCTTCCTCAGCAAGTAACATAGAGGATCCTGGGTTTCAAGGAACTTTACAGGGTTGACAGCAGAAGGGTTGAGCATCCTCTTAAATATGCTTGTAAACTCAACACAGTAAAAACCATACTGGCATAATTTCCAATGAAATCTTGTCTCCATATATCAGTAGTTTTTCCAAATTATCGAATTCCTACAACCAATTGTGCAGATGACTTTAATCAAATTGATAAAATGATAAATTATGTTCAAGACCTGCTACGTAAAGTAGATGTAAGGTTGCAAACACACACACACTCGTACCTTGGCAGTAATAGCCGGCCGTGCAGTTAACACAGTCGCTCAGCTGATCATTGTTGTCTGTGTTGGAAAATGTGCCGGCAGGACAGGGCTCAGGCACACTTGTGCCTTGGACACAGTAGTGACCAGCTGGACACACGTGTTGGTCAGGTTCAGAACTGGTGTGGTTACAGTACCATCCAGCTGAGCATTCGCCTGAAATGGACAATGGTGTTAATTTTTGGGATAATGTTATTTCAGTTACAAATGCTCATTGTCATTCAGTAATTCAAAGCTGCAATAAGTTTCCATTGTTTGGAGTTAGGTCAACCAAGAGATAATAATATGACACTAACTTCAAAATTCGTGAAGAGTCATATAGTCCCAGATTATTGCATTTTGACTGATTCTTTTCTATGTAGGCACTCTTAACCAATATAAAAGTCATCTACATTGAGTTTTTAATTTTTACTGCAATCCTTACCATTTCTTAAACTTCAAATTTTAAAGCTTAGTCGTAAGGATGTGACTTTAATTATTTTTAGGCAAAATAGTTCATTTTTTTCTCTCGTTAATCAAAATGTTTCATCCATCAAAGACACAGCATGACTGAAACGAGCAGTGTAAAAACAACCCGCACGGTAACTGTGACAACGGCAAAGTGTTAAATCAAAACCACTCAGCGCATAGTAATACACACTACTGCATAGCAAAAAGACAGGAGTATTTGGAACCTTCCGACAATACAAGCTCAAATGCACAGCCCTCCCTCACCTGAGCGGAAAGGCGTGCCTGTGCTTTGTTTGGTTGAGGGAAAATCCCTCTAGGCACCACTAATTCAACTGCCTGGTAGGCAATGTCTCCAGTAGTTGAAACTAATGTGTTGAAGAAGTGATTCTAACTTTGAGAGTATTTTTTCATTATTTTGGGTCTCATGGGGGGCATTTTGTGCAATTTTAAATATTTTTCGTAGGACAATGTTGGCCTAAATTTGGCTCCAAAATCGTGGCATTGAAGGCCTTGAATTGAAGTGATAGAATCCACACTGACACCGCTCACTGTTTTGCGCCAACATGAAACTGGTGATGACCTGATGATCAATTAGCATCATGTCAAATTCTTACAATACTAATGGTTGTGACGTGCTATTTTGCACAGTGTCAGTTTATGCCAAGTCAAAGCTGTTGTGTAAATGGCACATTAAAGACCAAGTAAAAATTACTACTCGATCATAACTCCTAAAACTGAGCAATGAATTTTAAGAAAAGTTCTCTTCAGAATGAAAACCAATTCAAATATAATCTGACCACAACACTAGCCCCACCTGTTGGTAGATGAAGACCAGGCACAGCACAGTATTTCCCACCATCACAGGGGACAGGCTTGGCACTGCCCTGGGGACAGTAGTACCCTGGAGGGCACACCCCACCGGTGGTCATAGTGAAGTCTGGACAGGTACAGTCCCAGGTGGGAGTGCATGTGTCGTTAGAAAACAAGGATCTAAAGTGAAAGGGTGATTGTTAAAAACACATTATGTATTCAATGAAAAAAATTCCTAGCCACACATTGTCACATTTCAAATTCATTTTATTGGTAAAATGTGAACTATCTGCATATTAATCTATGATTTATTCACCATCAATATCTAAGTTATATAACTGGATCACAATAATCAGCACGATGCATTTCAAATTCCAGAAATAGAAAACTCTTAGTGAACAGTGTGTTCAGTAGCAATACGTACAGAATAGTTCCACTGGCGTTCACCAGGTGGCCCTGGTCATATGGACGCCTCTGATAAGAACCTCCAGTACAGAAGAAGCCTGCATCACACTGACCATCTGGGACTACATTAGCTGTGCCCTCACAATAGTAGCCTGGTGTACACTGTAGACAAGCACTCACGTTCTCAGCACCTGTGAACCAAAGAGAGATCGTAGAGAAACTTGGTGATATTTTGATCAAAACCGTTGATTTAAGGCAACCAATTTTCTTCTAAAACTAAATGTTGATTTTGCACAATGGCCACATCCTAAAATGTCAATTCAATGTGTGTAGTAAAGTGAACATCTCAACTACCTCTAGTCAATAGAATTCCCTCTAACCTCAGGGCATGAGTAAACAGACATCTATCTTGGTAATACAAAAATTAGGGTACAAAAACATTACACAAAACCAAATGTTTCTACTGAAATTGTTTACCTGTGTTGTTGTTGAAAGTTCCATGATTGCAGGGATACTGCTCAGCAAATTCGGTGCCCATGGGACAGTAGTGACCTCTGGGACATTCTACAGGAGTTACCGTGACGTTTTCGCAATAGTAACCTGAGAATAAACAGATGATGGAATGACACAAATACAGGTTTTTGTAGGTCAAGTTGCTGCCACCCGCCAGTGAGTACGGGAACATTTTTCAATTCATGAAGAAATGAAGTTGAGGTAAAAAGGTACACTGTAAAATCTCAGCAGATTTGGTCAAAAAGAATTGACAAAATGTGTCTTTCTTTTGTTCAGTTTTCAAAGACTTCTAATACTGTCGTAAATGCGCACAATTTCTCAGAATCATTGTCTGATGGTAGCTATGGTATAGACCTTCAAAAATGGTACAGCATTTATTGGGTACAATTTTCTTCACTGAAAAAATAAAAAATAGAATTTCACAGATCGGCCTCATTGTATCCTGAATTGTTGATGATATTTTACCACACTATGCCATTTTGCACAACATGAAGTTGTCCAACCACCAGCTAAAGAATGATAACAACCAGTCCCATGGCATCCATTACCATCACTTCCTGCAAGTCTACGATCAAACATAACTATTCAATTATAGTGGTCATCTTTTACAAGAAATTGTAGCTGTAGGTAATTTGTAAAAAAGTAAAAATAAAACGATTTTTGAACCAATGACCTTTGTCCACATAAAGCCTTACTTACAGAAGCAAGTAACCCACCTCATGCAGTTGTCATTCTTTAGTATAGTCACAGTGCTTACTGATTGGAAGCTGGTTGAAGATTAGTCTCATCATATTCCACAATCACTTTGCAATTTACAGGTTACTAATAAGTTCATAGTCATACCAACGCAACAAGCAGAGTTTGACAAAATAATCACATCATGATTGGATGCAAATCTCAACTATAAGATTTTTTTTGAAAAGAGTAGTACGTCGGCAGCTATATTTGGTTAACACAGTGTTTAGTTGCGTAAAGACAAGCAAAAATGTCTTAGTAAGTGTTCAAATTCATTCTCTAAGCTTTTCAAATAGCAGCTTGTGGCTTCTTCAAATTCTTTACCAGCAGGGCAAGACACGCATGCTGCCATCTGTGGGTCCTTAGCATAAGTGCCGGCCAGACAAGGTACACTATAGGGTGAAGCCAAAGGACACTCGTGTCCCTTGGGACAAATGTCTCCCTGTCCTGTGTGAGCAACACCTGGCTGAGGCTCTGAAATGTTCACTCCTGAAAATAAAAATTATTATAACAGTAACAATATTACATTTGCTATGTAACTTTAAGACAGGAAGTACCACGTCCAGTGCCTTTGCGAGTTTTATCAAGAAATTTTTTCTTCTCATCCTTCTCTGCCACTATAAACCAGCCTTCTGACAAAGAAGCAGCAATGTTTGATTTAGCCACTTACAAAAATGTTCTCAACTTGAGATAAGAGATGATTTCCAGACTCTCCAAGAATTGACTGTTTGATACTGCTTGAGAATAGGCTCTACAATTTGGCTTGTCACAGAGGGTCATATTATTCACACAAGATTGTCTCAAGCAACAATGAGCGGTCAGTCCTTCCCATTCCCAGAATCCCCTCTCGTCTCAGTGAAGAATATGGTGAGATATTTTTAGGAAGTAAGCTGTCTAAGTCAAAACGTACTTTTTTGAAAAATAGCAGGTTAATACGGAGTCACTTTAAGATTGTGTTTATTCTCAATGTAATGGACAGAACAGTCACAAACCACAAAACACTCCACTGAAGGTCATCATACAGCAACCTCACAGACCTCAGCAAGAATGCCGACATAAATTGGACCTTCAACATACCATGAGAGCAGTAGAACCCTGCCGAGCAAGAATTTGTAGGTTGTGACAATCCTGGTGTGGCACAGTAATACCCTCCCGTGCAGGGGCTGCAGTCACTGACATTTACGAGATTTGTCTTGGAACCAAATGTACCTGAAAAAATATCACAGCAGTTTTTACACAATTAATCTCAATTACATAAGAGCTTTGAAGGAAATATGATTCAGCATTTAAAAGTACTTAAACATCAATTCAGAAGGATACAGTGTTTGTCATCAATGCTACAATGCAATGACTTAGTATTAAACTTCGGTAACAGATAGGTTTACCACTTTAACAGACGTCATTTTCGTGCACTCACCAACTGGGCATGGCTGTATGTCATATCCTGTACCCTCCGGACAGTAGTATCCCTGAGGACAGTTATCTGCGGCCTCACCTCGAGTGCACATGTACCCAGCTGGACAGACGTAACATGCACCGGCACCAGTGTGATTCATGTACGTGGTGCTGTTGCATGGTGTGGGTGTGTGACTACCTTGTATACAGTAATGACCAACGGGACAGATGTTGCCAGTGACGCCATCTACAGGGAAGTAAATAGGAAAAAGGTCCTACTATGCACTATATACATTTTCCCAAAACTTGTGGAGGTCACATTGATACGGTATTCTGTCCTTTTAAACAGTCTGTTATTTCAAATTCAATCTTTTACTCAATCGTAGGATACAATAGGGTTCATAACACACCTCGTAACATGGGCAATGCAGCACTGAAATAAGTGGGGGCCTATAGCCTCCCAGCCCCCTACGGTGTGCCGCCCATGTGTAAGAGTAACAAATACTAACACTAATTGTTGTTAAGCACAATCTTGCCTACAAATGAAAATGTCAAAAAGGCCTCAGGTCTTTAGAAATTTGGATCTAACAATTACACAGTGAAGACCCACCAGCCTGTCAATGAAAAAACAGTATTTCACATAATACAATAAGTAGCTGGTATGAATCTAACAAATTAAAGTCTAATGACTCATTTAGCAAAGTCAAGAGCACCTACCAGTTGGGTTAGGACGGTTGGCGCCACCTATGCAGTAGTAGCCAACATCGCACATGTCTGTCACATTGGGCTGGCCAGGAGAGTCGCAGTAGTATCCAGCCAAACACTGGCGACAGTCGGTGATGTTTTTCTTGCCTAAAAACAAGATACAGATCAAGGAAACAGGTAGACAAGTAGCCTAGTGCCTTTAAATTGAGGATCTGTTTTTCAAAAAATGAGAGTTTTGACTTCAATCTTTATATGAGTGTCTAGAACATTGTCATCTGCTCACATATGCTACAACAAAGTTAACTAAAATGCAGTTTGGTCTCAGTATAACATTATAGCTTAGTGTTTCTAATACCAAACATCAAATCTAAGTTGAAATCATTATCAAACAGAAAATTTTTAATCTAATCACTGAAAACCTCCAAATAAAAATGTTATCAGCAAGAACTTTAATAGAAGCAGTTGTTTGTTATCATGCAGAAATTGCGAAAAAAATTAACTTCAGAACTAACTGACTACCATCCATTTTTCAACACAATATGAGTTTAAGTGAGATTGATGCAAATGAAAGTCAGGTCAAAATGAGAATAAAACATAGTTAAGAAGCTAATTGAAAAGTCACAGCAGCAACATCAGTCCATGAAATTCAAACTTAGTAAACTATGAAGTAGTATTAAAGTCGCATTTCGCCCTGTTTAACTAGAAACTAAAACATTAAAATGAAGTCACTAGACGTTTTAGTCTGATGAAGACAGTTTCATATCCCAAGTGTATAGTCTGTGATACGATTCCATTTTCAATACCAACAAAAACATTAAAACCACCACCGACTCAAATGCAATAATTTTTTGTTTTTTAGCCAGCTAAGCAGGGCAAAATGCACTTTTAAGCGATTCAGAAAAAATTAAATAAGAAATTACAGTAGTTGTAAAAGGTCACATTCTCTTGTCAGCCAATCGCTATTTTGAAATGCATTAGGATTTATGTCAACTAATTTTCTTTAACTAAGTTCCTCCAGAATATTTGCCATACATTTTCCACAGCTGGACAATTTTAACAAAAAAAGCAATTCAGATAAATTTTAAACAAAAAGTAGTAACGTGTAATAAATAAGAATAAGATCACCTCATGCATATCACCTCGATTCACAGAAAATGTAAAAATTAATTAAACCCAATATCTTGTTCCAGGCAGTATGTATTAAAATGTATTGAAAACTATGCAATAAAACTTATTTATTTATTAACTAATTGAACATAACGGAAAGGTTTTCAAAACAAAAAACACTCCAAGCTCAAAACCTTGTTGCTTGCTGGCTGTTTGGGAATGACGCGAGATGAATAATTATTTCAAACATTGCATGTCAATTGGAAACAGTGATCAAGATCTGTATCTAACCACTAAAAGATAGTCATATTATGATAGAAATATTGATTAGGTTAGTACAACACATGGAAACAAGAGGGCGCCGTGATGAAATACCTGCACTGGCTGAAGCTGAAAGAGTCACGTGTCAATAATGTAATAAACAACCAACATACTGAACATTATATTGAGCACTACATCGGACGGTCAAACATAACAACGGTCTTTAACATTATGGTTAACCCAGTTCTTGTTTAGCAGTGATATTGGTATCATGTAAATATGAAGTGCGGTTTATTACTTTTCAAAATCACTCGCTCGTCATCATCAGAATTAATGTTTCACCTACTACAATTACAAAATGAATAAAGTATCAAGTCTTGGCAATTTCATGACATCCACAACAAAATTGCTTAAGTAACACCCCTTTTACCTGCATCGGGTTGATATGTTCCACTAGGGCAAGGCTGGGGAGTTGTTGTTCCTTTGGGACAATAGTTGCCCTCAGGGCACAGGTAGCCCCAGGTCTCATTGGTTGGATTGGAGTACTTGGCCCCAAGCTTGCAGTAGAAGCCTGCCTCACACTGACCATAGGGTGAAGTTAGACCTGGTCGATCACAGTACCAGCCTGCATCACAAGCAGTGCACTCAGATACTGCCTTCAGACCCGTACGGTTGCCATAGGTGCCTATTGGACAGTTATCACCTGTATGGACAAAGAAGACTTTGAAACACAGGCACTGACGTCAGTACACATTACTTGTTAGTCATTAAAAGCCTACTTTGAACGTCACACAATGAATTTGGTTGCTACGATATGTTTTGACCAATGCCATGAATTGATGGTTAAGCTTGAGTTACATTCAGCTATGACATCAAGAGAATACATTATATATTGTGTTCTATTCAGACCCCTGTGCAGTACAATTCTATTTACTACTATCAGCCTTTCCTTTGCTCTGTTTTCATGTACTGACACAATGTGGCTTGAAAACACATAGCTCTTAAGATTTCAAAAAACCCAATGATGAAATAATCACCTGATCAGCTAGTGATGCATCACCTTCAATTAGGAGCTTTTTTAGAAATTGACTGAAAAAGAGTCATTGGGTTGGAGAGTATGGAAGCAAATTCGGAATTTATGTTACCTTTATCAGAGCCAGTTCCAAGCACGCAGTATTTGCCTTGCGGACAGATGTCACCAGTAACGCCATCTGTAGGAGCCGATGTGTTAGCATCACTATGGCAGTAGTAACCAGGATCACACTGAGCTGTCGGCTCAGTTGAGGCAGGATGTTCACAGTAGTAACCCGATGTACACGAATAGCAGTCACCTGTGAAGAACAGAAATAGTGACATCACTCATCACAGTAACATGATAAAGGTGACACAGTTTTCAACATCAATGGTTTGTTAATCATACTGTTACTGGAAAACAGTTCATGAACGGGACTATGAGCTAGATGGTTACCACAAGTGATGACGAACTAGACACTCATTATAAACAACAACACCACCTATAGTTTAAAACCACTACTAGAGAAATCTATAGGTCAGAAAAACAACACTCAGATGTCACCTTAGGCATGATATGAACACATCAAGTTTGTTGGTTTTAGGAAACTAATTACCCATAGAATTATACTAAGTACAAAAAGGAGTAAAAGTCAACATTAATTACCAACCACAACTGCTAAGCTGTTTAAACGATTACACAATTATACCAAATGTGACCAGCAAAAAAACTGCTCGTGTCATGACCAACACACAAACAATAAAGATATTGAACTCTAATAAATTACCAAATTTCAGAAAACATAGCGCAAAGTGTAGAGGAGATATAGATGCAGTAGTCTGACCCGTCCGAAAATAAACAGGTGTGGTCTTCTGATTCGTAAATACTAGAAATGGGTTATAGATGGTGCGCAATATGACAAATTTAATCATTAAAATCTTGCAAGGGGTTAAGTTAAGGAGGTGTAGCAGTGGAGGCTGGATGCCCAGACAGAGATGACGGCAGTGTGTATCCACATACGTATAAGTGGGTGCATATAAAGGGACAGGACAAGAATGTTTTCCAAAAGAGATTGAAATGCACATAACAATATTCAAACTATGCAATACACATCTGAGGATCAAATGAAGAACTGGTCTAAGATAAGTGTACCGCAGTCTATTTCTTAAATGCATAACAATGAAAATGAAAAACATAACGGAAAAAGCAATAGTCGCATAATATCAAACGATGTAAATGCAACAATCCATTTTCAGAGACATAATCTTACCTTGCACTCTGAGGCCTGTCCGATTACTGAATGTTCCCGAACTGCATGGGTTTTGAGTAGCAAACTCAGTTCGTGCTGGGCAGTAATACCCTGCAGGGCAGTTGACAGGGGAAATGACTCCAGTTACATTGCCTAGCTCATATGGATCACAGTACTTTGTCTCAGGGCAGTCATCACAAGTGGGCTGACCTGTGCTCTGTTGATAGTAGCCTGTAGTATGAACAATGTACAACATTGTTAACACTCACTGAAGGATGAGAAAAATGATTCAGCTTAATATGTTATGCACTGCATTCTGCTGTAAGTGCATTCTGAACTAAAATGACTGACAAAACGATGACTGTACTTAATTATTAATTTCACATGAAACTTACCCCTGGGACACAAAGCTGGAGCTGAACTCCCTACAGGACATTTGAAGCCTTTGGGGCATTTGTAGAGGGCAGGGGATGATGAACTTTGACCTTTAGGACAGTAGTAGCCTCCAGCACACTGGTCAGTTACAGCGATGAGACCCACACCGCTACAGTAGTAACCTGCAAATATGTGTTAAAGTGGTACATTCATCTCAGTAGCGGTATGTTTACCCCCTACGGGCATAATCAACCACCTATCACAATTATCAATTATAAATATTGTGCAAACAGCCATTATGTTAACCACATTAACAATGGAGCAGAAACTTCTTAAACTGGAAACTGAATACTTAAAAGTCTGAGACACGGTCCCTACGAATTGACAGTAAGAATATAATTCAAACACCAAGTCACCAGTAGTTAAGGTTCCTAGAAGTTCATATTCAACGCAAAATATTACTATTACCAAAACAATGACAGTCATGTGATTATTGTGCAGTGTTTCAAGGCATGAATTAAGATGTTTCAATCATAAAAAAATCAGAAAATGCATACTTTTATGAGTTGAACGTGTCCCATCATTTGGTGTAAGCATGAACAAAGAACTTCACAAAGGTTGAAAATTACCTTAAGCAGAGCTTGACAATTAGCATGTCAACTCGCCAAATGCGATCTGGCAAATCTGCCAGGTGGAGACACCTGAACTGAAGAACTGGAAACCATGACAAAATTCAGGAAACTGCTTACCTTGTGTGCATGCATCACAGTTGGCCAGCTCCGTGTTGCCAGTTGTATTGCTAAATGTTCCATTAGGGCACGGCTCAGGGGCAGGGGAGCCCAACGTACAGTAATGGCCGGCAGTGCAGACATAAGATAGGGGGTCACGTCGAGTGTTACCTCCTGGGCAATAGTAACCAGTCATGCATTGACCTGCCACAAAGAATGAACAGAAATCATAAGATAAAACAAATGGAGAGAGCTTTGATATGCATTAAGTGGGAAAAAAGCTACAGAATGTGTTCACTGTGTGAAACATTCCAGTAGAGGGAGCAACACTAATAAAAACTGAACTACTTCTAGAGTTGTAGCACACACTATTCACTAAAACAAAGTGGGTGCCATTCTTCCATTAATACACACATTGCTAAGTTTGACGCACACCAAATGTGGTAACTGTCAAGATAAATCATTGTATAGTGGGTGTGTTTTCAGTCTAGTCAGTGTTGTTAGAGACCTCATGTCTCAGTTCAGGTTTGGCTGGTGGCCTAGACTCATGTATCTCTTAGTTGCCCTAACAGATATATATATAAATGTTTGTTACCTCCGGTCATCACACCAATGAAGGTGCAACACTTCTCAACAGTTTGCAATTAAAAAATGCTCAGCCTGAATTTGAACAATGAATCTGGAGTAAAAAACAGGTGACAATAATTCGTATGTCAAGTAATAACTAAACAAACCTTTAGGAGCATCCAGCTCATAATCATCACAGTACCAACCAGGCGTGCAGGACACTGGTGCTGCTGAGCCAGATGGACAGTAATAGCCAGGCTGACACTTGCCACCAGTGTAATTAAAGGCAGGACATGTGCATGTGTCAATACTGGTATAGTTGAATCCTAAACAAACAACACAGAGAGTACAGGAATACGGTTCATGGTACAGATTTATTGAACATTTTGCTACGTTCTCACAATGGACTGTTTTCATCAGTATAGTTTGGTAGCAGCCATTCGCTAACACAAACTTCGTTGAAAACATGACTAAAGTTTTTGTTTGAAAGCTTGATACCAAGTCGCTCGTGGTGTCGGAACAATCTCCTTTCTTCAGGTGTGCAGCTATATAAAAAAGAACGAGCGACAAAACAAACAAATTAAAACACTAGCTATATTTCGAGACTGTATGTCTCATCAGGCAATAAGTGGAATGAACATATACGTAGCGAAATATACAGTGAAATACACGTGATAGTGGGAAGAGGGGTATACAGGCATACAAGCCTGTACAGATATTTGTTAAAAAATTTTGACATTAGGTAAAACATGGATTTTACTATAAATCCAATAATTTGATTATACCAAGCATCTGTCCAACTCAGATTCCCATGATAGGGACTGCGTGTAAATACATTGTAATGTGGCCAACTGGAAACAACAATGTTAAAAAAGCCTTAAAGGAGAATGCCACCCAAAAAACAACCTATTTTGTATCAATTCAGATAGACTAGTTCCACTCAATAACAGCAACTTCAGTTCTTTTACCCGACACCTGACGGCAGACGGCAGTGTTGAAATTAACCAATGACGTCATAGGTTCAAACGCAGTCTGTTCAGCAATTCACAACACGCTTACTGGTGTCAGCTTATGGCTTACATTCATCATTATACATCAATAAATCGTCAAAATTTGATGTAAAACCGTTACACATACATCGAGTTCTTGAACAAACGTGTTGTTTTATTTTGCTGTTATGGATTTCTGGTATTTGAGCATACAGACAGGAGAACATAGTTACAAACACACAAGTACTCATCCGACAAAGACTTCGCAGGTGGATCGTTAGGTTTCACAGGCTATCAGTTCGAACCGGAATACACTGATTACAATGACAAACAAATAGTAAAAAGGCACCATGAATGTGCAGCAGGCAATGGAACATATGGATAGTTCCAAAAACCGTTTGAATGGTGTCAGTGCACTAACTGCATGACAATGGAAACGATTGACACTTGCGGTTGCTGCCACAAAATTCCACCAGTGAAACGCCTTTTTGTCGACAAAATGCCAGCCACAGACACGGAACAAAAATATTTCACGGCCTCATATATTTGGTATTAACGGCGTACTTTTCATTCTTCACTGCCGCAAGCCACTTCCCAAGCATTTTAACCATAGCGGCACTCACTCTGCAGAAGAACCACTGATGTCACTGTGTTGTTTACTCACCTTCCTCACACAACACCTCTCGGGGAGATAAGATTGACCGTATACGAAGGTGATGTGGATATCGACCAATTAAGACGGTAAAAAAGACTAATCAAATCTGTTGGCATTCTCCTTCAAGATTTCCAGCTGAGTTTTTTTTTTAAATAAAAATGCAAACAAAACTTTACACCCAAGAAAAAATAGTCAATAAGATCTCCCATGTATCATGCGCTTCAAACTGGATAATTGATGTACAGTTCTGTGACACTCAACTTTATGATTCAATAACACATACAGCATTGAACTAATAGGTGGCAATACAATACAGCGTGTTTTCAGGTACTATAACAACCTAATCTGCAACAAGTCGCTAGTCAAAGACCACAGCAGCAGAAAAAAATCACGAAGAATTTGTAATTGTTGTACTTACACAAATCAAAGTGCAACAACAAACTCACCTATTGTTGTTGGTTTGGCCTCAAATGCACCTCCTGTACAATACCAGCCTCCACTACAGTTCCCAGAGGGGGCACTCAGACCTGAAGATTCGCAGTATTTACCAGGTGTGCACAGAGTACAGGCTGTGACATTGGTCATTGAGTTAGCTGGGTTGTAGTAGCCTGGATCACATGGGTACTGGGTGGAGTACTGCGTCCCCTCTGGACAGTAGTGACCACTTGGACACGGGGTAGAGTATGGATCACTAGTGTTGGTCAAGCAGTAGTAGCCAGCAGGGCATGGGTCACAACTAGGTTTACCTGTAGGATATCATTGTTATTATCATCATAGTCAGGTCTTAGACGCAGTAGTGGAAAAGTTAGAAGTAGCAGCAATAGTCATTCGTTGTTAACTGATGCAATAATATTTAATTGTCACTATCTATGACTTAACATAACCACTGTGAAATGTAAGCAAACATTTCAAATCAATCAAATAAACACAGAAAAATCAGGAGCCCTAACTGGGAATCGAACCACAGGTCTCTAGATTGCCGGTCTAGTGCTCTTACCACTGAGCTACTGAGTACCCGATATCTGTGCAATTACAGTTTACAGCCAACTGTTAAGTTATACATCCCATGAGTGGCGTTTCGCCTTTTTCACACGGGATTTGGACAATTATATATACAATCAGCAATTCACCAGTATGTGTTAACTAGACATAGTAAATACATAGACGCAGAGGTTGGCCAGTAATGAAATACATCAAATAAACACAGAAAAATCAGGAAACCCAAGTGGGAATCGAACCACAGGTCTTTAGATTGCCGGTCTAGTGCGAAACACCGCTCAGTGGTGAGCGCACTAGACCGGCAATCTAGAGACCTGTGGTTCGATTCCCAGTTGGGTTTCCTGATTTTTCTGTGTTTATTTGATATATTTCATTAAATTATTACTGGCCAACCTCTGCATCTATATATTTACTATTTCAAATCAACATAGATTCCAAGTTACTATGCGTGTGTATGATAATTCATAATTCTGGTTTATACATACTATAAGCCAGAAAAAAAAAAAATGTGTACTTATGATAAAAAAATTGTTATTACTAGCATTCTAACCTAAGATACTTCAAGATAAAACAGCTTAAAATATTTAATCAAAGTTATCTTTTCTCATCAAAAATAAGACGCTAAATTGTAATTCTTTATTCATTTTGATTGACTAATGAAAAAGTTCTTATTTCCTACAAAATTTCCACATAACCAGCAACATAACTGCAGGACTTGAGTACACATCATGATGTTTAAACTATAATTCTGCACAGTAGCATGTTTTCAGCAATAATTCGTGGCACTACGTTTATTACAGGCTTCAGCAGCAGTCACTTCAAACTCACAATCCAATGTCTATGTGAGTGATTATAAAGCACATTATTAATAATAGTTATTCTTTGCAAGTTAACCTTACGTGATGAGCTGGTGTATGTTCCGGCTGGACAGTGAATTGGTGTGACTGTCCCACGGGGGCAGTAGGAGCCAGGGGGACACTCCCCGCCAACGCCCTTGTGCGGTGAAGAGTCAGTGGGAGTACTCGTGTCTGACCCGTATTCACAGTAATAGCCAGGGTCACATTGACCATCAGGGTTGCTAGAACCAGCAGTGCCGCAGAAGTAACCACCTACAATTATAAATTATCCAAGGAATATTTAAAAATGCAGTAACTGAAGGAAAACTGGGATATGAATCAATTAATTCCTTTAACTTTTGACCAACGAAAATGTTCTTATATATTTTCCTAAGAACAGGCATTAGACCAGTGCTTTTGAAATTGGTACTACTGCTAATATTTGGTGAAAACACATAAATGGTATCTTAAAAGAATTGGAAATGATTTCATAAGGAAAATAGGTTTCTCTCAAATAAATATAAAATTCTCATAGTATTCAGCCCAGTTTGACCAGACCATACAATATAAAGGAAACTTGCAGATATCAGTAAAAGAAACATATGAAGTAGTAAATTGATGACTTGACCAAGATTAAGTTAGTGTCCATAAAATCACATCAAATATTGGATAAACATGTATGGGAATAAAATGAAACTGCAAGCCTGTCCAAACTTATACACAAGAATTTAAGGAAGCATTGCTAAAAGAAAGTTCAGAAGAATGCTCCATGTATCACCTGGCCAGATTGAATAATAAAGAATGATAATAATTTCCACTACTGAAAAAACAAAGGAACAAAAAACCAAAGCCAATGTGTCCCTGAGTATCATCTAGACATGCTCACCTGTGCACTGAGTACATTGAGACTCTCGCCCCAGTCCTGTACTGTTCCCAAATGTTCCAGTTGGACAGGCAATTAGGTTGGCGCCAGTGCCTGTGGGGCAGTAGAACCCTTGACGGCAACTGTCCGCATAGTCTCGGTTGACACAGTAATGTCCCTCAGGACAAATTTCACATACTGAGGCACCCGTGTGGTTCATGAATGTTCCATTGCTGCAAGGCTGAGGGCTCTCAGAACCCTCCACACAGTAGTGACCCGTTGGACAGATGTTGCCTGAAAAAAGTAATGCTCAACTGGAAGTTGTTATAGGTAAAGGTTTTTTGAATTTATGTGTTTGAGACAACAGTACTCGCAAACGTCATGTAATCTACAAAGGTGGCATTGCCCCTCAGAAAAATTTGGCTGTAGACTTCATGACTGTGTCCAAAGACAAAAATAAGCTGAGGCCAATGATCATGAGCATATTGTCAGCTTATTGACAACCGGCCATTGTGTCTCGGGTGAAAATATTGATATACACTCCATACTGTTGACCTGACTCTAACATCACAGCCAATTAACATACAACAACATGTCACTAACATTAAAAATTAATCCAAATATCAATGTATATCTGTCTTTGGAAAGGGATTGAGACACTGTTACATCAAGTTCTCTTAGTAAATATTATATAAACATCTGTAATCTACATTAACATCCCCATAACTGGACAGTAAACCCTAACAAGAGTCTGTCATCCGACTCGACGTTCTCCTCAGACAATTGCAGCACACTTGACCACGATAACATGACCTAATAATTAAACTAATTTAAAGTTAGTTCAGAAAACATGCATGTCCAATAACTTAAGACATTCAACATTTCAAAAGCAGTGCAACTTAATTTTAACGAGTACACTATACTAACCAGTAACGCCATCTGTTGGCGTGGATGTGTTGGCTCCCTTAGTGCAGTAGAATCCTTCCCTACAGAGGGCAGTCACATTCGTCTTTCCATAGCTTTCGCAATAGTAACCTGTCCACAGAACAATTGCAAATTTTTAATAATACATTTTTCTTAAAACTCAAAAATACCATGGTTGAGGGATCAAGCCAACATGCTCTTGGCTGATATCAAATTGAACATCATAGTTTACAAACTCTAGGCAATACATAGATACAGCTTCCATTACCCATTCCTACAATTTGAGCATGTGAAGAAAATGCACTTTGCTATTCTTTTTCGCCATTTCTTCTTTAATACTTGGATCTTGACACAGCCAAGAGACCAATAAAAATTAACCAATAAAGTAAAGCAACACAATTACCAAAGATTTGAAGTATTTCAGAGTCCAGCACTCACATGTCAAGAGCCCCAACAGATATGCATGTACCATAAGTGGTTTGTATCATAAGTTATCAAATAGATGTTGGAATGCCATGCAGTTACCGACAAATAAAAATATAAAATAGTAAAACTAAAACAATGGGCGTCGGTACGTTTCGAGTGATGCACTCTTTGTCAAGGGTGTGCTACAGACTGCTATGTGGAGTCTGTAGCACACCCTTCACAAAGAGCACATCGCTTGACACATGGGGATATTTTAATATATTTTAGTACCGATGCTCATCATTTTAGTATTAATTTTACTATTTTATACATGTATCATAAGTGGTACATTCATCATGGACCAGGATGATACTCGTGCATGCACAGACACAGATGCATCAAATGACTAATATTTTGGCTTCAGCTCTTGGATAAGTTGACAAAAACATGAATTTTAGAAGCAAAATGCCTCTTTCAAAATTAAAGTTACATTTTGTGTTTTTGACCTAATTACTCCTGCTTTAGGGATAAAGCAGAACAATTGATTCATTACCTGCTGAACAGTCCAAGCATTCTGACATGTCAGCCAAACCAGGAGTGTTACTGAATGTGCCTGGTGGGCAGGGTTGGGAACTGGCTGTTCCATTCGGACAATAGTGTCCAGCCAAGCAGACGTCACCATATGACTGGCCAGTTGGGGTGGGCTCTGTCGAGCCACCAGAGCAGAAGAAACCTAATATGACAATACATTCATCAAAATTAAGTAAATCACACATACATATTTAATTATTAACTAACTTGATGAGAACAATGTCCTCGCACTATCCACTTCAAGAAACGCAAGGGAGCGCTGGAGTAGATTAGTTTTGAATAGCGATTACCCTGCAATGTCCTGGAAAAATATTGATGTGGTAGATGAAGCACCTCACATCACAGGGGTCAAAATGTCACATCACAGGGGTCAAATGACTCATTTTACAACAACATGTGGATCAGGAAGGACAGTCACTATTACAAAAATTATAAATTAAACTATAAAATAGAAGAACATTTTAGTAGTCCCCACCAAGTGACGTGCGTTGACAAGAGTTAAATGTAGCAAGAGTGTGCTAGCAATGGTGGTATAACGCGGAGCTTGAGTTTGCTGATAATGAATAAGCCCACTTACCACCCCAGCATTTGTTGCTCGTGATATCCACTAATCCAGTCTGTGAACAGTAATAGCCAGGCGTACATGCCTCACACTGGGAACTGTTAGCCAGACCTGTCTGAGTGCTGAAGGTGCCCTTGGGACACCCTGAACCAACTGTGGTACCCTGAGGGCAATATAGACCAGCTGGGCATATGTCACCAGTCACGCCATCTGTTGGCTGAGCTAAGGAAGCTCCAGCAGTGCAGTAGTATCCCTCAGCACATGGCTGGATCGCTTCAGTGTTACCTGCAGAACAAGAGAAATTGTGGCAAAATATTACACATAGATAGAATGTTCAAGTGGACAGTAGCCAGTTATCACTAGAGCCGCCTAAAATCAATTCATCAGATCACCAACACATGTCTTGGTTTAACAGATTTTTTGCGACATGCCAACACAGCCAGAATAGCAATAAAATCGAATTGCCACCAACACGATATTGTCTGGAAATGTGCTTACTAAACAGTTGCTCTTACAAATTCCAAAGCAGGAAGGTGGTGTTATCACATGTTTACACAACTGTCTTAATGAATACACAATAACCAGAAGAGCATACAATTACTTGATTTTCAGGATCACCAGTCAAAACTACTGCATCCAAATAAATTACCGCTGAATAAGTGGATTGTGTAAGGTTATTCAATGACTACCAGCTCAGACAGGACAAATTCACATACTCAATCACATACCTTCCCCAGGACAGTAGTAACCACCCAGGCATGGCGTGCACTGTGAGCTGTTCCCCAGACCTGTGGCATTACTGAATGTCCCTGCCAGACACAGGAACTCCATGCTGTGCTTGGTGCCCACGGGGCAATAAGAGCCAGCAGGACAATTAGTTGGCACGGCAACACCACGGTAACTACGGTAACGGCCAGAGAAGTTACCCGACAGGGTCATATTTTCAGCATCCAATAGTTCATAGTCACCTTAAATAAAAGAAACCATTTATTAGCTTCAATTTATATTTGTTCACTTATTTCAGATGCCTCACAGCAGTGTCTTTGTTGAATGAAAAACTAACTTGCAATGTTAAGATTGTTGTATGTGAAAGCAGCTTTGATGCTGTTATCATGAAGAGTCAGTATCACACACATTTCATGCTTAGAACATTTAGAACAAAGTGAACATTGGCCAATATTCCTTCATACATTACTAAGAGCTGAGTTTACTTCAACTGTATATTTTTGGATAAGTCTTCATTTATCTGTTTGCATGCACTTCTGCCTGGGCCCTCTGGAAGGCCTGCATTTCACACTGAATACCTAAATACTCCGTCCCTCATAGTTCAATGGCAGCAAAGATAACATTGGTTATTACTCCATCATCCCTTAATGAGAATTAAGAGCACAATGACTGTTACATATTAAATATTTGAGAACTATAACATTAAGTGTTTAATACCGGTCTTGAAATTCAGACATTTTTCACACTGAAATTTTTCAAAGTTGCATTTTCTGGCAGCGTGCATTAAAGATACTTCATATCTCACCAAATGCTTTGCAGTAAGATCCTTGAGGACAGACGTCACATGTTGACTGGGCCCAGTGGGGCTGATACCAGCCAGATGGACAACCTGTCTGGTTCCAGCTACCTTGTGGACAGAAATGACCCGGACTGCAGGCAAGGTTTGTTGGGCGTGGCTCGCTTTGACCCCCAGGGCAGAAGTAGCCAGCGTCACAAGGGGCAGTAGGCTCCGCAAGTCCAAAGGCTTGGCAGTACATACCAGGGACACAGTCCACACAGTCAGTAATGTTAACACTACCAGTTCTGTCTGTATACAAGTGATAAATAGTTAATAGCAATTCTCACTTAAAGACAAGTAGTAACAATTAAAGTAAATGCTTATGTGTGGCTTTTTAATTTGAACGATATAAATCAACTCAGCCACTGACACACTGCAACTCACCATGGTAAATTTTTAATAAAAGCTCAAGTTGGAAAACATCCTCAGTCAAAACGTAGACCAGACGAATGTCCCTAAATACATCTGACCGTACATATTTTGCACAATGTTCGAGAAAGTTAATGCACAGAAATAACAAGATCTGCACACATCAATACCAAACTAAAGTTCGACAAGACAAGAAAGCACAAATTGAAAAATGCTGCGCATAGTATGTATACCATGCTTTATGTACGGAGTCACACTCACTGGCATAAGTTCCTGGTGGACAAGCTTGCTGCACTGTTGTTCCTTCAGGACAGTAATGTCCCAGAATGCACTCCACTGGATTAGAGACGGCAGATGTACCATTGCAGAAGTAACCATCAGTACAGTTACCAGTGGGTGAGGGATTCCCCAGTCCGCTGCAGTATTGACCAAGGGGGCAGGGGGTCTCACGATCTGAGCCCTGGGGGCAGTAGTAGCCTAAAACAGAAAAAGTGAATAATGAATCCAATGCAGTATAGTCAACTTTCCAAAATTAAAATTTGCAAGAAGTCCCAAATTCTTTCAATGGCAGATCCAAAAGTAATCTCTCATGTGTAGGAATGGTCATTACAACTTCCCACTAGTAATTTTTAAAGCCTCAATGCAGAAGTTGGTTTAAGTGCATACACATACTTCAGTAACCGAATGCTGTTTCACCAGATTTTGGCATTAAACACTTTTAAAGGATCCATGAAAGGCATTTCAGGTTGTAACCCAGGACACAAATAATCTCACCTGCTCTGCAAATGCCACCTGTGAAGTTCATGGAGTAGATGGGACATGTCCCATTCACACTGTACGACTCTGATGTGTTCACATACGGTTGAGGTTTGTTCGAATAGGCACCACGTTGGCAATACCATCCTGGGGCACAGTCACCAGATGGCTCTGCCAGCCCGAGGCCATCGCAGTATTTACCAGCTAAAAGATTGATAATGAGGCAACGGGGTATTGAAGTTCTTTCACAAGCTAATTTACTAAATCTTCACATACTAAAAGAGAAATTATGATTTCATTATTCAGCTTGTTGCAGTTATTCAAACCAAGGTTGAATTTTTCATCAATTTTATTTGAGGCCTTAGCATTTTTCTGCATATTAAGGTACCATCAACTTAAATTTTAATGATCAAAAACTTGTTTTAAAAACGTGGACATAATGAATATTTTTTAAAATGCGTTTATGTACGAAAGGAATTGAAAGAAATTTTATCAGACTCCAGTATTGTAGGCACATGTAAACACAATGTTTAATGTTTGAGTTGGTTTACTGTACTATATTCTTCTCACAACTACACCAGCTTAGTGTCAATCTGTACCTGTACAGGGCAAACAGTCAGTCTGGGCCTGAGCAGTGGTCATATTGTTGTATGTGCCCGCTGGACACTGGTACTCTCTAGCCCAGCTTGTACCCGCAGGGCAGTAGGCACCTGTATGGAAGAGCATTGTCATGGTAACGATATGTAGTAAAGGACAGACGAATGCAGTAATACTTTAAAAATGGTAATGTTAAAAATTTTACAGTAACTGTAATCACAAAGAAATTCATTTTAAAACATTACAAAAAACATGAAAAAATAAGCATGCTAGAATTGAATAATGACTTGTCCGAGATAAAATTCATTTTCAAATCGGTGAGTTTCTGAAATACATATAATTTACAATCAGTGTTTGTCAAAGATATCAATTTCCACAAAATACAGTGGCAAACGAATCTTAACTACCGCTTAGTAAATGAGCTTTCATGTTGTAGGCCGTATGTTGACAATAAGCCAAAAAAGCTCATGATTATTTCTATTATGAAAATACAAAAGGTTCTCATAAAGGCTGACAATGTGCATTCTGTATTCATACAAATGTTATCAGGAAAATTCCAGTTATTTTTCACAACAAATCTATTTTTACACAAACCTCTTGGACAGGGAGTGTCTGCATAGGTGGTTGAGTTTTCCAGGCAGTAGTAGCCAGCCCGGCATTCTGTACACAGTGACTGATGGGAGTTAGAGGCATAGGTACCTGCAGGGCAACCAATCTGATGTGACGAGCCCTGGGGGCAGTAATGACCAGGGGTACAATAGCCTGCAGGTGAAGGAAAGACAAATATCACACTGCTCAAGATTCCCATATTGCAAACACTGGCTTTAAACATTAAAAAAATAAAATTTATTGTAGGCCATCAGCCACTTATACATTGTCTAAACAACACTTATGTCACATATGCACATGAATTTCAATTACAAAAATACTAAAAACTATTTTAAGTTTCAAAATTTATTAAGTAACATCTCTGATTCTTAACTATTATTATAGGACATTTTGCACTATTCAACATTAAGATCTCCTGATTTTCTATAATTCTGAAAACAAACACTAGTAGCATGTATTAGAAGCCTTAACTACACTAACAGTTTTGCACTATTTAGTAATTAAGACTTTGTTAACTTGAGCATGTAGTCCCTCCTAGAGGCTGAAAACTTGTTGGAGAGCTAAGCTTTAGATTGTAAACATCAATGAGAGAACTGCGTAACCCAGGCATTTAAAATACTATCTGAATATCAATGAGTGATCACATGGTTACAAAGTACAGTAAACTAGAATTTAGCTTAAGAAATCTTTGAACAAGGTGCTTAAATGGACAAAGTCAAAAGTTTTGTTTATCACGATAAAAACATGGTTTGGTGCAGGAGAACTATAAATACATAGTTATTACCATCACCATTAAAATGCTTTTTCTACAGCATAGAAAGAGTTTCCTTAGCAAAAGAACTGCTACATTGTCTGTATGCATTATGACAAAAGTGAAGTCTCTGACATTAAAACAGAGAAATGTGGCAATACAGTAGAGTCAAATGTAATGAACTCTGGCTCACCTCCAAATCCTGTGTTGTTATTGGACGGTGCTGGGGTATCTACACCCTCCGTACAATAGAATCCTGGGTAACATTTGCCAGTGGTTGATGACTGGCCAGTTGTCTCACAGTAGTACCTGTAACAACACGCAAGTTCCAAAACTTAACCGCATTTGACACCAATTGGTAGGTAAGTACCAATGAATGTAAACTGCACACATTATGCATTTCAGACATGAATAGTATACTTTTGAATGACATAGATTTCTGATGGCGCAGAATTCAAAATTCATATCAGAAAACAGGCACGTGTAAGTAAAGTATTGCATAAACCAACTGTTAAGCCTACCCTCCATCACACTGAGTGCACTCTGAGGCATCCTGTAGCTCTACACCAGGGCCATAGGTACCCTTTGGACATGACTGCTGATTGAAACCAGTAGTGCCAGGGCAGTACTTGCCCGGGGGACAAGAGTCCACGCGGTCCTTGTTCACACAGTAGAAACGTGGTGGGCATGGGTCACACACCTCTGCCTGGGTATGATTCATGTAATAGCCTGCAAATGAAAGTGATCGCTGAGTACCCATATATTAACAACCGCAAACTGAGTGAAACTTTAACAGATAGGAAAACTCATGACATGATAACAGGAACGCTGTATTACCATTGCTGCTGGGTGAAACATTAAGTGCAAATTTTTCAAATTTATTCTTCCCATAAACAAGAAGAAATCACTATTGTTATTATTACAAAGGGTGGGGTCAAAGTCAGGTCAAATGACTTCTAGGTGGCTAATAAATGAACAAAAGTCAAAGAAAACTAATTTAAATTAAAATTTTCAACTACTCTAGAGCATCGTAAACACAAACTCATCACAACTTGAACAGTCATCAGTTAGGCGCACCATGTAACTCCATGCTCAACAAGCAACATATTTCCCCTGATTTGAGCACCAATACTAATTAGTTCAACATTCTTTCCGCCACTTCAAAATGAAAACCATGACATGGCAAGTAATCATATTTCATAAATTAGGAAACGGCCATGATTTAGCAAAATATGACTCACCATCATTACAAGGTAGTGGAACAGCTGTGCCATTAGGACAAAAACGGCCTGTGGGGCAAATATCACCAGTAACGCCATCTGTGGGTGAACTACTGTTGGCTTTTAGAGTACAGTAGAAGCCAGCCGCACAGTTTCCTGCAGTACAAACAAGAGGTGAAAATACTACAACATTAACACTTGTAAGTCAGTGTGTTTATTGAACATTTAGATAAACAAGTTCAAGGTCTGTCCAAGAATCAAGCAGGTAAAACTCAGGAATAAAATATTTCAATATTCTTAGGCACGATTCAACGACCCAAGCATCGCAATTTCAGTCCACGAATTTATCATGACAGTATAATTAGGAGCATAAAAACATTCAACCAAAGTTCTCCAGTTAGGGACAATGAAAAATTAATTTTACAAGCACAAGGATAGAGATTGCAACAAATTACAGAAATAGGCAATACTGGTCATCTCATATTGAAGAATTACAATAAATGACATGTATGACATACTATCATTCGCCTCAATTTTACACAATATGGGAAACCACTAAATGTTGTGTTGGCACCTATTTTTGATGATTTTATGACCAGTCGATTCTTACTTTTGATAAAATTTACAGTGTCCAATATTTTAAGAAAGACAATTAATGCCAAAATTGCTCAAGTCCCAACATTCAGAATCAAGAAAATTCAATTTCAATTTAAAACCTGTGTCCCAAATTTAAGAGATTGGCTGAAACTGTAGAATTTTCACCTTGTACAAACATAGTCATCATTCTGAATAAATCAAACCAGCCAATGGCTGCAAGAGTTAGGTGGTTGCCTAGAGAGAAATTAAATTAATTTCCCCAAAGTGTCAAGAAAACTACAATATGACATACCTGTGTAAGAAGTCTGTCCAGGTGAGTCGCAGTATTTACCGGGTGGACAGTCCAGACAGTCCGTAATCTCATCATTGGTGGTATTGGGCAGGTAAGTACCTACTGGACACTTAATGGGCGTGCCTGTCTGCTCGGGACAGTAGTGACCGGCAGGACAGATGTCACCATATGTCTGGCCAACAGGGTCAGGATTGATGGCCCCAGATGTGCAGTAATAGCCAGCATGGCAGCTGCCATTGGGAGCAGTCAAGCCTGGGAGAAAAAAGAAAATAAATGATATTTCAAACTACATAAACTAAAACA
Source organism: Phoronis australis (assembly GCA_002633005.1). Classification (NCBI taxonomy): domain Eukaryota; kingdom Metazoa; phylum Phoronida; family Phoronidae; genus Phoronis; species Phoronis australis. The sequence goes on from NMRA01000247.1 coordinate 282,250, forward strand.
ACATGTTTTTAGGAATGGGATTACTCCATCAAAAAACAGAACAGACGCATGGAAAAACATATTTTAATTCAGGGGGAGTAACTTTGTAATTAAGCCAAAGCATACTGGTTTGGGTCCTTAGGCTGGTAGATGCCTTCACACACAACTGCACCACTAACAATTCAAAACCTGATTGACGTTGAGTTACTAACTGCTTCTATTAAAAAACTAGTTTTGATGCCAATGTGTAGGCTTTAAAAAAGGAACTTTGCTAAAATGGGTGTGGCACAGGTTCCAAAATGAGCCTGGCATATTAGAGTTAGTAGTATTTTGGGGAGACCTCCAGCGCTCTTCGAATTGCAAATACTGGGATGCCGGTAAGCAAACATTTCGACTCGTGTTTCCATTCATTGGATGATTTCACAGGTGGTACTCTTGTAGGAAGTAGAAAGTTAAATGCATTATCAACTATCAAATCCATATCCACAGTCTCAGCAGTACTGTGGGATTTGCTGCCAATTACCCATACCCTAATTTACTCCCCCTTGCCATTTCCCTATGCCCCCTTCCTTACAAAAGGTTCTCTGTCTTATTGAATTGTTTTACTGTGCTGTACTCTATTGCTTACAACTACTTGCCACTGAAGAAGTGTGCAAGTATGACACGTCTAGAAGCTCTTAATTGTTTTACCAATTTATCATCTTCTTGTTACCTTTTTTCTATTTTGTAAAACAGTACTGCATTTTAAGCAAGTGTGTTTTAGAAGCATAATGAGAAAATTAAGTGAATCAATTGTTTAGTTCATTTGAAACAAATGGTTGGTAAGGCCGGGGCTTTGAAAATCTCAAAAAGGTGCCTAGGATGCAATTTTTACATTATGTCTCATGAAAGGGCAAATTTAGATTTATCAATTTAATTAGTTAAATTGTTAGGGCGTGATACAATTACAAACCTTCCACAAGACAGAACATTCCCGGTGTGCATGCATTACACTCTGTTATATTCTCCAAGCCATAGCCATTACTATATGTGCCCTGTGGACACTTGGTACCCTGGTCTGAACCTTTGGGACAGTAATAGCCTGGAACACACTCATAGCCAGTTACGCCATCTGTAGGCCGGGAGGAATTTGAGCCAGACACACAGACATACCCAGCATCACACTGGTCTGTGGGAATTGTAAGGCCTGGAAAAAGAAACGGAACAACAACTTCATGATTTGGAGGTTTAGATCAATCTGGTTATTGATTGGACACATAACCTTAGACCAAATGTTGTTGGTCGATAAGCAACTCAAGAAAGTACCATTTTTATTAGAAAAGTAAAGATGACCTAAAAAGAATGACTTGACTGTAACAGTTAAGCCTCGTCATAATTTCAATCAAACATACTAGTACACGGAAGTATATTTATAATGAACTGGAATAATCCAGCAGGTAACTTCAGTCTGTTATAGTGTGTTGTTAACACCAACTCACCATAGTTATCACAGTAGTACCCTCCAGTGCAGGAGGTGCATTGATCCTCTCTCTCCAGTCCTGTCTGGTTACTGAATGTACCAGGTGGGCACCTGTACGCATTCTTGGAAGGGGTATTCAGAGGGCAGTAGCTGCCAGCAGGGCACATAGATGGAGTGACTACACCATGGCTGGATTCATTATAAAAGGCAGCAGCCTCCACTGGATCGCAGTATCTATGAAAAGTGATTTTGATGCATAACTAACAGGCATTTGATCTGCTCAGAAAATTCACTACCATTACCTTGTGTTGTGATTTTTATGGCTTAGTATAAGCACTCGAATAAACCAAAAAAACACCAACAAACATCATTACTACAAAAAGAGGTGGTTTCCACCAATCAGTCACAGGCAGTTGAATGAGCTTGACAAGAAAGGTCAGGAAATACTGACCAGGAATCATGATATCTTAAAATGTTTAGACGTCATTATGTATAGGATAGGCACTTCAAGAGCCACTTAAATATTTCATTATAAATCTAATGAACATAAAATGAAACAAAACAGATAACTATGATATAATCAACCGAATGTTTCTGACATAACTACAAAATTAATCTGCATTAGACATAGATATTGTGGAATATAGGAAACTTTTTTACCTGCCACTAGGACATGACTTGCAATCCATCTGTCCAACTTCATTTTGGAACTTGCCACCATCGCACGCCAATGGTATTGCAGTCTCTCCAGGACAATAATGACCTATAGTGCAGTTGTAGCCAGCAGGTGTTGCTGTTGTTTCACCAGGTGGACAATAAAATCTTGCTGCACATGGACCAGTGTAGTTGGTGTTGCCTACACCAGAGCAGTAGTACCCTCCTGTACAGGGATCACAGTTGCTGCTGCCAGTGTTCCCTGCTGTGTTCGACATGGTACCTTCTGGGCAAGGGGTCGGAGTGACTGAGCCTTGAACACAGTAGTATCCAGGTGGGCACTCCGCCTCCGGTGGATCCACACGGTAGGCACTTCCATTGCAATAGAAACCAGCGTTGCAGAGACCATTGGGTGTGGTGCGCGCATACCCAGCACAATACGACCCACCATCGCAAGAGACAGGATACGACGACCCGCTGGGGCAATAAGTACCAGGCCAGCAGCGCCCCCCAGTGTAGTTGACAAGAGGACAACTACAATCAGCTAAGTTGGTGGCATTTCCTGTTGTGACAGGTTCAGCCATGTACGACCCACCTGTGCAGTAGTAGCCTGCAGTACAGTTACCACTGGTGGCACTCATGCCATCACCTGAAATTGAAATGCAATTTATTATCTGTTAGTAAAGAAAAAGAATGATTAGATACAATGACTTTCATTTCATAGGATTTAAAATTCTCTTCTTACGATTTATACTTACCGTAATCGTTCGGGTTAACGCCCTGGGCGGTTAAATTGGCGAACCCAAAAAATCAGGGGTGGGCGGTTAACCAGACATGGGCGCTTAAACGTGAAATTTCAAGAAATC
>NMRA01000247.1:286522-314150 GCA_002633005.1 Phoronis australis
GTTTTCATAACGAAGTGGACATACCTCAGCGGCACTCAAACCACGCCAAAATTTGACACACTTTGTGCAGTAATTACCAGCAAACAGATGGAAATTTGTCATGACAAAATAGCTTTGGTGTCTCACTTTAGTCAAAATTAATTAGACATCATTGCAGCTACCCGCTAACTCTTTTAGTCAGTGTGGGAAAACAGGTACATCTCCATATTAAGCAAAAAAGTGTTAGAGGTTTCCATAGATAAATTGAAACAGATTTGTGTCAAAATGAAAAGAATATCGATACGTACTTTTGTGAATAGAGATTTTGTCAAAATTTAGTGATGTCCAAAACTAGCCGTATAATCAATGGCCTACTTACGTAGCCCACAAAAAGAAACGGCAAGACAAAGACTAGGCCTCTCCACATCCATGACTGAAAACCCTCTGAAAAAAAGCAAAAATAAATGAAATTTCGGACACAATAAGAAGTACCATATTCGCCGTAATAACCGCCCAGGGCGCTTAGAAAAGTTCGGTTCAGGGGGGGGCGCTTATTATAACCCAAGGCGGTTGAAACCCGGTCTCCGAAACGGGTGAAATCGGAAGCTAAGATTCATCAAATTTACGCTCTGTGATGCATGTAATCTATGAAAGACTTTCAACAAAACTGTGGTGCATTGCTATCAAACTTTGCTGCTAAATTACGATCATTTTACAGAAAATTGTGCTGAAATCCCAGGGCGAAAACTCGCCAACTGACTGCTTCACAATCGCCGTCTTCGATATGACGACCTCAATTCTTGAATAAAAATGGTTTCGATAAAGTACCTGAAATCCTCATTAAATTTTATAAGTAGCGTCTCTAAGGTTTTTAAGTTCCCGTGGAGTCTGGATTAACGGCAGGTTTAAGTATAAATCTGTGCAACATCGTGCCATCTACATGCATGATCGGCAACACAGCGAGAAAAATGTCTGGACGAACACACATGTTGTTGTCACGTGACGTTCGTTTTGAAGTTCGTCTGCAAGTAAGCGAGCGCGTGCGTGTCACCAGAGTTCATTTGCCAAAGCAGAGACCGTCTTTTGGCCAGAGCCATGCAATCTTATTAGCTAGATGTGTCTAAAGAAATTTGCACAAGCAGTAGACCTAAACCAGAGCGTGTTTCATTCAGCACTTGCCGGTCTCGTGCTAAAAACTTTCGACATTTGTCTCGGCAAGGCCGATATTAGTTGCCGTGTAGCTGGATGCGTACGTAACTATCTGACATTTATTTTTCGGTGTAAGGGTGTGTAACTGTGTAAGCATTCAGTGTCAGTTGTCATTTTATCAGATATTCGGCTTAATAACACCAATTACGGTTAATCAAACAATGCATCTCAAAAATAACGCAAACATGTTGATAGTATTAGAAATTGACGAAAATTAGTTCCAATATTCATTCGATGCTATGCTACCCGCTTCATGAATAGATAGTTCCCAACTAATGTCTTTGATGACAGGTTATGTAGCGCGCGCTTCCTGGCCACGTGCGTTTAACACCGAGTTATTTTTATTCATGAGACAGTCGATGTGTCTACTGAAAGGTCAGACCATGGGACACGGTCGTCACGAGAGCGTAGCAACGCTGTTGCTTTCTTTTTGAAGCGCTGCGTTACTTTGTCACCGCTAAATACAAACGTAGCAGTGCCGCTGGTGGTCTAGAAGACCCGTGCAAATTTTTTTTGATAAATTGAAGACGTTACTGTAGCCGAGTTTTAGGACTGTTTGTACGTCGTTGTTCGCATGAACACGTTCATGGACTGGGCGCTTATTTCAGCAAAGTCTGAAAACGCGTGGGGGGGCGCTTATAGGGGCATGGGCGGTTATTACGGCGAATACGGTACATAGTCAACATCAAAAACTAAGAGTGCAAGGAGCTGAGTGTCAAGTCAGACATATACCTGTATGTTCCAGCAGCACACGGGATTGGTTCAGTACTTCCTTCAGGACAATAGTGACCAATGGGACACCTGCCTCCTGTACCACTGCTATTAGTGGATGGCGTTGATTGGTCCACACCTGAAATAGGTTGGTAGGGATTACAGCACTTGGCATTTGGTTCAGATGTCCACACTCAACACAATAGAATTGTGAAAGTGCCAGAGTCAGAACAGATTTGTGAGTAATAGTCACTTACATGGGTGCGACATTTTGAGAACCAGTTTTCTCAACTGAATAACGGGCATCAGCTGGTCCAAGACCACTGTAAGTAAATACTGCTGATTTGTGTAAGATAAATGTGCATGTAAGAACGAGACAAAAGGAGTCCAGAAAGCTTGAAGACAAAGTTAGGTTACTGTATTTAGGTGTCTAAGTACCCGGCACAGGAAATAAGGAAGGTGTCTACCATTAATACGAAACTTATCAGGCGTTGACATTGATAAGTATCGCTGTCATCACTCAATTATAGCATTAAAGCCTAACTTCAACTGAGTTTTGTTAATTTAGATGTACTGGACTAACCAGATAGTCCCAGCAAAGCATTAGTGAAATAAGAAAACGCAGGTTTAATCACTCAAATGCAGACCTGTCAAATGATAGGAGAAGTCGCCTTTTTGTACCATATTGCGTCAACGCGACAACTCAGCACAAACAACAAATAGCCGATAACAGTTGTATTGAATGGGTGTCTGAATAGTACACCATTGCGTGTAGGTGTTATTCACACCTGTTTGAATTAAAGGGTGATTCTTGCGATGACGTAGACAAAAGCAAGCCAGTAAATCTAACATTTCATTACATTTGCCAATTTATGGCCTTGGTGGACTCAGAGAGATGCTCTTAACATACTCCAGAAACCAAATTTACATGTGTTACTATTCAAGATAAGCTTTAAACTAGTACTACATTTTATGCATTCAATAGTTTAAAATTATTTATAATGGGTTTACACAATATTCACTAGGTGGTGCTAATGAATAAAAATTGTTCTTTTTGACATCTGAATAGATTGAGACCATAAAGCAGTTCATGAGCATAGATATTTCTGTGAGAAGGTCCCCTCTTTCACTTGAAACACTTAGTGAACTTGGAGTTTGTCATTGCTGAACAATACTAACCTATAGTACAGTAGTATCCAGCTGAACAGTTTCCACTGACGACTGCCAGACCAGGCACATGGCAGTATTTTCCTCCAGGGCATTGTGTGCATTCGGACACTGACCGGATGCCATATGTAGGGTTGTATGTTCCTGCTGGGCACATCTGAAGGTCATTCCCTGTGCTGGCTGGACAATAATAACCAGGCAAACATTGGTCAGCACGGTCGCGGTTGACACAGAAGTATCCCTCCGGACATGGATCACAGACACTTGCACCAGTGTAGTTAGTGTAAGTGCCATTTGTACAGTACAGATGTTTAGTAGACCCGACTGGACAGTAAGATCCCTGTGGACAAATGTCACCTGTGACTCCATCTGTTGGAGCTTTGTTCTTAGCACTGAGAGTACAGTAGTATCCAGCATCACAATCTCCACTGACACTGGATAGCCCAGCAAGTTTGCAATACTTTCCAGGATCACATGGCAAACAAGCGGTAATATTAGTCATACGTGTGTTGGGATTGTAAGATCCAGGACTGCAGGCAATGGGCTCATAGCTCCCCTCAGGACAGTAATGGCCAACGGGACACTCGTCACCATATGCTTGGCCAACAGGATTGGCTTCTTCAGATCTGTTGCTGCAGTAGAAGCCCGCAAGGCAAGAACCATTGGTGGCCGTCAAACCAACCTCAGAACAATACTCACCAGGGGGACAAATGGTGCAGTCACCTTCAGCGGTGAGTTGTGGTGCAGCGCCATAGGTTCCCTTGGGACAGTTGGTAGGCCAAGAGCTCCCAGACTCACAGTACGTCCCCTGAGGGCATGGGCCTCCCTCGACTGACAAGGTTGGATTGGGTGCTGAAGCACCAAGGATACAATAGAAACCAGCAAAGCACTTGTTAGTGGGTTCAGTGATATTCTCAGCCTCACAGTAGTATCCTTCAAGGCAAGGTCGGCATTCGCTGCGATTCTCCAATCCAGTTGAGTTGCTGAATGTTCCGACAGGGCAGGGGTTTTCGCGTGCAGTCTTTGTGCCATTTGGACAATAGAATCCAGACGGACAGGTCTTTGGTATTACTACACCATGTGATGGCGCAGAAACACCACTCTGCTGTTCAGCAATAGCTTCATTTTGGTCACAGTACATACCACCAGGACACTGCAGGCATTCTCCCTGTTCCACAATTGGCTGATACGATCCTGACAGACACGGTGTTTGTTGGGGACTACCAATAGGACACGCATGGCCAGCAAGACACTGGTTACCAGGTGGCTGGGGAACTGTCATGTTCTCAGGACAGAACCATCCCTGGTCACAATAGTCGTTGGGAAGATCACGACCGTAGCCAGAACAATACTTGCCAGCTGTGCAGAAGAGGCAATTTGTTTCATTGTGGCTGGCGAATCTGTTGTTGTAAGAACCTGGGTCACATGGTATGGGGTAGGAGCTTCCTGTTGGACAATAGTGGCCTTTTGGGCATATGTCGCCTGTGGTTTCATTNATACTTTCCAGGATCACATGGCACACAAGCGGTAATATTAGTCATACGTGTGTTGGGATTGTAAGATCCAGGACTGCAGGCAATGGGCTCATAGCTCCCCTCAGGACAGTAATGGCCAATGGGACACTCGTCACCATATGCTTGGCCAACAGGATTGGCTTCTTCAGATCTGTTGCTGCAGTAGAAGCCCGCAAGGCAAGAACCGTTGGTGGCCGTCAAACCAACCTCAGAACAGTACTCACCAGGGGGACAAATGGTGCAGTCACCTTCAGCGGTGAGTTGTGGTGCAGCGCCATAGGTTCCCTTGGGACAGTTGGTAGGCCAAGAGCTCCCAGACTCACAGTACGTCCCCTGAGGGCATGGTCCTCCCTCAACTGACAAGGTTGGATTGGGTGCCGAAGCACCAAGGATACAATAGAAACCAGCAAAGCACTTGTTAGTGGGTTCAGTGATATTTTCAGCCTCACAGTAGTATCCTTCAAGGCAAGGTCGGCATTCGCTGCGATTCTCCAATCCAGTTGAGTTGCTGAATGTTCCGACAGGGCAGGGGTTTTCGCGTCCAGTCTTTGTGCCATTTGGACAATAGAATCCAGACGGACAGGTCTTTGGTATTACTACACCATGCGATGGCGCAGAAACACCACTCTGCTGTTCAGCAATAGCTTCATTTTGGTCACAGTACATACCACCAGGACAATGCAGGCATTCTCCCTGTTCCACAATTGGCTGATACGATCCTGACGGACACGGTGTTTGTTGGGGACTACCAATAGGACACGCATGGCCAGCAAGACACTGGTTACCAGGTGGCTGAGGAACTGTCATGTTCTCAGGACAGAACCATCCCTGGTCACAATAGTCGTTGGGAAGGTCACGACCATAGCCAGAACAATACTTGCCAGCTGTGCAGAAGAGGCAATTTGTTTCATTGTGGCTGGCGAATCTGTTGTTGTAAGAACCTGGGTCACATGGTATGGGGTAGGAGCTTCCTGTTGGACAATAGTGGCCTTTTGGACATATGTCGCCTGTGGTTTCATTGACAGGATTTGGTAAGATTGTGCTGCCACTACAGTAATAGCCTGCCAGACAGTCTCCACTCACTGCTGCCAATTCATTGGACAGACAATACTTGCCGCTATCACATGGTATGGGTGCTGCCGCTCCAGGGGGGCAGTATGTTCCTGCTCGGCACATGCCACCAGTCATCTGCGATGGGCACGCGCATGTGCTTCCTGCGTCATTACCAAGAGTTGTTGGCTTGTTGGACTAAGCAGCAAGGGTGCAGTACCACCCAGGGGCACAGACCCCAGCAGGTTCAGACATTCTGTGGTGAGGGCAGTAGTAGCCAGGAAGGCACATTTGGCATGATGTGTCATTGGAGATTTCGGTCTCCTTGTTGAATGTACCATTGTTGCAGGGGAACTGGGTGGCAAACTCCATATTAACAGGGCAGTAGTGACCTGCAAAAAGAATCACAGTACACTGTAATATCAGTAATTGGTCAATACTGTGCCATTAAAAGAACATGTTAATCACACCGTTCTGTATTCCTGAAGTCTACTTCATTCTAGAGAGAAAAAAACACTTTCAAAATCTCAAACCCTTCGAATTTGGTCTCGACAATAAAAGAACAGAGCATGTCAAAATCTATGGAAATATTACACCCTTGCTTAAACAACAGTGTCACAGCGCTTTGTGTATTCGAATCAAGTCTTGACTCATTTATCTAAATGTTGAATTATCAAGGGTCATCAGTTATTGTCCAGCAGGTGGCTAGCCAATGCTGATGCTGTTAGTGTATATTTTTAAAAAAAGTGGTCCCAGTGTGAATCATATTGGGTTGACAACTAAGTAGACATAACAACCTATCTATGAGCATATGCCATAAAACTTTGACAAGTTTCATGCCTTCTTTTGGTACACAGAGGAAACAAAACACCAGTTAATGATCCTGCACCAATAAACAACTTTGACACTACAGAATCAAGAACAAACAACTACATGATTGGGCACTAAATACAACAATACATTTGAACATGAAATATACTGTGTGTTTCATGTTTAGATGATGTTTTGTGGTGCTCACTGATGATGATTTAAGATCAAAAGCAAATAAGATCGAATCTACCATACATACATATTGCTACGTCCAAATTACCAGAAAGACAACCTCAGGACTCTCCGAGAGGGAAGATGCAAGAAGAGTCCAACGACAGACCTCAAATGGCAACAACCGGACCAAATAGGACTACGATTACGAACACCGATTTAGCATCAAGAACCTGTGTGTGTGGAAAGATTCTGAAGAATTTAAGAGGGTTGAAGATCCACCAAGGAAAGATGAAGTGCTTACGTCAGGTCGCAAGGCAACGCTTGGGCGCCACGTCCAGCGAGACGGGGGAGGGATTGAGCCAGGTCTCAAACCACAGTGCAGAAGACCTCCCAGCTACGCATCAGATGGAAGCATTAGTAGTAGAAGCTGAAGTATTTCAGAATCCAGTTCCAGCCAGTTCAGCAGGTCCACCAGATACTGCAAAGAAGGATCGAATCAAGTGGCCATCAGCAGCTGATAAGAAGGCGTGGTCAGCCTTAGACGATGATCTGGATAGCATCTTACGTGTCACTCTTCGAGGTCCAGCAGAGACAAAGATTGAGGCTATGACTAGGATTGTTTACCAAGTCAGTGTGGACCGCTTTGGAACAGTAGAGAAAAGAAAGGAAACATNGGTCTAGAGGCTGAAGATCTACCAGACAAAGGTTTTGATCTGGGGACATAAAGAAGTCATAAGTGGATAGCACTGTGAAGAAAGCCCGATCGGGGTCAGCCCCTGCTCCAAGTAGAATTTCCTACAAGGTCTATAAGATGTGTCCCAAGTTGAGAGAAAGGCTCTGGAAGCTGTTTAAGATCCTCTGGAGGAAGTGCGTAGTTCCAACCCAGTGGGGGCGAGCTGAAGGAGTTTATGTTCCGAAAGAAGAAGGCTCGAAGCAGATTAGCCAGTTTCGACCAATTTCACTGCTCAGCGTGGAAGGAAAGATCTACTTATAGCAATCTTATCCGGCAGAATGACAAACTTCATGATCAAGAACAAGTATATTGAAACATCTTCACAGAAAGGCGGGGTACCAGGCTTTTCTGGATGCCTGGAACATAATTCTATCATAAGTGAACTCATACACCGAGCGAAGAAGGGCAAGAAGAATCTGTCTATGGTGTGGCTCGACATGGCAAATGCGTACGGTTCGGTACCACATGTATTAGTTTATCGTGCCATGGACTTCTACCACATTCCTGAGAAAGTCAAGAATATAGTGAAGTCATACTATAGCTCCTGTGTGATGCGTTTCACAGTCGGCAACTTCACTACGAAGTGGCAACATCTTGAAAAAGGAATTATGACAGGCTGTACCATTTCAGTCATCCTGTTTATCATGGCAATGAATGTCCTGCTGAAGAGAGCCCAATCTGAGCGAAGAGGTCCCAAGCTAGATGAAGTCAGACAGCCATCATGTAGAGCTTTTGTTGACGACATTACAATTAAGACAGAGTCACCAGTGGGAGCCAGAACAATTCTCTGTTGCCTAGAAGAGCTCACTAAATGGGCCCGTATGTCATTCAAGGCAGAGAAGTCCAGATCACTAATTATCAACAGAGGCGTTTTGCTCAAGAGACAGACGTTTTCGATAGCAGGTTGCAGAATTCCAACAATAAGTGAACAACCAGTCAAGTGCCTTGGCAAGTACTATGATAGCAGCCTACGAGACACATCCCGTGTCAAGGATGTGAAAGCTCAGCTCAAGGTTGGGCTTGAGAAGATCGACAAAGACGGCAGACCCGGAAGATTCAAGCATTGGTGCTACCAGTTCATCTTGCTCCCGAAGCTTATGTGGCCACTGTTAATCTACAACGTCACGTCGTCTTCAGCTGAGGAAATGGAAAGAGCAGCGAGCCGGTTCATTCGAAGGTGGCTTGGTCTACCTGCATCATTCAGCAACGTCGGGCTGTACTGCAAGTCATCGAAACTCGTTCTTCCGGTCTCATCTGTGGTGGAGGAATATAAAGTTACCAAAGTGCGAGCCAGTATCACTCTGCGGAATACTTCTGACCAGGCTATCAGTGGTTGCATCAACCAGTCACGTACCGGCAGTAAGTGGTCCACCACGTCGGCAATCAGCGAAGCAGAAAGCCGGCTGAGGCACAAGCAACTAATAGGAAGTGCTTGCCAGGGTAGGCAAGGACTGGGCTACAAGACCGGGAATCCAGCAAGGAAGAGACTTAAAAACCCAGACAGAGAAGTTAGATTGTCAGAGAATGAAGGAAGGTATGCCCGAGCAGTTCAGATGGGTCAGCAGGGGGCGTGGACGAAGTGGGGCAAAGTCTTGCAAAGGGAAATAAAGTGGGTGGACTTGTGGAAGATGTCGCCTTTGAAAGCAAAGTTTCTCATCAGATCTCTTTATGATGTACTGCCTACTCCCAGCAACCTTGCTATTTGGGGTCTTACTGACAACCCGAGCTGTATTCAGTGTGGACGCAGATGTTCTTTAGAACACATTCTGTCATATTGCAGCGTGTCTTTGGCATCAGAACACAACTGTCAGGCTGTGTTGTATTGGAGCCCAGACTACAGTAGTACCCAGCATCACAAGGAGCTGATGGTGAGCCTAGTCCAGGGGTCTCGCAGGCATAGCCCAGCAAGCAGTCCTGGCACTGGGCCAGTGTTGTCAGTCCTGTTTGGTTGTTGAATGTTCCAGCCGGGCAGGCAACAGGATCCTGGGTCTTTTGAGAGCAGTAATAGCCAACAGGACATGGGCCAGCATCTCCAGTGCCTGAACCAGATGGCCGTTGAGCATCTGATCCAGTGCGGCAATAATACCTAAGGCAAGATAACACTTATTAAGAGCCATAAAAAGATCACTGTTTAACTAAATGTATCACGTGCTCTTTGTCTAAATGCACCATACTCACATCAATTACTTATGCATCATATCCAGGCTCACATTCACATCCTTCTAGCCATCTTATAAAATGATTGTATGCAGACAGTAGTTAATGAATAATGACGAATTAAAAAAAAATACAATAAGCATTTGTCACAGAGTAACTAAATTGTCCGTGTCAGGATATATATTTTAAGGCGCTATAATTTCATTTTGGAAACTTTTAGATTATTTCTGGATGTCAGCAAGAAATGCTATATCACATGAAAATTCATTTCCAAATCAGTTTTCATATTAATTTTGAGCATTGTAATCAGTAGTCATTTTCAGCTATATCTCCAATAACTTGTTGCAAATATATTTATATTAAATAAAAAGTTAATTATCACATAAAATTTTAGCCATAAACCATGGCAAAGACAATCAAGATTTCTGCTTCAACTCAAGGCAAAACTGGGCATCAGTGCCTACGTGGAAGTCTAGCTTCTCATGGCAGTTTTCTGTTTAATGTAAATGCGGATGTATAATGTTTTAGTCATAAACACAACCCATCCAGATCCACACTTCCCAGTCTCTGATGTACCATTAACAATACTGTGTGTGTATAGTGTTTTAGTCATAAAGACAACCTACCCAGAATCACACTCCCCAGTCTCTGATGTACCATTCACATCACTGCAGTAGTAGCCCCCTGTACACTGAGTACACTGGGATATGTTGGGTAGTCCTGTATGGGGACTGAATGTTCCAGCAGGGCAAGGCTGCCACACGTATCCTGTCCCCTTGGGACAGTAGAGGCCAGCAGGACAGGGTTGAGGGTGAGAACCATTGGTGCAGTAATGCCTTGGGAAAGACAAAAGTGATCACGTGAAAATTGGCTGTATAATGTGAAGAACACAAGATGAAAAAAATTTGTTTGAATTCATTTAATTTGTCATACAAGCAGCACATTAAGAACATGGATTTGAATTACATCAGTCGATCAAGAATACAACAGAAGCACTAAATAAATAAATCAGATATTGTCAAGCCATTTCGTGTATCTTCTTTTTTTGTCTAGTGACAATAAAAATTTAACAGATCTTAACAGTTACAAAGTTCACTAAACTATAAAACAAACAATAAACTACTGCAAAAAAGCAGAAAGGATGCAACAGAGTAACTATGAAAATATTGCCCAACATTACGAACCTGGTGTACATTGAAGACATGAGATTGTGATCTCGGCATCAGTGAAGGTGCCAGGCTCACACAATACAGGTGCACCAGAGCCAGCCTTACAGTAGTGGCCGACAGGGCACTTGTTTCCAGTGACACCATCCGTTGGTGCAGCCACAAAAGCGTTACCACTACACTAATATCCTTCAGTGCAGTTACCCGATGGAAACGCGTTACCATAGTTGGCGCAGTACTTGCCCGGGTCACATGACGTACACTGGGCCTCAGACTGTAGTCCTGTAAATGGATTATCATGAGTATAATCATAGAAAGTGAATAATATGTAATAAATATCAAGTCTGGGTATTCGGATAGGTCAAAAGGTTTTCAACACCAGTTAAACCATAAAGGATTATAGGCAAGATGGCGTATAGCACCATGCAGCACCACCTTTAGACCAGTTCATACTTTAAGGTGGAACCCTTTGTTTTTGATCATTAATGCAGTGAGTTAACATTTCAAATTACACGTGATAAAACCATGAACTGAATGGAGTTCATGGGAAAATTCACTAACTTAGCATAATTTCAAATCAATAATCTAGCATCCATTTATAAATACAGAAAAAAATTTCAAAGCATTATTGATATCACACCAATTTTTAATTCCACAGAACAGTTTGAATTTCAACTCCGATGTGCCTGAACCATCATACCTGTGTTTGGTGTGTATGAGCCTGGTGGACAGTCAGTGGTGTCGTTGGAGCCAGCTGGACAGTAATGGCAAGCACTATAGATGTCACTGGTGGTACCATCTGTCGGTCTGTTTGTCCATGCACCTTGTGTACAGTAGTAGCCAGCCGCACAGCCACCAGATGGACTAGACAGACCCTCCTGGCCACAGTACTGACCTCCTGGGCAAGGTGTGCAATCAGATGCCTGCTTCAGTTGTGTACGGTCACTAAAAGAGAAAAAGGGGAAGGTTTTCAAAAGTTCATGAACAGTTTCCACTCACTCCCCTAGACCTCACAGCTAGGCCCCTTGATGACTTTGTAAACATTTATTTGGATTGCTAACTTCGAATTATTTAAATCAACTTTTCAGTGAACATACCACACAAACAAAGGTGTACTAATAAATAAATGGTCAATTAAAAGTGGCATGTGGCATAACCTCACAATTTTTGGACAAAAATATTTACCAAAACTAGGCTTCTAACACTGTTGTAATGTCCACAGTTCCTCACTAGTTGTACACCGTGGTTGATTTTTTCTTAGAAACCGACTAAAAATGATTAGGTTGTACAAAATTAAGGAATTAGGATAGTCTATGCTAATTCAAGAACTACTTATCTTTTCCTTTAAAAATTAAATGACCAAGAAGAAATTAAATAACCAATCAATCAATCAATCAGATATAACTCAAATGTTAGTACTGGGAATTGATCAGTCTCAGAATAGCCACATGAAGATGAACTGTTGCCTTTAAATAATTTTTGCAAAAGGTTTGATTTTAGTTTAAATTCTAGAGCGAGTTATGTACATTACATTCTCACCTATAAGTTCCATTAGGACAGCCAAACTCCAGTGCATACTTGGTACCATTGAGACAGTAGTGGCCCACAGGACACGGCTGAGGGTTTTGAACGCCATGAGAGCAGACGGTGTGGTTCTGTATGGAGGCATCACAATAGTAACCCTCAGGGCATTCTTTACAATCCAGCTAAAAGTGATACATTGCCATGTTAATGAGTGTATGTTAATGTATTCTTCACAGGAAATATTTACTTGTGGACCACAAACACAAGTCTAAGAAATACATCAATACATCAATACATCAATACACAAATAAATAAATAAGAGGAGATCAATTACAGAGATGCATTTGATGTTTCTTAAACAATTCAAATTTCTACTGGAAAATAGACAACAGGGATATTAACAAGAACCGTCAGAAATTATCTATCAAAACCAAATATCAAATTAAAACAGTTTACTTCCTAAAGTTATATCAAATTTTCAAAGACTGTTGAATTAATTGTGTAGGTAGAAATGCGACATAACAGAAATACAGTCTCAATAAATATTTTAAATGATACAAGAGATTCTTCCAAAAATAAATTTGAATATCTTTAATATGTCATTAACACATCACCAATACCCATAGTTATAAGGCCCTCAGTGCATGCGTCACATTTTTTAACAAAGCATGGATTTAATGCCAATTTAAAGCTAATTTCCCAAGACCAAGCTGTAAATACAATTCTAGTAACTTGAAATTTAAGAAAAAATGCAATTACTATGTCATTTCATGTCATTTCTGAGGAGTCGTGTGTACTTTTAAGGTGATAAACCTACCTCACTTAAAAACACAGTTTGGCCTTACTCTTGATTTAGACATTTGACTGTTAAAAACATGCCTCAACCTACTCCTTACTATGATTAGAAAGATTTCTGGGTTTTAGAAAGAACTGACAGTTCAATATTGCTCAAAACCAGGATTAATAAGTTGGATTGACCATGGCATTTAATATATGGTGTCCAGTGTGGTCAGATCTTCCTCAGCATAGAGTAGGGAACTATTTCAAACCAACTTTATAATTAGTGAATACTTTAAATCAGAAGTTTGCATTTTTTTACAAATGGCAGCTTTAACAAGTAAACACAATAGTGCAGCCCATCACCAGTGTCACAGTGCATAACAATGAGAAGTGACCAGTTGACCAATTTACCAGTTGACCACAGTGCAGCAAGAAGCAGGTGATTAACAAATGAAACATAGTGATTGGTTTGCTTGACTTACTATGCTAGTCTGTGAAGCAAAACAGATAAGTTTCAGAAATTATATTACATTAAACCAGCTAAATAATACCTAATGATATTTGATAAACAGTGTCATACAAAAACATTATGCCAGAAAATACAAACACCAAGTACCAAACACCAAGTACCAAACACCACCAGAGATATCCTCTTTATGAAAACTGAATGACATCAAAACTGTGCCAAACAATGCTGTTATGAAAAGCCAATTTTACAAGTTTTGGAACTTCATAATAATCACAGAACAGGCAATCCTTAGCATCAAGATCGATTTCCTTTACTAGACCTCTCTGGCAACACACTTTACTGAATATTTAAATCTACCACACAGATGACACACTCTAATCTAGACTGACAAGCCGGAGCTCTTCATGTTGGATGAACACAAAATATCAACTGACAACAGAATCAAGGATTGCAATCCAAACAGAACTTTTATGTGGTTTCCACTCTCAGTAAGTAGCTGCTGCCTTCAAATGTGCCAGACGCAGTTCTAATTACCATAATTATAATGCCCAATTATGTAATTTGAACAAAACCATCCATGTCAAACATAAGACCATCAGAGGTAGCCTCTGTTTCAAGAAGGACAAAAACTAATTCCAAATGAATCAGTACACCTCAGCTGGTACCTAAAATGGCTGACTTTTGCCAGTTAAATGTACACCCCTATATAATTTTGCCAATTAAATGCGAGGCTGAAAAAAGAACAAGACCGGGCTACACTCTTGAGTGCTGCATGGTTAGCAGTTGCTATACAGTCCATCTGTAACTTGGTAAGTGCTCCAGGCTGTCAGCTTAATTTCAACAACAACAACTACAACAGCAACAGCAACAGCAACAGCAACAACAACAACAACAGCAGCAACAACAACAACAATGCCCCCCACTGATGTGTGACTCCATTGTCCAACAATATTTGTCAATGAAACAACACAGGTCACCTACTTCCCAACCACATCCAATGCATGAACAAGTGACATGACCCACAGGTTAACCCTTTCCTTATTTATCCCAGAGTTGTTCATGCAAGGAAACTGTGTTGACCTTTTCAAAGTTCAACACATGAAAGGGACATAATCAGTTTTACAACAGTATCAAAGAACACATTTTGGTATTAATGTTGGATAGCATAGACTTTGCGAAGTTATTACTTTTGACCAGAGCCAGGAAGCTACAAAATTTCTTGTTTTGGTAATTTTATTATGAATCACCACTTTTTGCCGTTGTTTGCCAACTATTCGCTGAAATCAAGGCCATACTAGTTGAACACACTTTCCTCAGCCAATAAATGAGCCAGTAATACATTGGGCTGCAATAAGTGAAGTTGTGAAATTTATCACCGGGATTGTCTCAAAAACCCTTTTCTCACTGATGATGTCACTTTAAATGGGCTAGATGAGCTACTAGACAAGTTGTCATACACAAACATGGAACACCTTCAATGAATTAAGGAAAATCCAAGGCACAGTTTCATGAAAGTTAAAGTCTCGCGCTCAATAGTTGGCATGATGTCACCAGCATTGTTCAACAGGCGCAACATTACATGTGACAGAATGACAGCTTTGTTATTTTGGTTAATTTAAGACTTAAATAAGCTAAGACTTAAATCATAGTTTCATGAAATGGAGCCCAGTAGATGACAGGGAACCAACCGCTTCTCTCAGTGAATTCATCTCCTTTGCCCATGCCAAGCTATATGTAAAATTCACAACCTTCACATAACTCACCTGTACAAATTCATCTTGGTAAGTGCCAGACAGACAGGCTATCTGTGTGGGAGTCCCTATAGGGCAGTAGTGTCCAGGGGTACACTGATAGTCAGCAGGGGCACTGACATTCTGACCTTCTGGACACAGGCCAGACCACTGTGTTAGCCCAGATAGTTGGCAGTAGGATCCTACATAAAATTGATGTGGTCTGGTTAATCAAGTGACTGAGTAACTTATACTTGGAAGTGAAATAGTGCAAATTGGAACAGGTGAGCTACTAGGGGTCACAATTACTTTCATGTTGTACAAGAGTCTGACATTTCAATTCTTACCGGTCATTTAAAATGCCACAGAGGGACTGCCAAATAGTCTTGAAATTTTTGTCATATCAAGCACTAGTCAGAATTCTACCTACCCATTTTGGAGCCTAAGCGTAGACATATAATTAGACATAGTTAGAGCCATACAAAATGAGTCCAGAAAATTGGCAACAAATTAAATAAAAAATCACTTCTTTATGAATCCACCTTAACTCAAAAAGTTTCTTTTAAATTCTTTCAGTGGTTTTAGAAATTTTCAGTGAAACAGAAAATTAATACTGAAAACTGATTAGCTGTCACTGAGTAAGAAGCCAAAACAATGTTTCTGATTTTACCTTTACCAAAATAAAGATTCCCCAATTTTCTTGGAGAGATATTTTCATGATTAATAACTTGTTCCCTATACGTCTCTACAGCTGGGCTACCCAACCCCAGCCATATGTAGAAGCTAAACTGTATCAATGACTAATCCAAGGCCTAAAATACCTTCGTCCAGTTGTGACATGACTTTGAGACTTGAGCAGAACTGGCTGGTCATTATCATTTCGACCAGGTCCAGTTCAGTTGCTTGTCGGATTTAGCTTCAGTCGCCAAGGCAGTATGGTGATGTCAGGAATTTCAGGTAAATTAATTAAACCAATTTCAATTCAAACAGAGGATATGAGTGCTGTAGAATTGTTTCAGAACAGTAAATGCGCCAACAAAGAAAGTTTCAACACCAGAACATGGTTGATAGCGACTTAAGAATTCTCAATCATTTTGATAGACAGATCAATGTGAGCTTGCATTTTGTATTTGTTTACAATAATCATATCTTACATTAATAATAATAATAATAATTGTAATGATAATAATCAACACATGATTGTAATCACAAACCTGTAGTGCAGAGTTGGCAGTCTCCAAATGCCACGTTGCCTGTGGCGTTTGAGAAGTAACCTGCAGGACATAGCTCAGGTTTGCCAGTGCCTTGTGGACAGTAGTGACCTCTGGTGCACTTGTCTCCAGTGGTGCTATCTGTTGGTCTTGCAGTCAATGCACCCAATGTGCAGTAATAGCCCTGGTCACAAGGTCCAGAGACCTTGGCTAGGCCATATGTCTCGCAGTAAGATCGGCTGTCATGAAGAAAATTTAATTACTCAAACGTAACCTCACAGCACGTCTCATCTGCAAGCTTTCAGTGTATAAAGTTGTCAGGTGTAGCATAATCTAAACCATTCCAACTTATACCCTGTGTAACATTGATAAAACAAATTGCAACGAAATCTTGTGAAAAATTTCCCTCACTACATCAAAGCAGCACTGTGGAAAACCATTTATTTTGAAAATGTTTTATGAGAACACTATTTAACATGGCTTAACACTTCTAAATAGCATGTCACCTCACAGTCGTGATGACACTCATTAGATACAATATTTGGCATTTTCCGTACGACGATATATCTATATATAGGTATAGCTAGAGAGACACTTTTTTTGGTGCCAACTGGGACCTTCCTCAGAATTTTAAGGTACTGGACATGTTTTTTCAATAGCCTAAAACCATAAAGGCGTATGCAGTGAAGATTTCTTTCATTCACTGTGACTATTCAGCACTAACTTAATTAATTGATGCAAAAATTGGTTATCTGTTGAAAAAATACAGATTTTATCTGACCTTGTCCGCATTACAAAGTCTTTCTTTACTTAAAGTTGAGATGGAATGAGTTACCCTAAAGGGCTTAGTTGACACATACTTCATCCTAACACAATGTGCGATTTTAGTTCTAGTCTAACTGAGAAATTCAGCCAACGAGCGAGTGGCCTTCAGGTCGGATTCTTGGTTCGAAATGTGGAAATTCGAAAATTTAAGACGTATTTTGAGTACATTGAACGGAAGATGAGATGGAGACAATTGACAAGATATCAGTGCCTATCCACAAAGCCTTGGAGTTTGATGGGAAAGCCTATGCATTTAAATTTATTCAAAAATACAGAAAACATGCCAAAAACTTTGCAAAAACTCTACTAATATGAGACAAACTTGGTATCAAATGAGCGTAGTTGTGATTGTCCTTCTAATGACAGTGCATATCTATTGACTTGCTTTATTTAGCATGCAAGCAAACAAGACAAAGTATTTCAACATCACGGGTGATAAACAACATGACCGCCGGTCCTCCAAATCGGACCGACTCACCCAAAACAGGACTGACGTACCCAAAAACATGACTGCTCCACCACAAAATAGGACTGACGCACCTAAAAACATGACCGCCCCACCACAAAACAGGACTGCCGGGGACTGAGTAGTTAAGGCCTTTGTGTGATACTGCGGGCTATGACGTAACCGGTCATATAGCTGTGTAAAGACTATCGCCAAAATAAAGCTTGACAGCTTTGCGTTATTGAGCTCCATTACATCCCCGAAATTTCCCACAGCCCAGGTAGTTCTGCTCGTCACCTCGTCGTGAAACTTACATCAACATGTAGTAGAGCGCGCGACTGACGCAAGCGCATGCAAAATCTAGGCGTCAATCAACACTCACCTTACAGTTTGCAACTGCTTGAGTGAAAAACAATCTAATGAACTGTTGTAACAATAAGTCTGTCGCCCTTGTGACATGTGCACGCGCCATTTCCTCAGAAAAATTTTGCGACATCTTTCGAAAGATGATGACAACTTGGCAGCAACAAGATTTGTTATGAAATTCGGTTTGCTGGTATCAAAATACTAAAAACTTATAAGGAAATGAAACCAGTTTCGATAATTCTTTGTGCCAGATACGCAACCTTGTAGAAGAACAGTTGACTGAACAATCAGGGGAAAAGGAACCGGCCAATGTAAGCCAACTTAAGAGAACGCAGAATAACGACAGAACAACAATTTTTCTCAAGCGCCGATGAAATAATTTAATTTACTCAAGGAAGAGTGTCGTTAATAACACAAATTCGCCGGGTGAAGATTTTACATGTTCAGTTTTTTTACCCACATCGGCGCAAAGCTGTATATTTAGTATAAAGCTTTGCCACACAAAGGCAGCTAGTATGATGATGCTTCACCCGACAACGCCCGTTTTTTTACTTGACTAACTTTAAACGTCAAATTAGAGAAAATGATTTTCATTTTGTTCTAAAACTTACACATTGGATAAAATCATAATCATTTAGCTCAAAAGCGTACAACGAGGTTGTTTTGTGTTAGATTTATTAAATGTTGACCTTTCAACTGTTTATAAGTTACATACCGCAGCTGGTAACCTGGTGATGAGTAAAACTCAAAAGCGCCGCGTATTACAAAGCAAAGTGTCCTCTGTTGCTCACAAAAGATTTCGGTGGATTAATCGGCACAAGACCTGCATATGCATACGTATATAGCACCATTGTATGATCTGTGTAGGCCTAACGGTAATAAATCTTAGCCTGTTTGTCATTGCAGTTTTAGTCCCTGGCGGTCCTGTTTTGTGGTGGGGCGGTCATGTTTTTAGGTGCGTCAGTCCCATAAAGTTCTGGTGCGGCAGTCCCATTTGATCCCCGGAGGTCCTGTTTAGAGGATGGGTGGTCATATTGTTTCTCACCCGTGAACATGTCGTCTAAAATATTTCATGACGTTTTGAGTAGCAATTTTACAAATTTGCTTGTTAGTGAACACTTCAGTCTACAAATACGATAATTGAAAAAATGAAAAGGCTGCAAATTAATGAATGTACACAACAGAGTTGTGATCAGCCTTAATGGACATTTTCAACAATGAAATGTTGACATATTAGCTTTTCTTAAATCGCAATACTTCTGGACCAAATAAACAAGTTGCTTGAGACAACATCAATTGATTTCAATTACGTGGCAAATTTGTATCTGGATATTAAAAGCTTTAAAACAATGATTTCTCTTCAGCCCTGAATGAACTCAAATTAAATTTTCCATGCTAAATTCATAGTCTATGGCCTAGGAAAGAGTATTTCAAGATTTTTTAATTTTCCTTCAAACAAAGAAAACATGAAGACTTGGGATGTTTTTAAAGAGGCGCTTCGATGGCTGATATGTGTTATATGAGGGTAAAGCAATCATCTGAGACACTAATCTGCATGTAAAGTCCCTAGAATAATTAAACATGAAGTCTACTTTCCATTTTTCACAAAAAATGGCCACCACGTCATGTTGTAAGACACGAGTTCAGATTTTTTTCAGGCATTGAGAATTCATAAACTATATAACTTGATGAGTCCAAAGATAATGGTTAATTTAATAAGTTCTTTGATGAAAAGGAAGACGACTTCACAAAAGATGACAAATCAAAAAGATATCACTGCTAAGATATTAAACCCAAATATCACTGTTTTATTACCTGTAGTACAGGGTACAGGCTCATTGGATCCTTCTGGGCAGTATTGTCCGGGCTGACACTGCCCCCCAGTGGCATTCACTGAACAGTAGCAGTTATTTGTGACCGATGCATTAGAATATGTGATGTTGCCAATATCAGTGGGTTGTGCAGCCCAGGCACCACGCACACAGTACCAGCCTTCAGCACACGGGCCAGTAGGATTGGTGAGGCCAGGCGTGGCGCAGTAATAGCCAGGTGGACAGAGCATGCAGTCAGAGCTACTCTATTTTCCTGCAAGTGCAAGTTCAAAAGCATTCTCACAAATGCCGCAGAGCTCTCTTAAGATAAAGATAATTATGCAGTCAGTCAACATACCTCACCTGAGGCAACAAATTGCAGTGTTCAATTATGAGATTATCACGAGCATGCACACTGGAACCAAAAGAAGGTTGATACACTTTGAAGCTTTTTTCCCAGGAAAAGTCAAAATGTGCTAGCACTTTCAATGTTTCTCCACTGACAAGTAAAACATCTATTAATGTAACAACTACTGCATAATATAAGCACGCATCACAGCAAGTGTTAACATACTTACAAATTCTTTAACAATTAATACCATGTTGGACAAAATGTTAAAATTACATTTTACAAACGAAATGACAATCCTTCAAGGCATTTAGGAGATATTGAGGTGAAAGCTGAATGTCTGCCCAGACTGAGATCATAGCAATACGCACCATAGAGCTTAGAAAGCACACCATACTAACCTGTCACATTGTTGAAGTAACCTTTATCACAAAGGACCTCGTTTCCTTACTTAGTCCCCAGAGGGCAGTAGTGTCCAGTGAAACACGAGGTGCCTGAAAAATCAGTGGCAGGAGTTCTCCAGGCAGTAGTATCCAGTGGGACAGGTGATGCACTCGGCAAGACCTGTTGATGGGTTGTAGGTACCTGCTGGACATCCCAAGGGATACGATGTTCCATTTGGACAGTAGTGACCAATTGGACAGGGTCCTCTCGTAGAGTCCAGTGTGGGATTATTGGGTGCACCAGGACCCTCAAGACAGTAGAAGTCGCCCCAGCATGGACCTGCAATAGTAGAAAAGGAAGTATTCAACTGTGAGAAATAGTTGGATCAAGCCTTATTTGTATAACACTGAAAGGACAATCAATTGTACAATCATAGTGGGCAAAACTGTAATAAAAAGTACGGAAAAAAGTTTCTAAAATTGATGCAAAAACAGGTAAGCAACAAAACAAAATCAGCATTATTTTTGAGATTGATTTGTGTCCAAAGAAGAACAGCACACTGTGGAGACATCAGGGAAATGACGAAAAGTATAAATGGTGCAGACTTGGCACATGCTTAACTTCTAGTTTATTAAACAAAATAGTTGTTCACTCTTGTCAAGGAGATTTTTCATAAATAAAGAAAAAAATGGGTTATGCAACAGGCACGCTGATATCTTAAAGGAACACTAATAATTCGTTTTAGGGCCGTAGTATTTGTGTGTTTTTATTACAAATCACCAGTTCTTGTCAGACATTTGCTATAACTAAGGTGGATGTCTTAACAATTTGCACACACTTAACATTCTCTGCTATTCATCAGTTGGACTTGGCTCAGCAACACAGCATTTAGCTCATTGCAGAACTAGTAGATTTGATTCTGCAGTACAGCTAATTTCTGGAAAAAACAAAACTAAAAGCAATGAGTCTACATGTCCTCACAGCTCCCCTTGTTTAGGTCATAGGTCACTAAATGCTGATTGGCTGATCCCACTTACCAGTCGGCTCAGTGAGTCCCCCTGTACCGCAATACATTCCTAAGCTGCAATTGGTGCTTTGTGTTGTCACTAAATGTCCCGACTGGACAAGGCAGTGGGGTCGTCGTCCTCTTTGGACAGTAATGACCAGCTGGGCATGGTCCAGAAGTCCCTTTGCTGTTGACGTCCGGCATAGCTGTGTCTGAGCCGAGTGTGCAGTAGTAGCCACGGCTGCATTCACCAGACACAATTGTAGAGTTGATCTGGTCGCAGTAATAACCACCATTTCATTGGATAACTTCTGCTGAGCACTATAGGTGCCCGTAGGACATGGCTGCCAGACAACACCTATAAAAGAAATGATTCGCTGATACCAGGTGGAATACATCACTCATGACGAATTTATTCCTGCTGAAAATTCAAGCCAAAACCCAATTAAATTTGTTAACTGAAGCGCAAATTTCAATTACCCCATTCCCTGCCAACAGAGCCAGCTGGCTGGCCTGCCTCAGTTAAGATGGCATCATAAAATTCTCCAACTGAATAGGACTACTTGTGACCTTCTTTTTGACCGGGATTTTCATGTGGAGGAACCAGAAACCTCTTAAACGGTAGTTACATTGGCTGAGAACGAATTTTGTAGAAACGATACATCCCAATAGGTTGGTTGCACTTACATTGCAATTATTTTACATAAATGAAGTAATATGAAAGATAAGCAATATATCTAATCACACAAGTTTTTATTTTTAAAACATGCATACAAATAGATATAATAGGAAAAAGGAAACAACTTTACCCAGAAAATAAACATGACTGTACAATACTCTAGTTTATAAAAAATAATATTGAGAACCTAGGGACAAAGTGAGATCTGTTAAAAAATACACATCTGTAAATGCTGCGCATCAGAATATATAAATACCTCAACTTACATAATATACACATGTTTAGGTTGGTTTACTCCATTTGCAAAGAGAGATTTGGGGAAGAGGAGAGGAGAAAACCCAGAGAACCAGCAGGCCCAAGTAGAAGACAGATAGAGATTTCTCAAATCAGGCAGGAATTGCGACATATGAAGAAGTTGTGGAAGAAGGCTGTTCAGCAGGAGAAAGAAGGTTTGGCACAGCTTCGGTTCGAGTTAAGGTCTAGGCTTTTGAGATTAAGCAAAGCTGAACGTCTGAGGAAGAAGAGAGCCGAGCGTACACGCACAAGAGAGAGGTTTATGGCTAACCCTTTCAAGTTTGTAAAGGGCATTCTGGGGAAGGAGGCCTGTGGGCGTCTGAAGTGTACACAGGAGGAGCTGGAAAACCATCTGAAGGACGTGCACAGTGACGGGGCCAGGAATGCACAGTTGGCGGACTTCGATTGGCTGGATGTTGAGGATGCACCAAGTGTAGCCTTGGAAATGGGGGACATCAAGTTCTCAGAGGTGAAGAATGTCATAGAAAAGTCAAGATCAGGGTCAGCCCCAGGGCCGTCGGGTCTGCCTTATAAAGTGTATAAGAAGTGTCCAAGGCTGTTGAGGCGTCTGTGGAAGCTTCTGAGAGTTATATGGAAACAGAAGATTCTGCCTGACACTTGGGGTAAAGCAGAAGGGGTGTATATCCCGAAGGTGAAGGGAGCCATCAGGATCGGTGATTTTCGTCCCATCTCGCTTCTAGATGTGGAAGGGAAGATCTTCTTTGCAGTCATTTCAGCCAGGATGACGAGTTATCTCCTGAGCAACAAGTTTGTGGATCCAACAGTACAGAAGGGTGGAATTCCTGGATATGCAGGGTGTCTGGAGCATAATAGCGCCATAACAGAGCTCATTAAAGATGCTAAGCGAAACAAGGCTGATTTAGCAGTGGTATGGTTGGACATGGCAAATGCCTATGGATCGATGCCCCATGCACTAATTGAATTGGCAATGGAGACCTACCATATCCCTAGAGAACTTCGAGATCTCATTACAAGTTACTTCCGTGGGACTTATATGAGGTTCACAGTCAACGACTTCACTACAGGTTGGCAGCCGCTCGAGAAGGGGATAATGACAGGGTGCACCATATCGATCATCCTTTTCATCATGGCTATGAATGTCATCATCAAGCGGGCTAGTAAAGAGTGCAGAGGACCTTTGTTGCAAGGTAAAAGGATGCCACCTTGCAGAGCATTTGTGGACGATTTGACGATTACGACAGGGTTTGCGGTAGGTGCCGCTTGGGTGGTCAAGACACTGGGCGAGCTGGCTAATTGGGCACGCATGAGTTTCAAGGTGGAGAAGTCCCGTAGCCTTGTCATTGTTAAGGGAAAAATCAACCAACATCATACGTTCAAGATAGGTTCAGAGGCCATTCCATCTGTGAGCAGAAAACCAGTTAAGTACTTAGGGAAGTTCTACAGCGGGTCTTTGAAAGATGTGGAGCATGTAAAGGCAGCCATCAAAGAGCTGAGTGACAATTTGATCAAGATTGAGAAGAGCGGTCTCCCGGGCAGATTCAAAATCTGGTGCTACCAGTTTGGACTTTTCCCTAAAGTTATGTGGCCACTGACAACGTACGATTTCTCAATTTCAACTGCAGAGAAAATGGAAAGGATGGTGAGCAGATGGTTAAGAAAGTGGTTGGGTGTCCCACCAAGTTTTGCAAGACTCGGCTTATACATCAAAGGAGGCGCAGTTTTTCTGCCTGTGACATCGATTGTGGAGGAGTTCACGGTGATAAAGTACAAAACATTATTGACTCTGCGGAACTCGAGAGATGAGATGATCAGAGAGAGTGAATTATCGGTAGATTCTGGAAGAAAGTGGAAGGCTGCTGTAGCACTGGAGGAGGCAGAGAGCAGGTTACGGCATACAGATATCGTGGGAACCGTCTGCCATGGAAGACAGGGATTGGGAATGGTTCCGGGGAAGAGGTGTAAGTTGTCAACAGGCAAAGAGAGGCGCAAAATGGTTTTGGATGAAGTTAGATCCCAGGAGAACGAGAGAAGGTATGCTGAAGCGGTCGGACTGAGGAGACAGGGTGCATGGATATCATGGGAAGGAGTGAACAGCAGAAGGATAACTGGTAAAGACCTTCTGTCTTCAGACCAATTCAGATTGGGCTTTTTACCTGGTTCCATATATGACACTCTCCCAACACCTGTAAATCTTCGAATGTGGGGCAAAACTGAGGATGACAGCTGCAGGGGCTGTGGCAAGCGGTGTACCTTAGAACACGTTCTATCCAGCTGTAGAGAAGCTCTCACTTCAGGGAAGTACACTTGGCGCCATGATAAGATTCTCAAGTGTATTGCACATGTTTTAGATCTGGAGAGAAGGAAGGCGACTAACTCTGGCAAAGCACTCATTCGATTCAACAAAGGCAGGGTATCCACTAAGAGGCGTGATTCAGGTATTCTAGGTATGGCTGTCGACTGGAAGATGGAGACGGATGTGGTAACTAGGGGTTCATTCCCAAGCCATATTGCAGTAACCCAGTTACAACCAGACATAGTGTTGTGGGCAGACAGCAAGAAGATAGTGACTTTGATCGAGTTAACGGTGCCGTGGGAGACTAGGATGCAAGAGGCTCACGAGAGGAAACTACTCAAGTACGCAGAGCTATCGCAGGAATGTGCAGCGAATGGCTGGAAATGCTTCCGTCTCCCCATAGAAGTTGGATGTCGGGGGTTTATTGCTGGAAGCATGTGGCGGATGACGAAGCTACTGGGCATTTCATCAAAAGGGCGAGCTGATATGTTTAAGTCTACTGTAAGAGCAGCAGAGGAAGCAACCGTGTGGCTGTGGTTACAGCGTGAGAACAAATGGCAACCCCAGCGTTGGCTGGAGGTCTGATCAGCCTTCAGAGACCTACCATCGGAGAGGGTTCTAGGTCAAGGTCGAAACCCACGATGAAGATCGACTCCTAGCTGACGACGACGCTGGGTAGCAGATACTACCATGTTTACAAGTAAGTGAGCTTCCAAGTTAACAAAATATGATCAACAAAATACTTATTGTTGAAGGTAAAAACATACCAGAACCATTGTGATGATAGAAAAAATTATGCATACCTTTAATCGCATTTGTTTGGGACAAAATATGAGTACGAACTTTAAAATCAGCGCATATGTGAACAACAGCAACAACACCAACAACAAAATACTTGTAATTGGAGGTAAAAACAGACCAATACAATTCTGATAATAGAAGAAACCGATGCATATCTTTAATCACACTAGTTTTTAGCCAAAATATGCTTTTAAGGGGCCTTCAACAACAGGATGCAATACAGTACAATATAATACATAAAACAATAATTAGATACAGGTAACAAAGCAGTAATTAAAAACAGGTTATGGGTGAAATTTTGACCAGGAGAGATTAAATAAAGAGACAGAAAAACCACAATTACCCAGCATCACACTGGCCTGATGGTGCTGTCAATGCTGTTCCATTGCAGTAGTATCCTGGAGAGCACGCCTGACAATTGGCAGCCTCCTCCAGCCCTGTACTGTCTGACCACGAGCCCAGAGGACACTCCACAGGTGACGTGGTGCCATATGGGCAGTGATGACCCTTTGGACAGCCTGAACCTGTCATGCCATCTGTTGGTATGGGAATGCTTGATCCACTGATGCATAAGTAGCCAGCATCACAACTTCCTGTAGGAAATTAAGAGAAAAACATGAAATAGAAATATGATCTTCAGAAACATTATAAATTATGGACAAACTGCAGCACAAAATTTGCATAACTTACATTGTGTATTTAGGTACATCAGCCAATATATTTAATAACCTAAATGTTGAATCATATACATGCACTTATAAGTGAAAGACTATTAGACAAAAGTCAAGTAAAACAAAGGAGAATTTTTAAAAAATATAATGAGAGTGAAATTTGACTTATTCATTATAGAATGGTAGAAGTTAACATGCGTTCAATGTCTAACAGTAACTACAAAATGAAGAGTATTAAGTGGTAAGAGCACAAGACTAGCAATCTATAGACCTGTGGTTTGATTCCCAGTTGGGGTTCATGATGTTTCTGTGTATATTTTGTATAAAAGTATTAATAATGGACAAAAAGGCAACAATAACACCCAGTTTCAGACATTGTCATATAGAAGAAATAGCTGGCTATGTCTATAAGAGAAGTTTAGAAGCATCTGCGAAACATCTGAGCAAAAACGGCATTTTGAAAAACACATGCATACATGGCAATGAGAAGCCCTTTCCAGGAAAAAGCATGTCAAAACCTTTTATTCCCTGCAAGAATATATTACTTGAATGATTATTTACGAATCATTCAATAACCACATTGTAAGAGGTACAAGTTAGAAAATGTGAAATTATAAAGAAATGGATCCGACCTTCAATGAAATCACAAAAACATCTCATAAATGAATTCCTTTTATTGGTAATACAACTTACCGTAATCGTTCCGGTTAACGCCCATGCTCAGTTTACCACCTATCCCCCACTTTAAGTGGATTTTCGATTTAACCGCCCACTGCTCAGTTAAGCGCCGCCCTGCGATTTTTTAAGATTTCCAGTTAAGCGTCCACCTCTCAGTTAAGCGCCCATCCCCGACTTTTAAAGAATGAAGATTTAGCGCCTAGTGCTAAGGAAACGCGCGATTCCCGGACTTTTAGAAAAAGATCGATGATCACAATGAGTGCAACGACGCGGGGACTCCGAGACAGTGATTTAGCAATCTGAATTACAAAACAGGTAACGAGTTATTGTGTTGGGTCATGAACTCACTTCAAAATATAATACTTGAACCTTTTTGTCACTTTATTTTCTTCCCTTGTTTGCAAAGTTTAAGAACGCTGGCGGCGTCAAAAGCTCCGCTTTCAGCAACTTTGCCGCGCTGAGTGTCCGTCTGCAGTGCACTAGATAAAACATATATTCGAAAAAATCAGGCCAGAGAAATGTGACAATGGTTTTGCCAACCCTCCAAATTCTATTAAGGTGGGAAGCTCTCGTATTTTGAACAAATCTCACAACTCACGGAAAGATGTCAAATTCTCAATATTTTGATGAATATAACTGCCGGGTTATAGAGGATGTGGG
>NMRA01000247.1:323381-391872 GCA_002633005.1 Phoronis australis
AAAAAGTACATAGCAGCAAATATTAAGGCCAGACTCACCTGCATCACATAAATCGGTTGGTAGGCCGAGTCCCTCAGAGCCACAATAGTATGAGCTGGGGCAGGGGGAGCAGTCATCCACTGACTGGCCCATGCTGTCATTCCTACAGAAGCAAGGAGGCAAATATATCAATCAAAATGTTCAAGGTGAACACTCTTACCTTGGTAAGGTATGACACTTCACTCAGTTTCAACGAAAAGTGGGGAATCTTAAAGCAATTCCTAAAAGTGGTGAGAACAGTGTATAAATCATAGTATCTCAAAGTTCAACATCAATCGAATGGATCAGCCATTCTTGAGATATCATGTTCCAAAGTTAGCCAAGTTTGGACACTTTTCAAGGGCTCTACATAATATTAAGTGAACCCTGTGGTTTGTGGTGGATGATCATTCCACACAGCCATCAATCAAACCTTAAGCATTAATCATGCTTCAAAAGGGGTCATTAAATATGTTCCCAAACTTGGAAAGGTTGCCAAGGGTTTCACACAAGACTTGAAATCACACTACAAACCTGTAGTATCCCTTAGGACACTTGTGCTGCGTACAATACTGTGTCCCATTAGGGCAACAGTGACCATGTGGGTAGGGGAAGATTTCATATGTGGTGGTATTGTCTGGACAGTAGTAGCCAGCTGGACACGTGAAGCACACCGATTGACCAGTGATATTGTTGTATGTGCCATATGGACATTCCAGGGGGTAAGAAGTGCCCGACGGGCAGTAGTGACCAATTGGACATGGTCCTTCGATGTCAGCAGCAACGTCTGAAAAAAGCAAATAATGCAGACATAAAATAAAAATAATCAACAAAACAGAATCTCAAAATTTTTAGCCTGTGTGTGTGTGTGTGTGTGTGTGTGTGTGTGTGTGTGCGTGCATGTGCGTGCGTGTGTGGTTGAAACTTTAAATGTTAAAAACTACTGATAAACTCAACAAAAAGAGAACTTACCTGTCGGATTTGGTAGTATGTTTCCATAGAGACAATAGAACCCAGGGTCACATGGTCCTGTAGCATTGGTTAGACCCTCACTAGCACAACATGACCCCAGCGGGCAGGGCCAGCAGTCCTGCTCCTTTGCATCCGTTGTGTTGCAACGCAGTGTCCCATTAGCGCACATGATAGGGTCTTCTGTCTGTCGGGGGCAGTCCCTGGGGGACAGGGACCACCCACACCGCTTGATGTCTCATTGGTAGGCGCACTCTCATTACAGCCTGGAAATGTTCATGGGTTTCAAGTGGCATAAAAGTTTTTAATTCTCTACAGAAATTTTATACTGGCATTCAGGTCCCAAGTTTTTGAATACAAGTATGAAATTTAAGCAAAATTTTGCACACATTACTGTACTCTCAAGAATTCTTGATACAGTTCAAAAAATGAATTACTGAAACTTTTGCATCAAAAATAATGAAACACAATTATTAAAATCTGAATAACTCACTAAGATTTAATAATTTCTAGACTAAAAATGAAAACTGTTTTAGTGTAATAAAAAAAGCAGTTTTCTCAAAAACCTTTATTCACTCAATATTACCAATAAAAAGGATCATCATAAACTACAGAATTTTGAATAGCCAGCTAATACTACTTGTGTAGATAACACAATCATCACTCACATGTCTGCAGATCCCAGCAGCAACATGTGAGTGATGAATGTGTTAGCATGTGTTCCATGAAGGAAAAACTATACCTGCTTTACAGTAGAAGCCAGCGTCACAGACTCCAATACCAGTGCCATTCACACTGGTGTCAAACACAGTGGAGCCAGGTTTGCAGCAGTAATACCCTCTGTCACAAGGGCGGCAGTCAATTTCCTTGGACATTCCTGTGAATGAGATTCTATATGAACCGCAAGATTTACCATCTCTGACAGAGTGTACTTAATGGGCTTCAAAAAGACACTGTTCCCAGTTTTCAAAGTAAAAACCAAGAAGTCAGCCTACAACAGCGTTGTTTCATCTGCAGCTTAGATTCCACTTCAGTTGGCCAAACTACAACACATAACGAGAGCGCTCGGAGGAGCGACACTTGGCGGAATTAATGGAAAAGACGACGAACACAATATCATTCATGTGACTAGCAAAGAAATCAAATAGAGAGCATACCATCAACTACAATAAAGAATGAAAGCCCGTTCAAAACTCTATCTAAAGTGGTAGTTTGGCAAACACGATAACATACAATCAACTACAATAATGAACAATAGATGGCGCAACATAACGGTCCAGTCTGCAGTAGGACAGTGCTGGCTGGGTCAGTCTGGGTCAACTAGGCATAACCAAAATAAAGTGAACTGAAAGCCAGCCAGCTGCGTCTTCTCATTGGTGACTGAAGGAACAACGGCATTCGAAAATCTCGAATAATTCAAAAGTAGACGTTGTAGCGCAAAATGGAAAATAT
This sequence comes from Phoronis australis, assembly GCA_002633005.1. Taxonomy (NCBI): domain Eukaryota; kingdom Metazoa; phylum Phoronida; family Phoronidae; genus Phoronis; species Phoronis australis. Next base: position 325,821 of record NMRA01000247.1, read on the forward strand.
CTTCTGAAAGCCCGTCCACAACTCTACGTACTTTGATAGAGCATACAATCAACTATAATAAAGAACAATAGATGGCGCAACATCACGGACGAGGCATGCTTTGCAGTAGGACAGTGCTGGCTGGGTCAGTCTGGGTCAACTAGGCATAACCAAAACAAAGTGAGCTGAAAGCCAGCCAGCTGCGTTTGAACAACGGTATCCGAAAATCTCAAATAATTCAAAAAGTAGACGTCGTAGCGCAAAATGAAAAATATCTCCTGAAAGCCCGTTCAAAACTCTATCTGAAGTGGTAGTTTGGCAAAAATCAAAAAAATTTTCGAGAAAATTGAAAATTTGCCGTTTTTTTTCAAATTCAAATAACTCGAAAACGGTAAGTCTGAGAAATACGCTCTCGCAGACTTTTTGAAAGGCCATACTTTAAGGAATCCACATGCAAAACTTCACGTCATTTGCTCTTCCCATAAAAAATGCGACACCAGAGCGATTGAAACTGTGTGAACATGCCCCACAGCTGCCATCTTGAAAGTGATTTCCGGTTCAATAATTTTTTATAAAAGCTTATTAAACTCAACAAACACGTGACTAGTTTGAAAGTGATTGGTTTGCAAATGCGCCCTCTACAGGAGAAAATGTTTTTAGCCATATTTCGGGGTGCGCATGTGCCACGTCCAATATTTCCGCCATCTTGACCCGGAAGTCGACGATTTTCTGCACAATTGTAGCACATGCGTTCTAGTATATTCCTACCGATTTTCAGCCATGTAGGTCGAAAAATGCGGCCTTTACGAGCATTTGACTGTAAAATCGGATACAAAATGGCCGCCATGTCCGCCATTTTGTATCCGATCATGACCAAAAACAATAGGCTTCCAGGACTTACCAATCTACACGTTGTGTGAAAATTTCGCGAAAATCGGACGAAAATTGCTACCTGTAGAGTGCGAACAAACAAAAAAAAAAAAAACTTGCTGTCAGATCAACATACTTGGCGGAAGAATTCCGCCAAGTAATAACGCTGTCCCAGATTAAATGGCAATAGAACTCTCCTTTGTCCCAGAAAGAACCTGACCTAGTTTTGGAAAACAGGCACATTTTGGTGGCTCTCATTGATGTCGGGAAGGCGAAGAATTCAGATCACGCATTCACGGGTATTATTCCAGTTTATCAAACTTTTTCACATCAGAGTTGCAGCCCACAGCACAGCAGTAATACTTTTTTGGCATAAGGGACGAATAGAGTAACGTAACCAAGAAAAACTTGTCAAGAATCAGACAACAAATAACATGTAAAACTCCAGGGGCATGAAAACGAGGCAGCAAATGTGCCAAAGGGATGTTAATGGCATTATGGGTAAATACACAGAGATTCGAATGTTGCTGTGTACTCCGGGAAGGCCCTGTTCATTCACTAATTGAAAGTAACTGCCCTATTTCATTTTTAATTGGTTTGTAGCAAATCAAACTGGTATTAGGGCATATACCAGGCTTCTGGTTTCTGTTAACCGACTAATTGATATATAAGAAAACACAAGTACCTTTGTAAGGATTGTAAGTTCCTGTTGGACATTTAGGCTAGCTGGCTGTGGTGTTCTCTGGACAGTAGTGGCCTCGAGGGCACTCAAGAGCAGGGTTCTCTTCAACGCAGTAAAATCCAGCAGGGCAGAGGAAAGAAGACATCTGTGTAGCGTTAGCCATACTACCTGCTGGGCAAGGCTTGGCAACACCTGGTGGCAAATAATGGACTTAAGTACAGAAAACATAGACTGGGAATTTAAAATCACACAGAGAAAAGGATATTGAGTTAAATACATCATTCTGTTTAAATATATCAACAACATAAATTAAAAACAAAACTTTGGGAATATTTTGATGGCTAAATGCTACTTAAACATTAGGCACATGAGGTGGTGTTCCTATAAAAGCAAATATAACATGTATTACTAACAAAATGATGGCTTTAAACATATTTTTTTCAACAATGTTGCTCAACACTACACTTCCACTATCAACTACTGTACCACCAGTTGCAGAAACCATAAATTCATAATTCCTTTTCGCAACCAAGTACAGGAGGAAAAAACACTTTCAATGTCAAAGGGTCTCCAAAAATTGGCCAATCACTAGTGAACAGTACGCAGCAGCTCACTCTGCAGTGTATTTGAAAGACATTGTATTCACAGTTCAGCTACAGAATTTGTTTTTGTGGATAAAGTTCAAGGGTTTAAGCACCAATAAAGTTAGTGTGTTGGCATAGAACTGATTTGCTTCTTCCTTGCAGAATACATTATATGCTAAAAGCAATTAGACACAATGTAGTTTACACAATCTTAACCACCATTTCCCATCATAACAAAAATACTACTCAATAACCGATTTCTGGTCATGACTGGCAGGTATTATTATTGACAATTTTCATAGCACCGAGCCGTCATGATGGTGAACTGAGCTATGGACATCCCATGCATTTGCATCCAATTACTTTTGGCATGTACTGTATCCATCAAATTACTTGGTAAACAAGTCACTAAGAACCCTACCTGTTCCTTCAGGGCAATGGTAGTTCTCTGGACATATTGTGCCAGTCACGCCACCATCATCTGGCTTGTCTGTCGAGGCACCTCCTTTACAGTAGTACCCTGGGGCACACAAACCATTTGGTGCTGTTAATGCCTGTCTAACCGCATCACAGCTGATACAGTCCGACTCTGCCTGCAATCCAGTGCCATTGGAATATATCCTGTTCTTACATGGATACAAGTTGAAGTCTGAAGTACCCTCTGGGCAGTAGTATCCTTCTGGACAGAGGCCGCCACTTGCGTCACTGCCATCTGGAATGATTGTGGATGCATTCCCAGTACAGTAGTGTCCAGCACTGCACCTTTCATCGGGCAATGTCAGTCCGACCTTTGTACATGCCCAACCGGGCTTGCAAATGGCGCAATGAGAGACTGCATAGCGTCCTTGTTCGTTCAAGTACATACCAATTGGACACGGAGTGGGAATTTCGCTGCCCAGTGGGCAGTAATGACCAGTAGGGCAGATGACAATAACAGCTGAGCCAGAGACATTACAATAATAGCCCTGGGGACAAATCTCGCATGAGGAGGACCGAGCTGCTTGCTGGAATTGACCACGGGGACATGGCTCTTGTTTAAATGAACCCTCAGTGCTGTAATGGCCAGGTTGGGTATCATACTGTGTGGCCACTTTTGCTCCACCTGTGCAGTAATAACCAGCAGCACACTTTGCAGTGGCTCCAGTACCACTGGAACCAGCACAGAAAAAACCTGGTGCACAAGGTATGCAGTCGAAACTAGTCTTGGCACCAGATGAGGGACTGTAGTAGCCTTCGTCACAGAACTGACCCGTGGCACTCCCTGGTGGGCCATAGAATCCAGCCGGACAGAGCCCTCCCGTGGAGCCATCTGGAGGTGCCGAAGTGTAGGCTTTCTCACGACAGTAGAAGCCCGCATCACAGACATCAGTGGGTGCAGTACGTCCAATGCCATCACAGTAGTAGCCTTCAGGGCAGGCAGTGCAGTCTGTGCTACGTCGTAAGCCTGTAGAATTGCCATAAGTACCCAAAGGACATGACTGGGCCTGGGTGCTGCCACTGACACTGAAGTAACCCCGCGGGCAATCTTTAGGCAGAGGAAGACCTTCCTCATCGCAGTAACCACCAGACAAACACTCGGTACAATCCTGAAAAGATTCTGTGGCCGACCCGTTTCTGTAAAATCCAATGGGACATGGGAAGGAATTGTTGGCTCCAGTGCCAAGAGGACAGTAATATCCCGCTGGACATGGACCAGCTGGATCACTTAATCCTTCTATATCACAGTATTCCCCAGCAATACACTGCTGGCATTCAGATTCTTGCTTCAAACCATATTCAGCATTAAATGTCCCAATGGGACATGGGACCGGATACGGGTTGACATCCCCACAATAGTGCCCCTTGCGATACTCGTCATTGATCAAATCAGGTTGGTAATACATTCCGGGGGGACACTCCACACCAGCAGGACAAACTCGCTTGGAAAGCATCAATGTTTTACTGGTTGTGTTGCTGTTGAGGTAGTAACCCGCTTCACAATTAGAACAAACGGAGGCACCACTGTCCGAGTAGTTGCCCTTCTCACAGGGAACTGGGTCGATGACAGCATTCATGGGGCAGTAGTAACCAGCAGGGCACGCTGAACAGTAGGTGATGTTCTTGCCGCTGAAGTCAGCACTGTAAGTACCACTGAAATAAAGAGTATTGCTTTATTACCACAAGCACTCTTCTGTCATGTGAGCACTTAGTTTGGTCTTGGGCAAGTTTTGTTGTTTTAAAAAACATAAAAAACTAATTTTGACTAGAAAAATTACAAAGTAACCTCAATTAATCAATCAAGCTTCAGTTGCCAAAATGAACCTGAGATACATTTTTAATTTGATAATAGTTGCCATATTGTTAGAACAGTAAGCACAGACTGGCTTAAGGAACAATACTACTGCACAGGAATCCTGCACACCATTGAGAATTGTCGATATGATCGGATACATTATCCAGTTGAATGTTTCTAGGATGGATAAGGAAACTTCTATTTCAAATTTGCGTTACGTAACTAACTAAAATTTTTACCATACAGTGCTAGCATTAAAAATGTTACCAAGAATTCTCACCAAAGTGCAAGGCATGACATGTAATGCAACATTATTTGATCACAGGGTTTGGTGAGAAAATAGATGCATATTGAGAATAACCAGCAGGTTGAGAATATGCATCTAACTCATTTTCACTGCATACATAACTATGAGGACAGTGTAAACTACACCACTGTCAAAATTGAAGTTGCCTTGCTTCATGCTATAAACATTCCCACTAAATAAGATTGGTCCTAACCCCGCTTGTCAAGGTAAACAGTGGGGTTTGGAAAATTGAACTAGACCATATTTATCCACCTTGGCCGAGTCGCGCTCGGCTCACAATCAAAGGGATGCCGCCGCTGCTCTATTCAACAAGTCACCAGTGAGGATAATTGGCTTCGCTCATGCGGATATTATCAGCTGATTACAATCTACCTAGCAGACTGTACTTTTTATGGAGAGAGCTTTACGTATTTTTTACTGAAATACTTGAAAAGAGGAGCGAAAACAAATATGAGTACAACTTTGAATTTTTCAAATCGGCCCAGGATAAGAGATTTTGCAACACAGCAACACTCACCATTACTTTCATTCGGCACGCACGAATACAAAAATATAGGACCCAAGTTATTTAGATTTTGGAACACATGCATTGCAATATTCAAAATACGTTTATTATGAATCTTACAAGCTGTAAAACGACGTTGTTTAATTTCATTGTGCTCATTCATTGTCATCCGTCAAATCAGCAATTTTCGAGATGTGATCTGCGGCGTGCGCAAAACACATGATTGTTATGTTCCTGAAGTACGAAAATTAAGAAACTTTAGCATGCTATTATTATTGACAGGGACACGATAAAACGAATTTGGATTTTGACTACAGTCTTGACACAGCGAGCTGGCTGACCACTGCGTCAGTGTCTCCGTTAGACCCAGAAATTGCATACAGCCCGGGTAGTTCACCTCGTCCCCAACATGAAGATCGAGCCTCGGAGTCGGACTGTTAATACTCCACGGTAGAGCTAACGACCGTCGGCCTGTGCACACAAAATCTGTGAGTTAACCAGCACTCACCTTGCACGTTGCAGCCATTTAAGTGAAAAACAATCAAGTAAACGCCATTTTCTTGCATAATCCTCCGCCTTTTGTAACAAAAAAGTCTGTCGTCGATGACCCGCACATGCAGGCTCACTCACTTTCATACGCAGACGAACTTCAAAACAAACGTCACGTGACAACAACATGTGTGTTCATCCAGAAATTTTTTTCGTGTTGTGGGGTACGATGTAGTGCAAATTTGAACTTAATCGCAATTAATCTGGACTCCACATGAACTTTAAAAATTGTAAAACATAAGAAAGATTTCAGGTAATTTGTTGAGTCGAAACTATATTTTTATTCAAGAGTTCAAGTTTTCCTATTGACGATCGCGATTCAGCGACGCATCAGTCGTTAAGTTTTCGCCCTGTGATTAGCACAATTTTTTGAAAAATTATCGTAATTTAACAACGGAAGTTGATAGCAATGCACCACAATTTTGTAGAAAGACTGTCATAGGCTACAAGTACGTCACAGAGCGTAAATTTGATGAATCCTAGCTTCCAATTTTACCTGTTTGGGAAACCGGGTTTCAACTGCCGTAGGCTACAATAAGCGTCCGCTCCCGGTGAAATAAATTTTTCTTAGCCTTTGTTTGAGCCAATACAGTATACAGCTTTCCAAGAAAGCTAGGTGATGCTATGACATTATTCTTTGTTGCATTAGTCTTGGCTAATTATCATTTTATGGCCTGGTCATCCATTCAGCCAAAAGTAGTTCCAGAGGTGGCTTATCAGCCATTTATTCACGCATGCTGACTCACAATAGAAGCCTGATAAGAGTGAAGGTGAATAAATGGGGTGTTTCTACAGTTTCTTGTGGTAGTGGATGTGTTCACGACATGCTTAAAATGCTGAAAAACATTTGTCAATGAGAATTATTTGTCTTTTTAAGCCTGAGAAACAAATTTCCTGCCATAGCACTAGCAGTTCTGAATATAACACAGGTGGTTGTGAACTCACGGTGGACACTCTGTGGGCAGTACAGAGGCTGCTGGACAGTAGTGACCCTTCCAACATGGCAGGCACTGCTCCCACTTGTGATTACCTGTGTTGTTACTGAGTGACCCTGCATGACACGGGTTAGAGGTGGCGCTGTGTGCCTGCAATGAAACCATACAGTGACACCTAGTGGGAATAGCTGCAAGTCTGAATTGTAAACTTACCATATATTTTACTAAAGTCTGCAAACCAAAAATTTGCATATAGGTTCTCAATAAGAACACGTAACTCTCACCAATTAATAATCAATGTTGTAATATAATAGGTAAAACAATAATTCACCAACATGCGTACATTGCATTAGCACTCGTCTGTCAACCCTAAGTATAGACAAATAAAAAAGATCAGTCATGTAAAACCTGGTCCCAGAAATATTTCAACATCGCTAATACCAGAAAGAACAAACCCTGCATCACGAATGCCTGTCGAGAACTTTCATAAAGTTAAACACAGTGAATTTATTCACAATGAAGACAAAACCACTGGTGACCCTATTGTTGATGAAAACGTAGTGAAAACACAACTATAAAGTAACAAAACGTCATGCACCATTGCCTGTCCCACACATGGAAAATGCAACAGCTGCTCATTTTGTCAAATATAGATTGGGAAACACCACCATTGAACTCAAAACATGAGTTGCAGTGCTAATCAACAAATGCAATCCTGACATTATTGTTACGAATAAGAATGAAAGTTCTGTTCAAGCTGGCAATGCAGTAATTAGATCCTTTCAATAATCGACGCCAATCACGTTCACAGTAAACTCATTTGCAACAAGGACTAACTGATGGGTTTGGTAGCCCTCTGTTGTCAGCGTCATAGGAACACACCTGCCAAATTTCAAGAAAATCCTGCAAGAGTCTAGGAGATACAGCAGTGAATACCGGACAGTGTTTGCTGGATGCAGGCCTCGGATGCTCCGACAGAGACAGAATGACTTAAGTATGCGCGGACAGCATAGTGGGTGCATAATAAATACTGTACACTGAATGCATTATTCATGGATAAAGATCATAGCAAATAACAAAAACACTAATTATACATGCAAAGTAAACAGTACCTTCTGGACGCCAGTGGCCCTTGGCACAGATTCCTGTTGGTTCTGGGCTGCCTTCTATACAATACATTGTCCGAGGACACACATAGCATTCTTCCACCATCTTCAAGTTTGGTTCGTCCATGTTCCAGCTGGACAAGGATGTGATGTCTCCGTAGGGGTCCTCTTTGGAGTAGTGACCCTTGGCACAGGCAATAGGAGGTTGTTGTGTCCCACCTGACCAAACTCATCAAAGTTCAGCTGAGATCAGGTCAGCTTATGGTGTGTTGTATTGGAAAATAATCTTAATAATTAAACGATAGACAATAACATTCATCCAGGTGAACAACAAGTTGTGAAAAATCATGTCGTGAACACAGCCACTACCACAAGAAACTGTAGGAACACCCCATTTATCCACCTTCACTCTTATCAGGCTTCTATTTTGAGTCAGCATGCGTGAATAATTGGCTGATAAGCCACCTCTGGAACTACTTTTGGCTGAATGGATGACCAGACCATGAAATGATAATTAGCCAAGACCAGTTACTAATGCAACAAAGAATAATGTCATAGCATCACCTAGCCTTGATGGAAAGCTGTATACTGTATTGGCTCTAATAAACGCTTATAAAAATTCATTTCACGGGGAGGGGACGCTTATTGTAGCCTACGGCAGTTGAAACCCGGTTTCCCAAGCGGGTAAAATCGGAAGCTAGGATTCATTAAATTTACGCTCTGTGACGTACTTGTAGCCTATGACAGTCTTTCTACAAAATTGTGGTGCATTGCTATCAACTTCCGTTGTTAAATTACGATAATTTTTCAAAAAATTGTGCTCATCACAGGGCGAAAACTTAACGACTGATGCGTCGCTGAATCGCAATCGTCAATAGGAAAACTTGAACTCTTGAATAAAAATATAGTTTCGACTCAACAAATTACCTGAAATCTCTCTTATGTTTTACAATTTTTAAAGTTCATGTGGAGTCCAGATTAATTGCGATTAAGTCCAAATCTGCGCTATATCGTACCCCACAACACGAGAAAAATCTCTGGATGAACACACATGTTGTTGTCACGTGATGTTTGTTTTGAAGTTCATCTGCGTAATGAGAGTGAGTGCCGGAGCGTGCGTGTGCGGGTCATCGACGACAGACTTTTTTCTTACAAAAGGCGGAGGATTATGCAAGAAAATGGCGTTTACTAGATTGTTTTTCATTTAAACGGCTGAAACGTGCAAGGTGAGTGCTGGTTAACTCACAGATTTTGTGTGCACAGGCCGACAGTCGTTAGCTCTACCGTGGAGTATTTATTAATAGTCCAAGGCTCGATCTACATGTTGGGGACGAGGTGAACTACCCTGGCTGTGTGAAATTTATGGGACTAACGGAGACACTGACGCAGTGGTCAGCCACCTCGCTGTATCAATACTATAGTCAAAATCCAAATTCGTTTTATCGTGTCCCTGTCAATAATAACGGCATGCTAAAGTTTCTTAATTTTCGTACTTCAGGAACATAACAATCACGTGTTTTGTACACATACGCGCATGCCGCTGATCACATCTCGGAAATTGCCGATTTGACGGATGACAATGAATAAGCCCAATGAAATTAAACATCGTTTTACAGCTTGTAAGATTTATAATAAACGTATTTTGAATATTACAATGCATGTGTTCCAAAATCTAAATAACTTGGGTCCTATATTGCTGTATTCGTGCGCGCCGAATGAAAGTAATCGTGAGTGTTGGTGTGTTGCAAAATCTCTTATCCTGGGCCGATTTGAAAAATTCAAAGTTGTACTCATATTTGTTTTCGCTCCTCTTTTCAAATGTTTCAGTAAAAGCTGCTTAAAACTCTCTCCATAAAAAGTACAGTCTGCTAGGTAGATTGTAATCAGCTGATCATATCCGCATTAGCGAAGCCAATTATCCTCGGTCGTGACTCGATGAATAGAGCAGCTTGGCGGCATCCCATTGATCGTGAGCCGAGCGCGACTCAGCCAAGGTGGATAAATACGGTCTAGTTCAATTTTCCAAATCCCACCGTTTACCTTGACAAGCAGGGTTAGGACCAATCTTATTTAGTGGGACTGTTTATAGCATGTACAATCAAAAGTTCACGCGGGACACTTGTTTGAGACACTGGACGTGATAGTAATGGTCAGAGAAAGTTCTTGGTTTGAGCAAAGTGTCAGAGATCCTATCTGGATTAAAGCCAAGAAACCCTAAGTGAACAAAAACGGAGAGATCAAAGTTAAGTTGTCTGACGCTCCGGAGCCTCCCAATTGTCTATGGACACCAGCAAAGGGAAACGAAATTTTTGCAGGAACCTGTCAGTCATCAATCCCCAATAGTTTCAGAAGTTTAGGTTTGGAATTTTTTGTATCTACTCCTAATGTTTTATTGCTGATATTAAGAAACCTCCAAACAACAAGAAACTTTATGATGATCAAAAATGTTCATTTCATTTTTTTGTTTTTATTGCAGCCGCTTCAACATAATTTACGCAGAAAACAAATAAGCCAACTAATTTCACAACTTTTGACCTGAAATCAACAAGCACAGAAACGTTAACGTTTACAAATGAATCACTTAACTCACCTGTTCCTTTACAAGTGAATCACTTAACTCACATGTTCCCTTACAAGTGAATCACTTAACTCACCTGTTCCTTTACAAGTGAATCACTTAACTCACCTGTTCCTTTACAAGTGAATCACTTAACTCACCTGTTCCTTTACAAGTGAATCACTTAACTCACCTGTTCCTTTACAAGTGAATCACTTAACTCACCCGTTCCTTTCACGCAAGCGACTGTCTGACTGGACACTCGTCACACTGTTCCACAGCTGTCAGATTTGTGTGGTCTGTAAACCAGCCTGGAGGGCAGGCATATTCATCCTGGTTAGGCAGGTTATTGCCCCCGGGACAACAATACCCAGGGCTGCAGGCTTTGTCTGGTCTGGTCAAACCCGAGACAGTACATGCCATCCCAGCTAGACATGTTGCACAGTGCGTAGTCTCACTCTTTCCCTCGAGGTTCTCGTTGAACTTTCCAGCAGGGCATGGGACAGGAGCGTGAACACCAGCTTCACAGTAGTGACCAGCCGGGAAACTCTCACAGTCACTGATACCTGTGATAGGAATTTAAGAACTTAGTAACATAATAACTACTTTTGTTGCAAACTACAAATCCTAAAAAAGCTGTTAAAGTACTAGAATGCAGAATCAAGTGAACATCTACAGCAATTGTCAACAAATCAACTATACAACAGAATTCAAAAAGCCAGAATTCATTACAAACTTGAGGCTGAATTAAATACACAGTAAATAATAACTGAAGTAAGGATGAATATCAACTACGGTAAACAACAACAACAGTTCATACAATATCTTGCTTCAGTTCCAACAGAGGTAATTCAATATAAATAATGGGGTGTTTTAAAATTCTTATCAGCAATGTTTCACTCACTGTCGACTTTCATTTTCTCTGTGTATTTCCCAGCTGGGCAAGGTGTTGGAGATGAGCTGTTGACGGGACAGTTGACAGACCCCTTGGGACACTCCAGTCCAGCTGCATATGGGTCATCTGTACCTCCAGGACATTGTATGCTGACCAGGGGGGCAAGAGGTACACTCGGTAGATGCAACGGCACCCGGGTAACCCTGATAGTAAGTACCCCCTGGACACGGGTTCTGCTTGTAGTCTCCAGTGGCTGTAGGGCAGAAGTGTCCGACTGGACATCGTAAGTTTGTCCCTGGATATCCTGGCGTCCCGTCAGGACAGTAGAATCCTTGTGGACAATCTGTGCAGCTTTCAGCTTCTGATTTTGCACCAGTCATGTTTCCGTATTTTCAGCTGAGCTGGGTGTCTCCACTTTGCCATCAGTGCAATAATATCCCAGTCTGCATTCTGCTGAAGATGGATTGGCTCTGGTGTTGCCAACAGGACATGAATAGCCAGGGTCACACGCCGTACACGCCATTGCCGACACATTAGTGTACTCACCAGCAAAACACAGTACTGGTTTTTGGTTCTTCACCTTGCAATATGACCCAATGGGACATGGCAGACACGCTAAGTATCCAGCTAAGCTATAGTAGTTGTCAGCACAATCTGATCCTGTCTGGTTGTTCAATGGGCACTCTTTACCAGCTTCACACAGAGTACAAGAAATGGTCACTGCCTCTGCGTAGTAGCCAGTCTGGCAGGAGATTGGGCGAGAGTAAATATTTGGACATCGGTAACAAGCTGGACACTCGGTGCAGGATGCTTGTCCACCGACACTAGAGTAGCTGGAGTTGCAGTTGGTCTCTGTGCTTGAGTCTGTGTTTTGGCAGGTTGTGGCCTTGGCTTCAGAGTAGTAGCCAGGCTGACATGTGATCGTAGTGTTTGTGATAGTGCTTGGGCACCAAGAGCCAGCCGCACACGGTGTACACGCTTCCTGCAAGGCGGCCTATTGAGTAAAAGCCATAGAGACAAGGGGCATTCTGAAGACCAGTCTTCACTGGACACTACCAGCCACATGGACACTCAGTACACTCAGATGCACCTTTGTACGAGAAGTGGCCAAATGGACATTCTATTTCAGTAGATGAGTTTATGTTTGGGCAGTAGTGACCAGCTGAGCATTCTGTGAAGGAAGCTTTACCTTCTTCAGCGAAAGATCCTGTAAGTGGGCATTTGAAATGTAATTGACAATGGAAACAGAATGTGAATGGAAATCATCCTCCACTTGAGCCCATTAATGTACAAATCAACATGAGCCAATCAAAACCAAAATGAGCAACTTTCAGGGCTTGGAATGGCAAATGGCGAAAAAGGCGGAAATTTTTACAGCCCGAAACATGCGCGCAGGCAGCCTTGAAAAAGTCGGTGTGGATCTTTTGCCGACAAAAATCGAGACTAAAAAAAAAAAAACGGTACCACCAGCGTGCGTCTGTCTTAGCTCGTTCGCCACTCCCGCCTCCTAACATTTTTGGCTGCAGAGTCGTAGTATTTGTCGCCACGGTTTACAATCACACGAGCCGCATTTGAGGAAATCCACCACGCTATCCCAGATGCCCCGGCAATGTTGACAATTTATGTTCCTCCGAAACATAAAGAGCAACTTCCGCTTTTCGAGGTGAAAGTCGTCGGCAACACGGCGGTAAGAAAGAAATTTGCCGCGGAAATTTTATGTCAAATCCGATTTTTTTACGCGGAAACATAATAAAATACGCGGACAGAACATTTGAAAAAAGCAGAAATCCGCGTTTCCGCGGAAAATTCCAAGCCCTGAACTTTTCTCAGAAGACCTGAAAAACATATTTTGCTCAATGATACGACCATATTATAGAGACAATATCAGTATAATAATTATCATTTTACTAGAAAAAGAGATATATATGTGTTCAGAGTTTTGTTCACTCATGCTAACAATCAATTCTCAACCCATTTTCCTTTACTACAGTTTTACTTGAACATACTCACCTGGCTGACATGCCACTGCACTTCCTGTGATGGACGAACAAGCAAATCCAGCAGGGCACGTTTACGCACTCTGTCTGACCAATTTGAGAGTACGATCCAGCTGAGCACTACTGTGGACTGGATGTTTTTGTGGGGCACTCATAACCAGCAGGGCATGTGGTACAGGAAGACGCATTGCCCAGGGCATAAGAACCATTGTTGCACTCCGTGGCTGGCAGACTGTAATAACGACAAAGAACGCATGAGGAGAAAGCAATATTCAAGTGGATTTGCTCTGGCAATGGGGACATAAATCTGCTCTTTAATGGAATTTTGATGAGCAAAAAAAAGTAAAATAAATCAATGGCAATCTGAGACATTCTCATGAGAAACCAGTTAAACTCATTTATACTTTATCTCAACTGAATTAGTCTTACCTTGAATTTGTACATTCACAGCCAGCCGGACATTCTGTGCATGATGCCTGACCAATGTTTCCAACAGTTGTGGTGCCACTGGGGCAGGCAACAGGTGCCTGATTGGTGAATGGACACATGTGACCTAGGGGGCATAGTGTACATGAAGTAGCACTGCCCAGACTGTATTGACCAGATGAACATGCAACAGGGGTGGAAGAGGAATTCTGACAGAAGGACCCAGCTGGACATGTGAGACAGGAAGTGCCACCCAGTAGACAAAAGACAAAAAATTCTGTCAAAGTTAAGGAACACGAATCAGATTTTTGAAAACTGACAAAAATTTGAGAACAACACCTAGTCTTGTCTGTACTAGGTTTCATTTATCAATTAATCAAGGACTCACTGGGTTCAGCTAACAAGAAAGTTACGTACAGCAGCTGCAAAGCTGTATTCTCCAGATGCACAAGCAACAGGATTGGTGAAAGGATCGGTACATCGTGAACCAGCAGGACAAAGTAGGCAGAAAGCTGAAGCAGGGACGCTGTATGTTCCTGCAACAATAAAATTCAACTCAGCAGTTCAGATACATTTCTCGTTAAAATATTTCAGTGTGACAACGACAAACTGTCTTGGTTTTATGCTCTACCTTACAACTATCACAGGAACTTTGACCTGGACGTTGATACAGTTATGACATCAACATAATTAAAGACACATTCGTCGCACTAGTTTTTGGCCATGATAGTAACAGGAGAAAGTTGAAAATGAAAAGTGAGATGCGATTCATGATCCAAGTTGTCAACGTTTCAATTTATTGACATAAAACCATCATCAGGAAGCAATGTCACTAACCAATGATGGTTTTATGTTAATGCATCGAAACGATACTTGGATCATGAATTGCGCCTCAGTTTTCATTTTCAACTTTCTCATTTGGTGCGATTCCAACATTGTATTTGCAAACAACAGATACTTGGCAACATTCAACTGCACTAATTAGTTTGTGGAGTATAACGGGAGTGCAATGAATGGTTGTCACAATAAATTATATAAATTTCATAACATAGAAAGAGACGTACAAACACATGCGTCTGGCATCTACAGTAACTATTTTTTCACTGAAAATATAGTATTCACCACTCAAAGTATATAAAACAACAAAACAGAATAAATTATTTCAAAAACAAAAAATCAAACAGAGCTCAATGTTTGATGAAATTACTGTTCAATGACGCCCTTAAGAGAAAAGACACAGTGAGACACACAACATCTGTAGTCAACCAAGACAGCTTCACACAGCGATCAGTATTTATCATAACAGCTCCATATTAGACGCTCGTCATCCCAGACCATACCTTGACTACAAGATATGCATGTACTGGACACATAAGGGCTGTATGTCCCATTGGCACAGTCCTGGGGGAGCGTGATGTTGGCTTCATCGTAACACAACTGTCCTGCTTGACATGGGGAGCATGATGCGGCCATACTGTCACTGTAGTAACCATCAGCACACCTCTGTCAATCACAGATCACATGACCAGAAGTTGGCTTGAAAACTCCAACAGCAATTAGCAACAACAATCAAACATCAAAAAATACAAAAGCATAAATTAGTGAACGTAGAACCAAGAAACACTCGGTAATTTGTTTGGTCATTGATGTCAATTTGTATTATTTGATGGATAATAAATACATGCCACTAGAGCAGTAATAAAAATGGAAAAATATATTTCCACGATAACCAGGGATACGTATATTTACTAAACGTAACATCAAAAAAGGTTGCTTTCTTCTTTAAAAAACAAATTGGACTTTGTGATAACCATACACACACTTCAACAAATTTATCTCAAAAGTGTTGCCAATAAATTGCTTTTTTACTCACAACAAAGTTGCTTATTGATTTAAAGCTGTTTTTGAAACTGTTTTCACATGAACTTACATGACATTCACCGTCTGATGAAGGACTCTGATAACCCACATCACACGGTGTGGGTGTAGCAGAGACATCTAGACAAGAGTAGCCTGCTGGGCAAGCCTTGCAGGTGGTCTTCCCCTCTGCATCTTGATAGGTTCCTGCACTGCACACTGTCGGGCCAGATAACGGTGATGAGCATTTGTAGCCAGCAGGACAGGGGAGGCAACTAGTGCCATTGGAGTATTCGCCAGTCTGAAGGTAAATAGGACAAGTGTGTTACAGCAATACTTTGGGTAGACTAGACGTGATATCCCTTCAAAAGCACTTGTAAGTCTTCATTGAAAAATTTAACATAAAAAATCACAAACATAACAATTTTTACGCAGCAGTCGACCAGCAGGAATCAGTGAACTCACTTTAGTTCAGTGCATTAACCTGTAATCCTCTAAAAACACTAAATTTGCTTCTGGAGGAATTTAACAGTTTTAAATGTAGCTTTAATGCCATAGAACTGATTGAATCCATACACATGGAACTTGGTATCTAAAATAATAAACTGCCATATCATTCAATCCCCTTTAGTTCTTACTTATTGACTGGACCACTATGGTCAAGCAGTCAAAGCCAAGTTACATTAACGGTAAAATATAGTATGACTCCACAACTTTCCTTACTACCACCAAACACAGCAATAATCACTACAATAGTGCTACAATATGAACATGGCCACTGATTTTTCACTTGATCCATTTTGAGAAATTACTAGAGGCAAACAATGGGCCTTTTCGTTGGTCATAACAATACCCTTACCCCACAAGTAACGGGTCCTCCAGCCCCACACGTCATCCCAGCAGGACATTGAGAACAAGCAGTGGCACCAGCGTTGGAAAACTGAAACAGAAATATCAGAGAAATTTAAGAATCTTGAGAAAGGGTTCAGCTAACTGCTCATACTTAAATACTATAATGACTGTCACAATCCTTAAACATCTTCGGGGGTTTCTTCAAAACGTCAGTATGCTGACTGTATATTTGATGTTAGTTTTTGTACCTGACTTCAAATGTCATTAATATCATTTGAAATGAGTCCACAGGTTCAAATACTAATAGTAAATAGCTTACTTTAATGAGCTCAATGTCTTCACTCGGAACTATTAGAGTGACTATAACTATTTTAAGGAATTCCTACAGTACATGGGAAAATGTAAAATCAAAACCAGTGAG
The DNA here is from genome assembly GCA_002633005.1 of Phoronis australis. Taxonomy (NCBI): domain Eukaryota; kingdom Metazoa; phylum Phoronida; family Phoronidae; genus Phoronis; species Phoronis australis. Next base: position 342,615 of record NMRA01000247.1, read on the forward strand.
TTAAAAATCACAAGTGTTTTTGACAAAACTGTCAAAAAAGTGGTAGTTGTATAGAAGTGGTCATTCATTCACTACCTCTCCAGATGCGCAGGTGATAGGATTGGACGTAGGGTCAGGACATTTGGAGCCTGAAGGACACTCTGAGCAGGTGACAGCTCCCGTACCAGTGTGGTAATACCCATCCGGACACTGTGAAATATACGAGCAGGTAATGATCAAACAATCACATTAAAGTACAGAACACAAATGCGCTAAAACCATTAAAATTGTATTAAAAATTCTCCGGATTGAGACAATTTCCAACATTTGGAACACTGAAATTTGAGCTGAAATTGATTTTTCGTGACTCTGAAATTGTGATATGGGTGATTTTTGCGTGTATCATAAAGTTTCTTTTATCAATGAAAAGCAGACCATAAACAAGGACACACTAACTGTTGTCCACAGTGTGAACAGTCTGATAGCTCTCCATAATACACAAACTAGAAGGTTGCGGTTTCTAAACATCGAGACAGCTAACCAATTTTACATCAAAACAATGACCACAAACTTGTTAACAATGACATATAATCTAAATCAATAACCACGGATGAGTGGAGATATGTGGGTCCTCATACGAGACACAACTCAGATTTTGGATACATTGTATGGCACCTCTGACACGGCTAAATCCAAAAAAATTCCTAAAATCATTTCCTAACCTGGGGGTAAATATACACAGCATAAGGGACTTCTATTGTCAGGCACAATGTAGAAAAAATTCCTAAAATTTCTATTTAATTTATATACAAAAATCCTTTCATGTTGATCAACTCACATTTTTACAAGAAGTCTTGCCATATCCATTCTGATATTCTCCTGCAGGACACGGCACTTCAGCCTGTGTACTGTCTGCGCACTTGTGACCTACGGACAAATAGTACAGAGTTATAGCACTATAATACAAACATTGCTGAATACTGTGAAACTGAAAATCTTTATGAAATGAAATATGCAGTGGAAACCATCACGATGTACATCACATACAGCAGAAAGTAAGGATAAAACTTGGTAGCCAAGGTATTAGAGAAGCAAATAAAAGGACCTCTCATCAATCTGTTTGATAAATCTTAGTTTTGAACCTTGACAATCATCTTGTCAATGTGTTTCATAACCTATCAACCAGAATACCTTGAGAGCATTGTTGACACTCATTCTGCCCCGTTGAGGTTTGAATCCACCCTGTAGGGCATGGCAGCTGTTCGGTCATGGCGTTGTAGGGACAATAGTGTCCCTTGTCGCAGGGGACACAGCCGGAGGTTGCGTTGTTGGCATACGTTCCGTTGGTACAGAGCTGTGGCGACTGATCCTTGTTGGGGCATTGATAACCACCGGGGCAAGGTAGGCAGGAGATTTGGTTACCAAGGGAGTAGTAGCCAGAGTCACACGGTTCCACTGGAAGAAAAGACAACATTGACATGGCTTCAGCATAACAGAATCAAAGGGTTTTAGAAACACACCGAGATAGGGCCCCCATGGAAAGCAGTGTGAACTGATGGAGCAAACCTCATGGTAAGTATTAGATTAATAAATAAATAATAAATAAATTATAAATAGGTGGGATCATTAGTTACATAAAAAATTGGGGAAACAAGATTTCATTCAAAATAACTAAGGACCCTTCATGTCTTTTTTATTATAATAATAATAATTAAAGTTTTGAAACACTAAACATTAATAAGCAATTGAGCACACAAGTCACCTAAGATAAAAGTGTGCTCAAAATCAGCGCACAAAGATAGTTTAATTAGTAACCAACAACAATAACTATAAATAATATCAAAATACTGAATATCAATTTCAATCTCCTCTCATGTTGGTCTTTTTGTCCCTTCCAAGGAAGGCAATCAAGTTCCATTTAGATTAAAAAAATTAGTAAAAAAAATAAATCGATGGCACAAGCTTCTCCAAGGTTTAACTGTACCAGTGTTGCTCACAATCCAAAATTCAATTCTTCAGTCAGATAGATGGTATTACTTACACGTGGCTGTGGTAGGACACTGGCTCCCTGCTGGACACTCAGAACAACTACCTGCACCTTCAGACAGCTTGTACTGACCAGGCTTACATTCACTGCAATGCTTTTGACCACCAATGCTGAAGAATAAAATAAGTGAAGGGTAAATCAAATGGTTACCTCGGCAACACATATTTAATGAATTCATTGTTGAAATTTCACTGATGATGGTTGAACTACAAGAGAACTGCGATGCCTCAATGGAGGTTTGCACTCACAGAGAGCTTTATATTTAAGCTGATTCAAAAAGAAACATAACGTCAAAATTGGAAGACATGGAAAGACTTTCAACTACAGTGACGTGGTGGTGGCGCTGGTGGGGCTGGCAGTGCTGATGGTGCTGGTGGCACACTGGTAAAGGAGTTGTTTGCAAGCAGCAAGATTGATGAGATCGAGTGAAGATTAGATCTCTAGTACTTCACAAATATGATTTAAAAAGACCTCGTTTCTGCAACAGCATCAATACGAAAATTTTTGTTACCAAGACAACGGTCAATATGAATAATTATTGACTGACAGAAATATTGACTGCTGGTTAGTTGAAAACCTCAAAGTTTGACCACATAATATATTTATAATAAAAATATCAACACCCACAAGTTTATTATAGAGTCTTAAAGCAAACCAGTTATACAGCTTACCTGGTAAATCCAGCTGAGCAGTTGACAGGACTGGCTGCCACATCAGGACACTCCATACCAACAGGGCACGTAGTACAAGAGGACTGACCAGACTGGTCAGCATAGGTACCATCTGCACACATCACAGCATCCATCCAGTACTCTTTGGAGTAGTAACCCTTATTAACAGGTACAGGAGAACTACTTGCACTAGCACAGCTTTCACCTAGGATCAAAGCAGATGTAATGGTACACACAATTTCAAAATGTGGAATTTCTTGGTTTATGAATCAATGAGGTCTAATGAATGTTAGACATTTAAAATTGAGAGAGCAAAAACGACGCTGACGTAAAATTTAAAGAGACATTTGTCACAAGGTGAACAATTTGGCCCTACCACATTGGGATGCGTGCATTTTTACGGCTGCCATAATTTTACGGGGTATTGAATTTTTTGGGTATTAGCCAGATGAATACCTTTGCAAAGCTTTCTTTCCTACATATCTGAAAAATGGTTACATATCTAATAAAAAATTCAAATGAGAAAATTTAAAAATGAATTTTCACACAGTACATGATGTGATGCTGTTTCAGCATTTCTCACTATAACTTCAGCATTTCTCACTATAACTTCAGCATTTCTCACTATAACTTCCAAAGTCTTAACCAAAAAAAAACATTCAAATAGTGAAAAGAAATTGTCAGCTGTAAATACCTGCTGGACAGGGGAGACAATCCGTCGCTCCGGGTGTTGACGCATAGGTTCCGTTTACACAGCCTTGTTGCGTGCTCATCCCATTGGACGGACACTCGTATCCCGCAGAACAGTTGGAACAAGCATCAGAACCAGCAGCAGCGTAAGTGCCCGCGAGACAGAGAGTGGGGACAGAGGTGGTGAGCCCAGCGCAGGCATGACCCTCGGGACATGTGAGACAGGAGGTGGAATTCTCTAAACTATACTTCTTGGTCCCACATTCAGTCTTAGTGGATGCAGAGCAGTAATAACCAGCAGGACACACAGAGCAGCTAGATGTAGCCTCACTGGCAGCAAAAGTCCCTAAATGTAAAAACGTTGTTATACAAGTCATACTCACTCACGATGTTAAGAGCACAGCAAACTCTTCTTTCAAGCAAAATCTAAGTCGAGTTGTGCAGATACAAGAATGTTACAATGAAAGTTAGCGTGATCACATGTTTTGCTTGTAATTCATGGCAAAATCTTGCAAAGAATTGCGTGATCTCGTGTTTACAAAGTTCTCCTGTCTACGGAACACATATCCGCTCTACACATATTGGACATCAGTGTGTACATCTGGGGCTCATTCCAACAAAGCTGACGAAGTTAAGACAAATTTGTCTCAAGAGCATTTCATTAAAGAGATTTTAAATTTGACGCGAGTTTTTGACATACGTCTTGTCTTAGTTCTGACTAGCTTGCCGGATGTAGAAGTTTCAAAGTTCGGAAGATAACTAAGACAAATCTTAGACTTCAGTCAAAAATGAGCTATTAAGAGAAAGTTCCCTGCTCTATAGGATGCTATAGTGTAAATCTGTTCTACAGGCTAGTAAATCAACGGACACCAGCGTCAGTGACTCGGATGGCAATTTGGCAGAACCAGATCCACTGAAGTTAATACTTCAGAAAACATACAATACCAATAGATTTTGATTACCCGCAGGACACTGGATACAGCCCATCTCCAGCTGGGCACTGTAGTAGCCAGCCAAACAGTTGACCGGAGTGGATGATGAAGAGTCACACTGTTGACCAGCAGGACAGGGCAGGCACGACACTTGACCAGTTTGATTCTGGTAGTAACCTGTGGAGGACAAGAGTGTTGTAGTGATCAAAAAAGAGTGTACAGGTTATCAGAACCTGGACATAAAACAATGAGGATAACTTCCATTCAGCCATAGTTTAAGAGCAAACCTATTTGGTATAAATGGAATTTACAAAGATTACATTCATCATATGATTGTTGCATCTAAGCTTCATATTTTAAAAGCTACCTGATGTGTTCATGTCCAGTATCGTACTGAACAAATTACAAACTAATGAACATTGGCACTATTTGGAATAATCACATTCAAAATCTGCATAGTATTGACTAGAGACAATAAAACATAAAATGTCCAGCCAATTGTAAAGTTGCACCTTAACATCAAACCTTTCTTGCTGGCCACTGAATAATCATAAGAAATATGAATTTAAAGAGCTCCTCCATTCAGTCCATATGAGCATCTAATTATGACAAAAGAAACAAGAGCAACGCAGAGCGTTGAAATGCGCCCACAATTGCACCGCATACGGTATCCTTCTAGGGTTGTTTATTGGTACCATAAAGTGGCCAGTAGAGGGCATACTTTGCAAAATGGAAAGGCATGGTCATTGTCTCCTCAATAGGCTACGGGCAAAATGTGAGTAATCTTCATAATACAAGCACATCCTATACACCAGTTGCTTAAAGCACCNCGTACTGAACAAATTACAAACTAATGAACATTGGCACTATTTGGAATAATCACATTCAAAATCTGCATAGTATTGACTAGAGACAAGAAAACATAAAATGCCCAGCCAATTGTAAAGTTGCACCTTAACATCAAACCTTTCTTGCTGGCCACTGAATAATCATAAGAAATATGAATTTAAAGAGCTCCTCCATTCAGTCCATATGAGCATCTAATTATGACAAAAGAAAAAACAACCAACATGCGGAATGTTAATGTGGTAACGAACACCATAAGTTATAATTTTGTTTGCATACATTAAAATGTGCTCGACAGTTATGAATATTTGTGCAATGTTACCACAGAAAAAATACCATGCACCTTACATATCAAAACATCGATGAACAAAACCATTAGGGAGCAACAACAGGTTAATTAAATGGGATGCAAAGAAACAAATGTGTAATTCTACAGGATTCGGTGTTAGTAAGGTAAACAGTGTTAGTGTCGCTTTGTCATCTCGCAAAAAGAGATTTTCTAATCCACATTAACAAGAATGCATTCGGAGCCCAGCACCAAATACCAAGCTATGAGAATAGCATTGTATAGCATATTGTCTGAAATGACAAAAGACATGCCACGCAAACAAGGAAGCAGTAAAAACCCACAAGTGTCCCATTACAGAGCTCATCCAAAACTCAAAGCAAAGAAATATTTTTCAGCAAATAAGAGAATTGTACTAGTACCCTTTGCAGACCAACAGATATATGTGCATTGAGATACTCAAAACAGTTCAGAAGACAGCAGCACCCTCTATGAGGGCAAGTCAGTCAATCCATGCCAGGTTGAAACACGAGTAGTGGAGCACCATGCAAATATTCAATAGGCTTGTCAGCGATAGCAATAAGTTAGAGGCTGCACAAAAGGCGCTCGTTTCTCTTCATCGCACACTTTACACACAGAGACACCCCCCGTACTGTAAGTGCCCTTAGAACAGTCCTGGGCTGTGGAACTATTGCTACAGAATTGACCGCTCGGGCAATTCACACAGGTTACTTGACCGGGTGATGGTTGATACGTTCCTCCTTGGCAGGGGCTGCATACGGTGTCACCAGCAATAGAGAAGGTTCCTGCTATGCACATGGTGGGTGTTGCAGCAGGATCAGTACAGTCATAACCTGCATTACATGTCTTACAACTGTCTTTCTCACTGGCGTCTTGATAAGTCCCATTAACACAGGGGAGACACAGCTGTTCCAGAAAAGGACTGTAATAGCCTGGGTCACACGGTGTGGGTGTGGCTGGTGGAGTCAAACAGCTGTGACCAGCAGGGCAGTCGTGGCAGCTTGCCTGACCAGATACATTCTGAAACTGACCAGTGCCACAAGGGACACAATATGGACTACTGCCAGATTGTCAGAAAGTTCCTGCTAGGCATTCAACTGGTGTCAAGGATGGATTCTCACAGGAATGACCTACAGGACAGGCCAAGCAAGTCCCTTGCCCAGTTTGATTCTGATAGGATCCATTCGAGCACATCATACAACTATCTTCACCTAATGTACTGTATGTTCCAGCAAGACAGTCTGTTGGTGTTGCAGCCCTGTTGCCACAACTATTTCCTTCTGGACAATCCAGGCAAGATCCTTGACCAGTTTCGTTCTGGTATGTGCCAACAGGACATTCGTAGCAGACCGTTTGACCCACAGGACTGTACATGCCCAAGTCCCAATCTTGTGGAGTGACTGGCAGTGGGACAGTTTTTGCCAACAGGGCATTTTATGCAAGAAGCTTGTCCAGTGTTATCTTGGTAATATCCTAAAGTGAATTGGCAAGCAAAACAATCTTTCACACTAAGCATAACAAATTGCTGAGCTTCTTCAATCTATGTCAACTTGCTTCAGTTTAACATTCTGTGAGAATCATAATTTTGCTTAAAATATCAGGTTGCAACATACTCCAGACTTGTTAATACTCAGGTTATTTAAGCTAAAAAAAATGAAAAAGCAGACTACACATTAAGGTGAGTATTGGCATTGAGTAATCAAAGTTGGACATATATCTAAATGCTCAACCAGGTTAACACCAATGAAAACGCCATCCATGAGTTTCGCTTTCAACTCTTATACTTCCCAACCCAAACACAAGCAAACTTATGGGATCACTCAGTTTAAGTCACAGTATTTGAAAGCTAAAACTCTCCACAGGTAACAGCAAGGTTCTTAACATTTGGGAGGTGGGTAAGATGTGTAGAGAGGGGCAAAATTTAATTTCATCCATAAACAAGTATTTTGAGACGAGACATTTTTGAGTGACTTGTGCTTCATTATGTTGCTACTACTAATATCATAATTCATATTCCAAAGGGCTGTGAGTTCATATGGTTAATAATGGTCGGTTCTCTTCAGGCTTTGTATCACTTTGCTACATTGCAAGAACCAGTTTTTCATATGATAATAAGAGTGCAGTCGCAGCCACTAACCTAATGTCAAGATAAATAAATAGCCCAGCAGTGCAATGAGTGGCCTGCTAGAAGACATGCAATGGCAGACTAAGAACCTCTCCAACTGCAGGGCATATCCAAATTCACAAGCAGAGGCATCTCCTTGTAAACAAGACAATTCTAATGCTACAGTTTGCGGACTTTGCGGACTTTCAGAAATGAACAAAGCAGGCAGTTGAAAACAGTGAGTAAAACACCCATATATGATATTAGTACAGTCAGATTCGTGGCATACATGACAGTGTTCAGTAATAGTGCAGTGCAGTGTAGTGCAGTGGCTTGTGCTCACCAGGGATATTAGCTACAGAGGGAGGATACAGGGGACTCGTTTACCTGCGTCACATGCTTTACACACAGAGACACCCCCTGCACTGTAAGTGCCCTTGGGGCAGTTCTGGGCAGTGGAACTATTGCTACAGAACTGACCACTCGGACAATTGACACAAGTCTCTTGACCGGGTGATGGTTGATACGTTCCTCCTTGGCAGGGGCTGCATACGGTGTCACCAGCAATAGAGAAGGTTCCTGCTATGCACATGGTGGGTGTTGCAGCAGGATCAGTACAGTCATAACCTGCATCACATGTCTTACAACTGTCTTTCTCACTGGCATCTTGATAAGTCCCATTGACACAGGGAAGACACAGCTGTTCCAGAAAAGGACTGTAATAGCCTGGGCCACACGGTGTGGGTGTGGCTGCTGGAGTCAAACAGCTGTGACCAGCAGGGCAGTCGTGGCAGCTTGCCTGACCAGATACATTCTGAAACTGACCGGTGCCACAAGGGACACAATATGGACTACTGCCAGATTGTCGGAAAGTTCCTGCTAGGCATTCAGCTGGTGTCAAGGATGGGTTCTCACAGGAATGACCTACAGGACAAGCCAAGCAAGTCCCTTGCCCAGTTTGATTCTGATAGGATCCATTCGAGCACACCGTACAACTATCTACACCTAATGTACTGTATGTTCCAGCAAGACAGTCTGTTGGTGTTGCAGCCCTGTTGCCACAACTTTTTCCTTCTGGACAATCCAGGCAAGATCCTTGACCAGTTTTGTTCTGGTATGTGCCAACAGGACATTCGTAGCAGACCGTTTGACCCATGGGACTGTACGTGCCTGCATCACAATCTTGTGGAGTGACTGTGGCAGTGGAGCAGTTTTTGCCAACAGGGCATTTTATGCAAGAAGCTTGTCCAGTGTTATCCTGATAATATCCTAAAGTGAATTGGCAAACAAAATAACTCTCTCACAACAAGCATAACAAAATAATGTGCTTCTTGAATCTCTAGCAACTAGCTTCAAATAACCCCTGAGATTCATAATTTTGTGCGAGATATAGTACCAAATTCGTTCCAGATAATGCCAAGGGAATTTAAGCTAGGAGACTCAAAAATCCGAGAGTAGGCGTTAGTCAAAAATGGGAATTCAAAATAAAATTTTAAATTATCAACAATGAGTAATTGTCCAAATAATCAGCTGGTTAAATCCTTAAGGAGTTGAGCTCTAAACAGCTTCTCTTTCAATATGGTTGCTGGCTAATGTGAGTGCAGAAGTCGACAAGTCAAACTGTGGTGAATTTTCTAACAATTGGACATTTCACTGAGCAAGGGTTTTAACACAAACAGATACGGCACAGTTAAAATGAAGCATTAATGTAATATAATATAATAATAGAAGACTCAAAGCTAATAAATTCACTCTTGTGAGTTAGTGCAACGGCTACTTTAAAGTACAATTTACATACAATTAATTTGAAAGCTTGCCAATAAGATCAACAAGACTCAAAATGTTTGAAAGCAGGTGCACTTTTCTCAAACTAATATGGACAGAACCTGGCAAAGGGGTTCAAACGTGTGTTCTCAAATACTGTTGGTAATGCCAATAGATGAGATTTTTTTAATGTTAATTACTATGAGGTTAATCATGACTCAGTCAGCAAAAATGGACAGGGTCCTTAAGTATTAGAGTCAACCTAAGAGTCTCTACTTAAATTAAAAATCCTTAATGTACAGTACTGGCAAAACAATGCAAAAACATCACATTTCTTTCAAATAAGAAGGTCAACTCTCAAATCTGGAAATTAAAGCAATTAAATAGTAATGTTTTAACCAGACTGTGACATAAGTGTTTTCTGGTTTCATACCACCAAACATGCCTTAAAATGACAAAGCAATAGAACTCAGTACCTTGCTGACAACTTGAGCATGAAATTTGACCTGTGGATGCATGCTGTCCTGCAAGACAGGCTGTGGCTATTGTCTTATCAGAGCACTGATGACCTTCAGGACAGGTCAGGCAGGAATCACTCTCTGTTGCATTCTGGTACTCGCCGTCCGGACAGGCTACGGGCTCTGTCAGACCAACACTTGGGCACTTATGACCTGAATTGCAAATATGAAAAAAAAAATATAAAAAAGCATATACTGTAGATTGTTTCCTACCCAGTTTGAAAGATCAAAGAACCTTTCAACCCATTTTCTAATGATACAGTACTCTCAGCTAATTGTTTTATTTTTGGTATGTCTGTTAAGATATTAGAATGTTTTAAACAGTCACCAGTTATAATAACAATGTCTTTGAAGCCCGTTTACAGTATGAGCTATTTCTAAAAATAAGCCCACCCAAGTACAACTTCAACATATCAAAGGGCTTGCATTGACAACGACGTGCCAGTTTTTCAGCCCCTTTCTTTGTCTCACCACTTAGAAGTCTATTTCAAAAGGTATGTACATAATTCACTCTTGGCATATGCCAGTACAGCAAGATCACCAGCAGAGACATCCAAGTGGTTTGTGCGCCAGAAGTCATCATCAGGAACCTATCAAATGTTATTATGGGTGAACCCAGCTGACTTGGCATATGTCGGCAGAGTGAAACAAGTGCAGCCAAAGACAATGTTGAAATGAGCAACAGATACCTTTTGGACAACTCTGACAGCTGGCATCAGTGGACCTCCTATAGAAGCCTGTGTTACAGTTGATGCACACGGTCTGACTACCATTTGGTTCTGTACCAGCAGAACAGTTCTGAAAATAAAGGTTATAGTTGTCAGAATATCAATTTAAGATAAATGCTAACAGGTATTAGACACATGGTGATGAAACTTTGAGCTGAAAGCTTTTGAGCCAAAGGATTCCAGATAATATACAGACTCAGTTTTCGAATACAACTTGTCCAGTGAAACTCTACAGTAATGCGTGATTATGACGAACGTCATAAACCCCATGTAAGGGTAGGACATCTGTTACCTTGTTTGAATAACTCACTGGACTGGTACATGCAATAGGCTTAGCGAGCGTTGCCCCTCTGAATAGTAATTTGCATGCCAGTAGCCTTTGAATGACAATGTCTACCCTGAACCTATGTTTGTGTGTTTGCTTTGAGCTTGAGGTGGGATTTTGAACGTCATTCGTGCCACGTCGTTTGAGACATAAGCAAGTTTTTATGGTTCTGCTCTGACTGCCTATGTTACTGTTCTTGATGTTGCGAGTGCCAATTGTGCATATTCATTATAACATAGAGCATAGACTGTGATAAACCACTAAAACTCAACGTGTCTGTTTTGAAATCAAGACAAGGCATGGCAACCACTTCATCCCATTGCAGACCAACGCTACATGTGTTGCTATTATTGTAACATAAAAATTACATCAAACCCACTTTGGAACAAGCAATTGAAAAGGAAAGTAACCGTTTCTGATGTTACCTTTAGAAAAAACATTGTGTTGTTATGCTGGAGAGTAACATAGAGTAGGGTAGTGGAGGCAGCAGCAACAAAGACAAAAGCCAACATTGACACATCTACACTGTGTATTGTGACATTCACCAAGTTATGGACAACTTGATAACAGAGACTTACACAGCGTGGGACTGCTAGATGGTTGGTATTTTGACTTAAGTGTTATCCATTGCCAGTTGGAAATCTTAGGAAATTCTTTTTATAAGAAAACTTTGTGGGGATAGCTACATGGCTTTTGTTGTGGCTTAGTGTTCTCTACGGCCTGCTTTGATTCGTAACATTGGGTTTGAACTTAGCCATTTCGAGTTCAGCTTCTTCGCGTCAGGTTTGAATTTCAGGCTTGAATAATCGTGAATTGGGATAAAAATATTGTCTGTTGGATTCAATTTTGCAGTCTCGCAACAATGAAAGCCCTGGACTTCGTCATGACATTTTCCTACTAAGTAATCCAAAAACAACAGATATTAACATAAAAAACAGCAGTGGTAACATGTCAAAGTATAAAGCAGACGTAACTCTTGTGGTGCAACGTGCACTAAGCCATTCACCAACGCATATGCAGTTTGGTTAAAGGAACTCACTCTGCACTTAAGTTATTGGCATGACACTGGTGTCAAACATTGCCAAGGAAATCTGAGGAAATTCTCTTAATAACAAAACTTTATTCGGGACAGCTGGACGATGTTCACTGTCATGGTTTTTGGCATTGTAACCTTAGTGTTGCATCTTAACATCAAAAAAGAAATTTTCCAGTGACACCAAGTCAATAAAATAGGACAACTGTTCAGCCAACAGATGTCACCAAAGAAAAATACAATTCAATACATAAGCCCAGGGTTTTGAGTTGGGCACCTGTACCATGTGCACAGTAGCATGGTAGAGAACTACTAGGTAGAGTTAACGAGACAATTTTTACATTGCAATCCATGGAGACTCGACAATAAAATACAGATATCTCATAAGTAAATGGTGAAGACAGCACTTGATAATACAATTCCTGTAGTTAGCTTTCCACAGCTCTCGACTTCCATGGTCAGCTGGTGTCAAGGTGAATGGTAATAGTAATAACTTGACTTTACCAGATACGTTTAAGATATCCTATCATACACTGAGTAACATTTTAACTCAGGCACCAAAGATGAGACTGCGATGCGAGAGTTTCAGGTTCAATTTCACAGTGCGGCTGATTTCAGATAAAAGATTTCTCTACCCAACTTTAAATAGTCCCGATATTAGTCATCTTATTTACAGAATCCCTATCTGTTCACCACTTTGCCTCAAAATCCAACAATGCATAAGTTTGTCTTATACGGAAAAATGTCTCAGAAAGAAAATATCCGTTAACAATGACTTTACACCTCTGTCTGATTGGTCAGTGACGCTAATTCAATTTTCATCTGGCAGATGGTTAATTCCTTAGACTTCTTGAAGAAAAAGCAAAACCACCCCAACTAAGACGGACAAAACAGAAACAAAATACAAACATAGAACACACAACCTTTACCTCTGCAGTCATTGTTGTTGGGCAGATGAACCCAGATGGACATGATGTACACGTGGTCTCTCCCTCCAGTGAGTACGTACCAGACGTACACGGGGTCTGTGACGTGGCCCCAGAGCATGAATAACCTGCCGGACATGAACGACAGGCAGCAGAACCTGCATCACTGATGGAACCTGATGGACACGCTTGACAGGCACTCACACTGGATGATCCACTGTTAGGGTTAAAGGTTCCAGCACTACATGCCTGTCGTGCTGCCCCACCACCGGAACAACTGAATAAAAAGAAATGAAAGTCAAACGTTACATTGTTGTTGGCAAATGGTGATGATGAAGCCTGAACCTACATACACAAGTCGAAAACATATAGGGTAAAGCCTTACCGGATGAAAATAATTCCCAAGTTCCCTCTTTTTCATTTTTCAAGAGCTTCTAAAATCGTTGATAAAGTTCACAATTTTTTAAAATATTTATCTAGTCGTAGGTATGGTATAGACCATTAACGTGGAAAAGTCACAATTTAGGGGGTACATTTAATTTGAGAAAACTGGGAAAATAAAAGTTCACTTGTCCCCCATATTGTGTCTTAAATTGGTGAAATATTTTTGTAAGTGCATAAGTGACAAGAATTCTCACTTGGATCATAAGACTGGAATCATACAACAGCAACAAGTAAAAACAACAAAGTGGTTTTCAAATAAAAGGTTTATACCATTATTTCATCTGTGACAAAAATAATGAGATTTTCACAGAATTTTGACAACAAACCAAGATTACACGGAAATAAAGTGACCAATGAATGTAATATACCGACCTCTTGGAAACTGTTTTAGCATTGTAAAATCCCTTTAATACCGGATAAATATAATTGCCAAAATCACGCTTTTTTCATAAATCAAAGACTCGTAACATTGCTATGAATGCAGCAGTTTCTCAAAACATTGTCCTATGTTAGCTATGATGTACGAGTTATGACAGTTGAAAAACCTTTATTTTGTTCTATCTTTTCTGCAAAAAGTGGAAAAATAAAAGTTTGCTTCTCCACCATATTCTGTCCTAAATTTGTTAGATTTTACCGTACCATTTGCTTGACGTTACCTATGTTGAAATTGAGGATTTAGAAATAAATACCAATACTATTAAATAATAGTTCCAGTGGTGGAATCATCTTACACGTAGTAACACCCTATCAAACATTTCAACCCATTGCTAGACAACAGTCAAGATAAGCTTTAAGACCAACATCTCAATAGGCCCTGAATACACCTAACTGAATGATTACAACGGTAATATAACTTTGTTCAAATAGCAAGCCTCGATAAGATGAGTTCACATATCTTATCAGCTTATGACACAGAGCCAGGACAAGGATTTTTTTAATACGACCATTCAGCCAAACAGTTGAGATCTTAGCAAAAATTTAAAGCGATGAACACGATGAACACGAAGATGAGTTTTTATATACTCTATGTGGCATTTGATCCATCACATCAATGGTGAAAAAAGCACCAGAATATCAGAAATGTTAGTGTTCTCAGACTTTGGGCTTTCTTGTATTGACTTATTTTAAGAAAAAATTACATCAAAAGGCAGGAAAAAAACTTTATTTAGGCCACTAACTACATTATAAAATCATCAACCTAACCTCATATTGTTCCTTAGTTGGATTAAAAGTGATTTCTGCATTTGAGAAGAACAAGCACGCAGTTATTGTTCAAGACCAGACCTATCATACTACTTGTCACAGAGGGTTGTAGTAAAACCTCACCATTTATGGCAAAAAATATTTTTGCAATAATAAATAATTTTTCATTTTTCAAAAGGCACCTAACATTGCTGGGAATGCCTACAAATCCCCAGACTCAATGTCTGATGGTAACTGTGGTAGGCACCTTAAAAAATGATACAGCATTTATTTGGTGCTACTTATCTTCTATGAAAAAATGAAAAAATAAAATTTCCCTTATCAGCCATATTGTGTGCTAAATTGATGAGATTTTCCAGTAGTTTCAGTCACGAAGAAAGAATGGTCATCACAGAAATTTCTGGCAATTTGTTGTAAATTGACAAAGGATAAGAAAGCCATGACACTGATTTGGAAGACTGAATAATACACATGTGAAGACAGTTGATGTTTTAACATCATTACATGGTTTATGAATTTGGCATCTGAAGTGACAAGTATCATTTTTAACACCAAGACATTTTACGTGACATGCATCATTTTTCTGGGTACACAGGTAAACTTCGAGTTTAAATTATTGTAAAATATGTACGGTGTTTTCTTTATTTGTTCGTACACTCTATTAGTTCGTACAGGACCCTTGAAACATGGCATTTGTCTCCAATAGTACGTAAAGTAGTCGTCTGAGAGAAAAATAGTTTGTACACGTTTGCTTTGGAAAAAAATAATTCGTACAAGCTTTCTGGATCGGTAAAATGGAAATTTTCATTCTTATAAAAGAACACAAATCAATAAGCGCCAATTCTATTCAGGTGATCGGAATCAGTTATTTGCTTTACTTCACTAGCATAGAGCTAGAAAAGTCGTTTTTCAGATCGCCATTTTTGACAACAGAAAATGTGGAAATACCGATAAGATTTTCCAGTGTGTCGCCAAATAGCGGTAAAAATGTTTTAACAGTGGATTTTCCCAACAACGTTCTGTTACTCTCAGATTAGTACTACACGAATAATTTTACAAAAGTGCAGAGTAACAGTATCATGCCATCCCGTAGTCTTTTTAGAGCTGATTCCGGTGACTGCAGTGCGCAACTATACAGTGCTCCACTTGGATTGCAACTATTCTCACATGGCAAAGTGCGCGCATGCAATCTTCACGTGTTGCAGAGATTACATTATAAGGATTAAATTTTTGGCCAGAGTCAGGTCCCGTGACACGAGTAAAACTATGCGCGTATTATAAAGTTCTGAGTTCAGAGAGCACGAAATAAATGTTTGAAAAACTAATTCAGGTGTTTTTTTATGGTTGGGAATGTTTATGTTCTAGACTCCATAACCCAATAAATTGTCAACGTAAGGTTTAGTGCAGCGAGGCTAACTTCAGTTGCCTCTCCGTGAAACACGCTATGCAATGAAGATGAGAATTGGAGGTAAGCGTCAGTCGTCAATCAAAAGTTACTGCAAGGGCATTACTCAACAACAAGTATTTGCTTTATATTTTATGACTTTGACTCGGGATGAGTCTAATTTTAGAACCCGCACAGTGGGGGTCCTAGGGAAAAAATACTTCATACAGTATTATTCGGGTAATCGGTAGCTCGATGTTCCCTAGGCTCAATGTTCCAGTCTCGTAGCCACCTTCTAGCGATCTTCTTTATTCTTTTCTCCGTACACTAGCGCCAATTATCATTCCAGGGTCGCCAGTCGACCCCGTAGATTTTTCAGGCTTAATTCTATGGGAAGAATTTTGTTCTGGCTGAAGCTGGCCAATGTAGAAACAAAATTATTCCGCGTGGCTATACAGGTAGGTGGAAACTATATCTACACAGACAGGCCTAGGCAGCGCAGTTTGCCCCAAGAAATTGTATCGTAATAACATTTCTTACTATTGCAGTCACTTAGTTTCTTATTACCTCAAACATTCACGGATAGTATTTGTCTATAATACCTTTGACTTTTTAGGAAACACGGTAAGCGCCTACTGCTCTACAAAGCTAGGTTTTGAGAAATTTCAATAAAGCTCCAGGGCACACAACAAGAACCGCCAACGACATTGGTAAAGTCTGCTAATGCCACCTTGATTGACAATGAGCTAAAAACAAAACCTGGCTTGCATTTTTTATTATTTCAAGATCATACACAAATACCCAGTAACGTAGGCATCAAATTAACCCTGTGAGGCACACTGTCCTTTCCGTCGCCACACATCCTCGGTTACCCGGCAAAATACACTTCCAGAAAGTCTGGCGAATTTCATCAAAATAGAGAGAATTTGTCACCTTTCCGTGAGGTATGAGAATTGTTCAAAATCCAAGAGCTTCCCTTCTAAATTGAATTGGGAGTGTTGGCAAAACCACTGTCACATTTCTTTGGCCTGATTTTTTCGAATACATATATTATCTAGTGCACTTCAGTCGGAAACTAAGTGTGGCAGGCGACATCGCAGAAAGCGGAGATTCCGAAGGCGATGTGGTTCCTGAAGTTTGCGAAAACAGGAAGAAAATAAAGTTACAAAAGAGTTCAAGCATTATATTTTGAAGTAAACCCATCACCCGGTAAAATAATTTGTTGCATGTTGTTATAATTCACATTGACAAATCACCATCTCGGAGGCCGCTATTGGACTCATCATCGATCTTTATCTCTAATAATTCGAACATTCGACTTTCTTCTCTAATAGTTCCAAAGGTCAATTTTGTCTCTATTAATTCGTACACGAAGCTCTCAAGGGAAGAATCGTTTGTACACTAGTGTACGAACTAATAGAGAAAACACCGTATATCCCCTAAGTGAAATTCAACCAATGATTAAAACCTGACAAATACAAAAGAAAAGTCACTTTCTACCTTTTTGACCAATTTTGAATGGTTAACTATTTCCCAATTAAAATAATATTTTTTTTTTCTTTTTGTAGGTTAATCTTGCTAATCAAAAGCATATAAATACAAAAACTATTAATTAAGTTACTGTTCTTTCAGATGCCAACTACACGAATTATTACCCACTAATTCTGCATTTCACGTTGGAAGTAAGAAGTAATAGAGCGTATTGTATACACTATTAGGGATATGACCGTACAGGAAATTTTGGGTATTTTATCAAATATTCCAAAGGCTTCCTTCAACCAGATTTCAATGGCTGAAACATGAGAATAAATGTTTCCAGTCCAAATTTTGTCCACGTCCACATCCCCTCATGACCCAGTGAAGGTCCACTCAAGGAAATATTGATCAAATAGCCACTATTCAACAGATCAAATATGAACTTAGATCTCTTTTTAAATTTCACAACTGCCAAAAGCATTTCACTAAATCATAACATGAAATGAATCGTGAGAGAAATCTTGACCTTATTGGCTAGACTGGTTCAAATGATATAATATGTCATCATGCAGCACAATATTCTTAGGACACCAGTCCACATTATGCAGCAAACTGTAAGGTATGAGGTTTTATATAACAAGCCTTGACAACCAAAGCCAAATTCTAAGACCTTTCTCAACAGTTGCATAACTGAACAAGTGTCTCTATTCAGGTTCAACATATGAGGAAAAAACCAGTCCAACAGCCAGTAAGACAAATGCACTGTAGTCAAATGAATGTTTTTTGATTGCCCAAGAAGTACAGGAGATCAAGGGTATATTCAATGTTAGCTAATCTAGTAGTTCACTCCCAATTTGTTTTGATGGAGGTCTTTACTGCTTGTGTTTATCTAGGTCAACCTCAGGGGATATGGTGATGATGTCTTTACTGTGTTTGCCCATTGTGTAGCCAGGGAGACAAATAAATATTTGCCTCCTCACACAAAAGAAGTTTTCAACTGACTGGTGGGTGCAGACCAGGAACAAGATTAATTTACTACACAAGCCTGATAAGGCTGATTTGTGGTGGTACTACCAAACCAATGAACTCCATCATGAATTTTGGTCACCTGCCCCTGACATAATACATCTTGTAAATTTTGCTTATCTCACAACACATTCTGCAAGTTCAGTAAAATTTCATAACCAAACACACCAAGAAGTCTCACTAAATCTAGACTGTGTAAGTGATAAGGGAATAAATGAAACATACTGTCATTAAAAACTAGTACTAACCAAAATTACGGAAATTTCCTTCTTTTTGAGAATCTAAGAGGTAAAAACCCTCTGTTGAGTTTCGGTGACCAAGAAGACCAATCAAATGTTACTACAGTACAGAAAACAGCAAATTTTTTATCAAAGATTGGATTCTACTCCATCTAAGAAGCTCGTTCGGGAAACGTATCAAAACTATTACAAATTATTTTCAAGATTGTGGAATGACTACGGAGGTAAGACCTAGTTACTATTTGCAGGACAATTTTACAATGAAAAACTATGACGCACGTTATCTGAATACCTTTTTCCTACATATCAGTTTTACTGGTTTTCAGTATATTAACTCAACACTCACTCTCCTAAAAAAGAACTGCTATAGTAAGTCTTACAAAAGAACTGTTTCGTCTCATATTTTAGCTTTGCTACGTCAGCCATCACAAAAGTTGACTACAGAATTATTTGGATATAAACCGTAGCTGTTGGTTGTCAGTTAGATGACGAAATTTGCAGTTCACTTATTGTTCAAAGAAACACTGGTCACTATAATAACTTTATTTTCTTCTATACTATTAGCACTCCGAAATTTTTAAATCTAGAGCTGAAATTGGAATATTCACATCACAGCCATTTTTAAACACTTCAAAAATGTATAAAAGCAGAACAAGCTTCAAGCCAAAGAATACATTTGGTGCGTGCTCATGAAAATGGTGACAAGAATGTTCCTCACTCCCCAACCATTTATCTAATACTAAGTCATATTAGGTCTTTAGTTTAAAACATTTGTTAACACATTTAAACATTCCAAATTTGTTCATTTAAGGATAGTAATAATATGGTTTTGTTTCAAAACATTGCAAATGGTTTTCATAAAATTTAAATTTCTGAAAGTGTAACCCAAGTGCTCAACTGGAAATTTGAGGAACTAATTCTACTGACGTGAATCATGCATTGAGTAATTAATGTCCACAATGAGGGGTCAATGGAGAGACCTTCCTCAATAATGGAAAACAGAAGGAATTCACAGAATCTGACTTCGATCATGGAATTAGAGATTTAAAAAGGAAGCTCCATATTTCAGTAGCATGTGCCATAGTTCCAATATTTTGGGTTTTTAACCACAAAAAAATAACATACTTCATCAAATTCGACATGTTCTGGCCACAAATCAACCCACGTCTGTGTTTTGCAGCAGACGTGCTCAAGTTGCTGACATTCATTCTTTGAGAAGATGCTGCTGTTCACTTGCAATTTTGAGAAAAAAACAAAAATGGCACGCTGCAAGATACTGGTAAAACACAGCTGCTGCATCATTCGACAAACATAATTCTCAGGTTATTTCTCACTTTAAACTGGTATGGTAATTTTTCACTTATTTAGCACACGGCGTGGCTGACAAGTGAAACTCTATTTTGTTAAATTGCTCCACATACTAAAGATTAAGAACATTTTAGTCTATTACAAGTATGGTTTGCAATGTGTAGATGTCATAAAACATTTGCTTAAGTTCCAATTATCCTGCAAAAAAATGTAAGCAGCTATTAAATGGAAAGTAACCATTTTGACAATTTTTGAGCAAAATAGGTGGAGAATTGCCATAAAACGGAATTTGACAGTTAAAAAATCAGGAAAATGAAATTTCATTTCCCAATATGGAGTTCTCTGCTTTTGAAAAACGAAAACCATGGTGTCTAAATGCAATGAGTAGCAAAATACACGTACTGATATCCAGGCTCACAAACGAGACATGAGGATGAATTAGAGTGGAAGTACTCCCCAGAAGTGCAGTTGACTGAAGTACAGGTGGCGTTGGCCGAGTCTGAAATGACAAGAACAACAACTTTTATTTACAAGGAAGGTTTGTCAACCACAAACACACCACAATTCAGATTACACTTAAAAGGAACATTGGTTTAAACTTTAGGTTATGTAGAACCATAGCAAATGCATAAATTTGGCTAACTTTGGAACAACACATCTCAGAAATTGCTGAACACATTTATATAAAACACTCAGGCCATGTAAGAGTAGGTGCCCCAAGTACGTCTATTAATGGAGTTGAAATGCATTGCCAACCACTAAAAATCGATATTCGCTTCGTTCCTGTGACTTGGTTTTATTCCATTTACTACCAAAATAACACATAGCCTGAAAGACCAATCCCACATCTACAAAGTAAAGAATAAAATATTAACTTTGGTGTAGCTACCAGCTGACAGCAAGTTTTGTCTAGCCGAGACATCACCGCCAAATCAGTACTTGCATTTTCAAGAGTCTGTCGACAAATCTGTGTATTTAGTCAAATTTCTATAAAACTATAGATTTTAACTCAGTAAAAGTATATATTTTAACTCAGTAAAAGTATATATTTTAACTCAGTAAAAGTATATATTTTAACTCAGTAAAAGTATATATTTTAACTCAGTAAAAGTATATATTTTATGAAAGTAGAAACATTTCTTGAGCTAAATTCAACAGTAGATATGCGGCTGAATGCACTTATTGATAACCTCCACCATATTTAAGAATGCTTGTCATTAGCTATAACACGCACTGTTGAAGCACAATTTCACCACAAACGCACTTGATAATTATTGCCCATTGTTGATGAATACTACTGCACTATTCAGATGACAAAAAGCCAAATTCCAATTCAAAGAAGCATAATTTCAGTTATGGCAGTAAAAAGCAATACCTAACCAAATGCACTAAATGCACTGTAAAACTAGTGGTAGAGTAATGAACCCAGTTCTGGTTTAAGATCTGAGACCCTAAATACACATTTTTCAATTCTGTGATGACCTTCAAAACAAAAATCGGTGAGCAGACATACTGAAAATGAAAATAGAGCAGTTACAGGCTTTTAATTATTTAAGATTGTCAATTAGCAATCAATAGTCTCAAGGGAGGTCAAATATTGCACAGTGAACACTTTGTTTTTGACAACAGTGAAACTTCCTATAGGCTATTCTCTACAATTTAATTCACAAAAAGCTTAATGAAGAAAAGTTTTCACCCATTTCAAATAATATGTATCATTAATTTTAGACATTCCGTTTGTCAAAATTCCTCACTTATTTCAAAATTATGAACATGATTCTTTATAAGACTAGATTTCAAATCTGACTTTCCGGATGACACATTTCAAGACTCTTTTATAAACTGCATTTTTCATCAGACCATAAACTACCATACTGTACATTTCAAAATTACAAACATGAATTCTTCTTCCCAGAGAAAGATGTCCAAATTTTAGAATGTTTTACTACACTTCACCATTCAGGAAGTGTAAGAATCAGTCTGAAATAAATCTACAGATTAAAGTCCAACAGTGCTGACAGACTACACCTTTTACAATTCAGATATACATGTCAGTTACAAAATGATGATGTATGACTTCACCATGGGGAATTAAGCACCTTTTTGGAATTTTACTTATCTTTTTTATCAGAGTATACCGTAACCTAAAATGTTGTAAAGAATTAGACTCGGTTCAAGGATGGCATCATGTGCTAACAGGTTCCTGTTATTAATTTTATTCAATGACTCCTTATTTGTTTCATAAAACTTAAAGCTTTTAACCAACCAATTATTTTGTAACCAGTATGAATTTATATTTCAAGCACTGACGTCACACTTCTGTACCCCTTAACACAAACATGTCCGAATGAATGTTTTTCTGAAAGAATATGACTAGTGTTCTCCATACAGAATATAATTCCTAACTCAGATTGCATTTTTTGAAAGCGTTAATTCCCTTTGGGCATCAGAATGTACACAATAACTCACAGTTCATAAATTTATAAAATAAAAGACGATGATAATTTAAAGTTCATTCTTCTTCTCCTTCTTCTGATACATCAAACTTCAACTTGTTGAAGACATTGACGGAAAAGAAAATGTTATTTCCAAAAGACAAATTGCAGTTATTATTAACAGAAGGTGTTATACAGTGCAGGATAAAAATAGTTGGATCAGGTGATGTTGTGGCATTTGGAACAAATTGTTCTTGAATGCCTATAGAAGGTGCTGAGACCACTTTGTTTCTCAGTTCATTCCACTGCCGAGTAGTGACGCAGTGACGCATGGTGTTGAGCAAGTGGTATGCATGGACATTGACGCATCTGGGAGAGCATGTACTATAGGTGAACTGCCACTATCCCATAGTGCTTGTAAAAGAGTCAGTCTGCTGTTCATCCTGTCTAGCCTGGAGGGTGTCCCCAAGACAACTCCTCAATCATAGAAGAAACAACAGACATTTGTCTGTATTTATGCTTGAAACAAAGAGCACTTCTGCACTGGATCAATTCAATTTTATCAATGTTATTTTCGTATATCTTTAGTAGTCTATAGATAACGTTAAACAACACACATTTCATGCCTTCTGCATCTGCGAAAGAAGATTGGCCAAGTTGAATAGTAAGGTCCCACAGAACGCATCATTATAAGAAAAAATACTAATGGGGGATGTATGTTTTATTTAAAGGAAGTCCTGACCTGATTTTTGCAATACCTTTCAATACTTTAGTGATTAACATGCTGTTTACTAGTTGGCACAAAGACACAGACAGGCTAGATCTTATCAATATTGTGATGTGCATTGGCTAGATTGTTTCTGAAAGTCACACACCAACATGCCTGCACAGATCCTAACCACCTCACTATTAACACCGATTTCGAGGACCTGAGGTAAGCCTCCATATGGTTCTGTTGGCAATGAACGGAGGGTCGTTATAAGCGCCAAGTACAGTCTCCACAAATTCACTATCCATTCTTTGCAAACCCAGAAATCACATCTCAACTAAGTAAGGAGCAACATGAAACCAATTTTATAGGAGTAAGTGATCTAAACCAAAAGTTTGCTTTTTTGGAAAGAGTGGGAACACATTCATGTTGTAATGAAGGCACACTCAAGTCTCAACACAAATCACAATGTCATTGTCAATGAATATATTCAGAATGTTTAAAACCAATCTGTGTCTTACCAATCGTGGCCAGCCACAGAAAGACAATGCCAAGAAAACAGTACGCCAAGTGAGGGTAATCCATTTCTTCAGTTGCTTATCATGGCGTCTTCTGTTTTTTCACCAAGAAATATCCTGGAAGAAGGTACGTTCAACTCCACGGGAACCGATCTCAATGTCACACCGCTTGCGCACTTTCGAAATCCGTTTTCACAGCTTTTCTTCGTTAAATCAGGTAACCCGAAACAGAGAAAACAATTTTTTGGCTTATTCTTGATGAAGTAGTCTGTTTCTCGAACGATGTTTACACTTATTCAATGAATTCGTTACCAAATCTTGACCAGCAAGTTTGGAACACTACAAACTTTCATGTTATGGCGGACGTTTGACGTCATTTGCGTCAAGTTGCTCGGAAACTCGACTCTTGCGACATCTAACGAGAGAACGACATATCCAAAAAAAGTCGTAGGAGGATTCGCCATTTTCAGCAGATTTTCCTTTTGAGACGGAAACATATTGTTGACAAATTGTTGAATCACAATCAAAAAGCGGGCTGCTGAAGGCAGCAGGATGGACAAGCCGGTAGGTGCTTGAGGTGTACCTTAGTTTTCCTAACTTTTTGTGATTTCTATCGGAAGTTTTTGCTATTATTTTCGTCAACAAGTTGATTTTGCGTCTTGGACGAATTGATGATTGTTGATGTCTGTCACTGCTGAGTGCTGGGTCAGAGTCGTTTGTCTGTCTGTCAGTGATTTTAGTCTTAATCTGAATTGTGTTATAGGTGTATTACAAATTCAAACGTTCTGGTTCGCTTTACAGGAAGGTTTAACTTTGAAATTACTTGGCATATGTTCTACAAATCCTGAGCCCAAGGCCCTACTAGAGTAGAGGCAATCTAAACTTGAAATAATCTCCAACCTGGGCCTATTGCAGGGCTGTGACTGTGTGAACTTGGTGTGTAATTCGTTTTTTTTTTTGTACCTTTTTGAAACAGTTGAAGTGTATTTGCATGCTAACCATGTCATCTAGGTATGCAGCTGTTTTTTTATTTTAAAATGAGATCACAGAAGAAATAATTCATTGTGTATTTGTACAATGGTGAACTTAATCATAACCATATGTTTTTTTGTTAGCCCACTAGACACTTGTGCGTCTTAACAAAACCAGTATTTAGGAATAAGTTATCTGATGAATACTAGCTTCAACCTTTTAATAAGTTTGTACAGCTCTTTGATGAATCGTATATTTGTAATTTTCTTAGAAAACTGTATTTAAACTTGCAGATGTACTTCCAGTGAATCATATGAACCTTTGTTAGCCACTCATTAATGGGCAATTTCCTATTAGCCACACGGTTAGCTTGCTTGCTGGTTTTATCGGGGTCACAGGTTCGATTCCCGTGCCGGGTGATCTCAGCAATTACTGCAATTGGCGTAGTCGGCAAACAGGTGATCTACCGATGCAACACGGCCAACTAGAACCTACGGATGGCAGGCATGTTGTGATGATGGTAAAAGCTCCAGGAGTCAACTTGTATGAGAGACAACCCTGTGCTCACTTGCGTTGTGGCGGTAAAAATACCAAAGGAATTTGATGTCCTGTACGCGAGACAATCTGGTGTTCATCTTCCTGGTGGCGAAAGGAAGAAATGTTGTAGACATGCTTCCAGTGAATCACACGAGCTTCTCTTAGCCACTCGCTAACAGCCTGAATCATTAGCATGCTTGCCGGCTATATCAGAGTAACTGGTTCGATTCCTGGGTGGGGTGATCTCACCATTTACTGCAAAGTTTTTAAATCAAGCCATCTTTTGAATGTTGTCATCACATGCTCAAAGCGCTTACTGCAATCCAAAGCTTTGTACAAACGCTGAGCAGAGCAATTGTCAAAAAGCTGTAAATATAAAATTAGACAGATCCACCATCTCTGTTATCATGGTGAGACACACAGACAGACACATCCTATAGAGCCTTATTGAAGTTTTGCATTATATCTCACCCTAGTGATAGCATCAGTGTCATGCTGTTTTTGTACCTGTTGTGTAGTAAGCACCTTTCAACTTGATCATGTACTTTAGCAATTGCAATTTCCTTTCGATAGGTTCTATCCTTCATTAGCAAATTTCTTGGCGAATCAAATTAGGTGCACGACATCATTGTTTTGACATTTCAATCAGAGTTTTAAGAATTTTGTTGTTGAAACAAGGTTTATTCTCAGTGCTGACGATCGTGACAGTCAACTGCCTTGAAAGCGAGATGTTTACAACTTAACCACAGGAATCGCCAATGCTGAATCTTGACCTGCAGTTTAGATCTTTTGACTGACATATGGTTGAAATGACATAAGAGCAACAACAAGGCATTGAGATCATTATGTATGCCAAACATTGTTCCACAACTAAACATATACTGCGACTCAAGTTCAAGTCTGATTATGGTGTCAAGGACGGAACATATCGGACCAAACTATGAGAACAGACTCCATGAAGCTAAACGAAAAAGTTTGTCATGTCTCCAGACAATCAAAAATTGCCGCTATAGACAGCTATTATCGGCATCATCGTCACTGGAAGCTGCAACAGTTGTGACAAGCTTCCCACATCAAGGTCTGCACACAGTCATTGCCATTCTGAAACTTTTGTTTCTCGACCGTCCCATTTATCAAACCTTTTAAATATGGTGAATGTTCATGGGCGGCACACCATAGGGGGCTGGGAAGGCTATAGCCTCTCCAATTTTTTCAGTGCTGTGCTGCTCATGGTCTATGGGCTGTGCACCACAGGGGGGCTGGGAGCTATAGCCCCCTTTTTTTAGTGCTGCGCCGCCCATGATGTTGTAAGTGTGCAAAAATAACAAGTATTACATAAGTCGTCATGCATCACAGTAAGCATTTTGTTTCTATAACATTTGTAAGTTTTTCTCCAACAATGTGGACATTGTGGTAAACTATTTGATGGGGAAGTCACTTTAGTAGTCCAGATCTCCACCAAACCTTACATGCATTCCATGGACACAAGAACCTGGTGAAAACTTAAGATCACATGAGATTTCGACAGCTTCCTGCGTCATTATTGCCTGTACAAAACACGCGAGTGCAGTACCAACTCCAAGTGAAAGTAGTCTTACAATTTGTCACAGCTCAATGCAGTGTGTGGTTTTGTAATTTCAGACATAATTCAATGGCTTCTGTAACACAAAGATGAGACAGATTTTTTGAGATAGTATGAATAGCGGATGCAGGTTGGTCTGCTTGTATGTAAGTCCGCGTCAAGATTAAGAAATATACATAAATGTTCTAACAAAAATTGTTACTTATGAATTTGTGTTGAAACTGCAGATGAAACGTGTGTGCTCAAAATACACTTGTCTGCTATAATGAGGTAGACAAACAAATTTACTGTTCTGATGATGTTAACAACCTTTGGGGTTGTTTGTTGGTGACATGTTGACTCTTGAGTAGAAATGCATTCAAAGAACCCTGGAAAGGAATAAGATGTGTTATCTGAGCCTCATTTTAAAGAGAGTATGGCTTATGTGATTATTTTTTGCACATTGTGTAATTCCGGTGCTTTTTTCATTTTCTTGCAGCTTTTGAAAATATTTGTTCTGTGATCCACAGGAGATGTATTGATTGAATTGTGAAACTAGTTGTGTGTTTTGCTGTTCTACGTGGCAACAGTGAGACATTTTTCAGTGAATTGAATTCAGATAACAAGCATTTGTGCCTATAGTATTGAAACACACTGAACCAAAGCAATGTCACATATGGGCAATGCTCAGCCTATTCTCACGGCTGATTTGAGTTCTACATCAATAACAAGCATGATGGTGTGATTTATGATCTTATGAGGGGTTTTGGTCACATTTCAATGTTGCCAAAAGAATTTTAATTAGTCTTAGTTTCTGGGACAATAACGAGCAATTGTGTACAAATCGGCCGAACATAGGCCAAGCGTCTCCCAAAGCCGTCAAGGTTTGCCAACTATTTGGTATTGCCTGACAATCTACAGATCATCGAGTGATTGTCATCCAACATTGCCCGATAACGGCGATAACCTGCCAATATCAGGACTGTGCTTGAGACATCTGATTTTTGATGTTGGTGCTCCCTATAATGTCTCAATCATTGCCTGACTGTTACCTGAGGTGATTATTTTTTACCCAGAAACTTGTCAAGTCGTGTCAGAACCTTTATCAGTCTATGCAACTCAGGTGCAAATCTGTGTGAATGGTGGGCTACTTCAAAAGTGCACTTACGTCTTGTTTTTCTTCACTCACTTTGTGTTATGCTCTCGAGCATATTTATTTTTATTTTACATTTGTCTTGGTTGAGACATCCTCTGTTGGCCTAGTTGTAAAGGCAACAGGTTCATGACATTAAGTTTAAATGTTCTGTTACACCTTTTGGATGAGCTTTTGTTACCAAAATTGTTGGCGGAGTTTCTTCTCAGTTTTCAGTGTAAATACATTACAACCAAGATCAGATGGTAGTCTTAAACGAACACCTTCACCATGCTAGTAGTAGAATCGTGTGTGCGGTTTTTAATGTTAACCATGTAACCGCGGAATGAACGTGAAGATTAATACTAGTGTGATTCCTTTAGCTGAACATTTCAATTTTGTTACAGTGCCAAATTCAGGTGAAGCTTGAGCTCGGGCATCGCGCTGAGATACGCAAGAAGCCAACATCCACTGGCATGACACATGACTGGTGTGTGTTTGTGCGCGGGCCCGAGGGGAGGAGCATTCATTCCTTCATTGACAAAGTCGTATTCCACTTGCATGAGAGCTTTCCAAAACCGAAACGAGGTAGGCTGATTTTTTATTGAAATCATGGTTACTGTATATTTGTTAAAGCTCTGCATCCACATTCTATGAAATAAACTTTCTTGGTTTTCAGTGCCCTGTGGTGCCTTCATTTTGGGGCCGAATATCAGACTCAGTCCCTGATGAAAAATATGTGAAAATCACACAAAATTCTCCTGATCAGGCTGAAAATTCACTTCCAATAATTAAAAGGTTCCCCTCAAAGTTAAAATTGGACTAAATCTTAAAAACATTAGTTTTGGCCACGTGAGGCATTGCTGATGACGTGTGGGGACCAGGGGGGTTGGTACTGATGGTGACGGGGGGAAATTTCCCTCAGTCAAAAAAGTCTCCTCTCAGAAGGCACAGTCATCTTTCCACTAAGCTGAGTGAGGGTCCCTAGATTTAGTCCAGTTTCTGTTATTAACTCGCTTTCAAATTGTTCTTTGCTTAGATTAGACTGAATTGATTTCGAGACTTGAGAATAACGTACCTGAGTTAAAAAGTTTGCTTGACATGTTATGTTGTCTTGTGTGCTCTCCCAGTCACAAACTATCAGTTCTTCCCAGTCGCGTATAAACGATATTGTCCCCAGGTACAAGTGTATTCCTGTCATTTTTACCTAAGCTTCTGCTGGTCTTCTACAGTTGTGAAGGAGCCTCCCTATGAGCTACATGAGTGTGGCTACGGCTCGTTCGAGCTGCCTATCGACATCTACTTTAAGAACAATGAGGAGCCAAAGAAAATCACGTTTGCCTATGAGCTATTTCTGCAGCTGCCTGATCAGCCACCCATCTACAACGTGCGCTGCGAGAAGTTGACCTTTCAGAACCCCACGCCCGACTTCAAGAAGAGGCTGATCAAGGCTTGTGGAGTAAGTACCCACTTGTTTGAGCTTACGAGTACAGTTTGTCAAAATGATTTATAATTTTTGTGAAATCTGTGTTTACTGTTAATCATTCACTTCAAAGTAATTTTAATTTTATTTTTTGGCTTCATGTAAAAGTTAACATTATTCGCAGGAGCTCCTCCGGCCACACCAGCCAAGTGACCACAGTGATGACGAAGGTAGCAATAGTGAGGAAGACGACAATGACAAGTCGTCAGCCTCGTCCTCGCCTTCATCAGCTCCGTCCTCACCTCCACGTCAGCCCATGGCACAAGTGCATAGTGCCAAACCTCTGCCCCTGCCCTCTGCCAAGAACCCCACCACCAGGGCAGTGCCCATGGCTGCAGTGAAGCCACTGCAGCAGCAGCAGGCCTCCCCTCATGAGACAGCAGGACGCCCTGCTCAGCCAACATCAGTCGAATCTCAGCCCTTCACTGAGTTGTTTGGAACCCCAGTAAAGCTAGACAGTGTAAAGAAGACGAAGATTAGCAGCTCATCAAAGGTAATAGATCAACAAAAGCTGTTGCTTATGCATGTATACTAGTAGACCTTGTACACTGATATAAATGCATTGTGGTGTTTACTCTGATTTTCTTTTAAGTGGTCCATGAATCCATTTCTATCTGTAACCGTACATTTTCAGAATATTTCTTTGTGGACTACATTTGGTCATTTTAAAGATGATTAATATGAGTAAGGGGAAAATGTCTACAAACTTTGTTGTAATCTTTCATGTCATCCACTCAGCAGGTACATGTTATGATAGTCTACTCACTACACGAGTACATTTTGTGATAGTCTTCTCACTACACGAGTACATTTTGTGATAGTCTACTCACTACATGAGTACATTTTGTGATAGTCTACTTACTACACGAGTACATTTTGTGGTAGTCTTGTCACTACACGTGTACATTTTGTGATAGTCTTGTCACTACACGAGTACATTTTGGGATAGTCTACTTATTACACGAGTACATTTTATGATAGTCTACTCACTACACAAGTACATTTTGTGATAGTCTTCTCACTACACAAGAACATTTTGTGATAGTTTACTCGCTACACGAGTACATTTTGCGATAGTCAACTCACTACATGAATACATTTAATTATAGTCTACTCACCGTTCAAGTACATTTTGTGATAATCTACTCACTACACGAGTACATTTTGTCTTAGTCTACCCACTACCTGAGTACATTTTGTGGTAGTCTACTCACTACATGAGTACAATTTGTGATAGTCAATTCACTACATGAATACATTTTATTATAGTCTACTCACCATACAAGTACATTTTGTGATAATCTACTCACTACCTGAGTACATTTTGTGGTAGTCTACTCACTACACGAGTACAATTTGTGATAGTCAACTCACTACACGAGTACATTTTTGATAGTGTTCTCACTACACTAGTACAGTGCTCCTAGTAGGCACATTTTGTGGTAGTCTACTCACTACACATATATTGCATGATGATTGTTGTTTACAGGAATCCTCATCAAAACACCACAGTAAGGAATCTGGCAAGCATGCTAAGAAAAGGAGCCCAGATTCCCATGATGAGACAGCTACCAAGAAACGGAAATCTTCCTCATCACATCAGCCGGATGATCGGCAGTC
Organism: Phoronis australis; assembly: GCA_002633005.1. Taxonomy (NCBI): domain Eukaryota; kingdom Metazoa; phylum Phoronida; family Phoronidae; genus Phoronis; species Phoronis australis. The sequence continues at coordinate 373,532 of NMRA01000247.1, forward strand.
AGATAAGAAAAAATCTGATAAAAAATCCAGAGAGAAGTCATCCTCCAAGAAAGAAGACTCTTCGTCCAGCCATCGCAAAAGCCACAAGTCATCCAGGCAGAGTCATACCTCAGGCAGCAAGGGACTACCGAGCGAAAAGTCTGTTTTGCCTTCTTTTGCAGATGAAGTGTGTACCGTGTCTGACGAAGATTCTTGGAGTGATTCATTCCCTTCGGGGAAAGACATCAAAACCACTCCAGAATCGCCGATGTGCCACGCACCCAAGTCAGTCATGAAGAAATCTCCCTGTAGTCAATCACAGTCTTCCCATAATTCCACTCATTCGAGTGACAGCAAGAAGGCTAGCCCTTTAAGTGATGGGAAGACCTCAAACAAAAAATCGCCAAGTTCCTGTTCACCGAAACATGCCAGCAAGTTGCCATCATCTGATCACTATGGTGCTAAAAAGAAAGAGAAATCAGAAAACGATGATAAGCAACATGGCCAGAATAGCTCAAAGTCATCTTTTAAAAAGTCGTTGAGCTCTGTTGTGGCGGAGCTGAATAGTGACGAGGATGATGACTCAGCAGACATTGATGTCAAGTCGAGTAAGGAGAAGAAACATCGGAAGCACAAGGTGTCAGAAAAACATCAATGGCAGCTCGAACGGAGACACTCAAAGGAGAAAATGTCGGTGGGTAAAAGTAGCAAAGATAGTGGTCATGTTGACAAGTCACCGTCTACAGAAAATTCAGTAAAATCAGACAGAGCTATCGCCAAACTGTCTGAGTCTGTTACCGATGATGTCTGTGAAGAGAAACGAAAGTCGGAATCAAAAAAATGTGCTAAAGCACCCAACGGGGCTCTAGTGAGTGATTTGTTGGAGATCCAGGCTCTTCTCATGCAGTTGCAGAACCGTGACAAGCTACGCAAGGTGGCCGGTATTATATTTGAGACGGGACACTACTCCACGGATGGGTCTACGTTTGATTTTGACCTGTGTAATCTTAGCCATGACACAATACAGAAAATGAAATCTTTCTTACAATAGACTCGTGGAAGCTAATGTATTGTACCGTTCACATGAGGGTTAAAATGATGATAAATTTCTTTTTTAAAGGCCAACAAACTTGATTATATGATGTCTACATGTATTACATGTTCAACTTTTTAGCACCTACAAGTGTGTTCCCAAATTCATTTTACCTAATTTTTTTAACCGAGTGCAATGATTTGATAACTTTTTGTCATTTCCAGAAAATTTCTGTGCGCATTACCTGGAATTTTTATCGTGCTTAAATTTTTTCTTTCATGTTTGCATAATACCTAAAGCCTGCCTTCTAGATTTATTAAACAGTGGCTGCTGAATCTTGCTCCTTCCTTGGTTTTGTACATCATCTGTTGGAGATACGAGTTTCTGTTTTTCATATGCATCCAGTACTTACAAACAGGATTCTGTAGTCATACAGTGGGTACTGTACTTGTTTAACCAGTTATGACCAACTTTTGCACAACTGTTTTGTTTTGTTGTGTTACTGACACTCGACGTGAATGTACAATGTAACAATGCAAAGTTGTAGTGTTGGTGTGTTGCCAAGCTAGAATTGCTTTTTAAGGTTGTGTAGGACCTTAGAAAAATGAGTAATTTTGGCTTAACTTCGAATCATATTTCATGAGTGGTTGATGAGGTTCACTTCGGATACTATACTTTATTAACTGCTCGTTGCATGAGGGGTTATTTATAGATATTTGACTAAAACGAAACTTGTCAACAAGGACTTGCCTAACCTTAAATTCAAGCTGTGATGTCCTTGTGTTTGCTAGGTGGCCTTTGTGTGTCATCAACGTTAAAACTACAAGTTACAGGATGCAGCAAAAACGTTGGCACGTGTTCAATATTGTGACTAAATCTATAAGATTCCATACGAGTTAGTTTGCAGTTGAGCATCTGGAAAGTGAAAATTGGTGCTTCCATGTCTGGTATGAAGGTGCGATACTGTGTCTTTAATTGTCTCTCTGTGTAAATAGACTACATCTATTGGTACTTGTGTACTAGTCTTATTATTGAGTTCTAAAATGTCTGTTATTTCAGTTACGAGATTTGTATCAGTAGTTAAAGCAGTGTGCAGTCTGAGGTTGCTGCTTTGTAAAAATATTTATCTCATGATTTCACCTGGTCATGGGGGTTTTGTCGGAGTTGCTCCTTCAAATTCCTGTTGGTATGTCATTATTCACAAGATTTTGCTGGATACCGTTATCTGTGTGTGGTGTTTTGAAGCCATTCCCATATACCTGTTGCAGGACTTTCAGTTCTACATCACCGGATACTGTTCTAATACCTTGATGTCGCATTCAAAGAATGTTGCTTTCTTAATACTATTTAGAAAAAAATGTGACCTTTCATTTTTGTATGCTATACCTTGTGTTTTGTGCCATATCAGTTTCTAAAGGCTGTTCTGTCCATTCCAATAGTTTTCCCCCGTGTGTTTTAAGCAGTGTTGCTTGGTACAAGATTTGTATTTGTAGTTTTGAGTGTGCGAAGATTATTGTGTAATACTGTGTAAACATACTGAGTGACATGTGTGTTCAGTTCTCAGTCGAGTTCTGTTTGTGTCACTTAGTTTGAGGCTTGTTTGAAGTTATACCTTCAACTGTCTGAAAAGTATTCTGTAATCCCATATCGTATCCACTTTTCTTATTTTCATGGTTACTTATAAGGGTCATCAAAGTTTATGAATTCCAAGTATGGGGGCCACATAGTCCATATATTGGGTGGGGGTGCCGCTGTACTTTGAGACAATGGCAAACATATATCAATGTTGATACGAAAGCTTCAATTTTATTCCCCAATATGTATATCAAAGGCTGAGAATATGTAGCATACTTGTACGTACTTGAAACCCAGCTTTAGACACCTTCCTGGAAACTACGAAGTCAAATACTATTTCCTAGCTTTTTACCACTTGATGTTTACGGTATATGGTATTTAGTGTAAAGTATGGAAATTAGCTGTCCACAGTCCATGTAGCTGAAAAATATGTATGATCTTTACAACAAGAATTTGAAGAACTAGTACCATTTTTCCCAAGACTAAAAATGCTATTTTATCCATGCGTCCTATATACCCTTTTTTACTGGGTGTCCCAAGTTCGACCATGTTAAGCAATAGTAAGGCCCAGGGCACAGATCAGCCGTTGGCTCCATAACCTCTACAACACACTTTACTGTGGGCCCCAACCCCCCCAGTTTGCCAGTAATTTCATTAAAGTACCTGACTGTGTGGCATGACCTATTACTTGGTTTATCCTGCATACAGTTTCATGTTCTGTTGGAAATGGATAGGATCATGTCGTTGTGGTAGACAGTTGCAGGGTAAATTGGCTAAATCCAGTTTTAATGCCTATTAAATATTTTGATTTTAAAGCCCTCAATAAGTGCCTTTGAAGTCTTGTGTAAGGTCTGTGCCAATGTTTGAATGCATGCTGTTCTCATGGCTTGCACAGCACTGAAATAAGTGGGGCACTATAGTCGCCCTACGGTGTGCCGCCCATGATTCTAGATAAAAATAAAACAACTTTGTGGTGCAGTCATTCAAGTACGATATTTTTCATGAAAGTTAACCTTTGTTTCATTTTGCATTTTTTGCATAATATGAAATTTCAGAAGACTACATAATTAACATGTTGTTGGCATAGCAAACCTAATAATTTTTATTGCACTATTGTTTCATGGATTTTGTAAAATTTAATAGTTAAATTTTGTGAACTCTTGTATTCTCTATGTTGGACATCGGCACACCCCTGTATTGTCACGTGACCAGAAAACATTTGGGAAGTACCTTTCTACTACATTCTGGGCCTACTTGTAAAAAAATTATTAGTAGATTGTCCAAAACATGGCGAAATGAACTGTAGCCTTTTTTTTGTTGGAGGCCGCTGAAACTTCATTCTGGGAAACCCCGCAAACAGTAGAATTTTTGTTGTTGCTTCATAAGCAAGCCCATGAGCGTATATGGCTTGTTTGCGAAAGTTTAGTGTTGAAAATTGTTTCTAGACACGGAAAGTTTGGTTATGTTGGCTATGCAACAGGAATGTGGTCAGTGATGAATCCAGTTAGTAGCCTTGAGCCATGCAATGGTACTTTCTTCTTTTTAGGTAATATAGTACCCTGGAAATACATCCAAATTTTGCTAAACTTGTAACGTCATGTCTTGGAAATGACCGATTGAAATGTATTCGTGTGAAACTCAGATACTATGCCTTGTGCATTGTTCTCCAAAATGTTGCTGGAGGTTCTACGAAAAATAGGAGTCACACTATTTTTCTGAATTTCTGAAAAAAATAAAAAGTTGCATGAAATGTCATTGATACCATGGTTTTGCTATGAATGTACCTCTCTTTCTAAAAAAGACATGGTGACATGACCCAGTTGATGGCAGATTGATGTAAAGACAAAAAAACAAATTCTAAGGCTTTCTGTTTTCAAAAACTTATACTGAGTTTTGTTGATATTTGGCTAAACGCACCAACTTTTCAATAAGGTCCTACATAACCTTAAACATACAACCAAACACTATGTATGCAAGAAGGGAACACCAACTGCCATTTGGACCATGCTTCATAGTCAAATAGCAATTAATACAGTGGCAATTCTCTTTAATGCCCTGACATACATTGGATTGTGTTTGAAAAGAAGGAGATAAGCTTCGGAATCCGTGCCTTGGAGCTTGTGATTGAGGTGAAGGTCGTGCACTTCGAAAGTTAACTCTATATAATTTTTTCAAGGATCAGTTTGAATGCCACTAGTTATGATTTTGAAAGTCTGTCATTTTCAAATAAGCTATTCAATAGCAGAATCAATAAGTGTCAATGTTGGGTATGCAGTGAAGCTCGCATCTAGTTATGGCTCACTTTTAAATCATACCTTCATTCATTTCAAAGATCTGGAGAGCAGGTTTTCTTGTTCATGCACTCGGCCCTTCTCAATAACTCAGATTTCACCTTCTTGAAAAAATCTCTTGGTCCAGTGAAGCGCGAGCTTCACTGCATTTTCACCATGACTAATAGTATTGCCAACCACTATACAATGGCAAAAACTTAATGACTTTGGAATGGCAAATTTTGTTAAATTCAATATCTGTAAACAGTAAACATTGCAACCAGTGGCTAACATTTTGCCTGATGAGGGTTTTGAACCATTGTGAAATAGTTAAATAAGTTTTTGGTTGTGTCTTACAGAAGATTATAGTGTTCTCTTCCAGTGTACCAGTGCAAGATTTTTGTGGACATGTTAGTTTTATGTTCCTGTTTTTATCCAGTATTTTGATCCATGGGCCTCAAGATTTTTCTTTGTTCTGAATCTTCTTGGTGGTAGCCTACAGGTATAAGAAATGAACATGTCATGTAAAGGCATAATTGGTGGTTTTAAAGAAAATGATGTAAACAAATACCTCTGTATTACACTTTTGTTTTGACAGGAATTCTTATTTTTTAGGTGCATTTTAGAATGTTAGTATACAGTAGTGTTGTGACAATTAAACTGAATATTTATTGAAAACAAACTATTTCTGAAAGTCGGGTGATTTTGTTTCACGGTATTTTTGTCATTTTCCTCTTCAAGTAAAGCATATTAGGTGAAAACAGCTGTTACTTTTTGTTGCGCTTATGTAAAAGTAGTTATAAGGATTATTTATGAGGTTAGTGTATTTTTTCCCAAAGTTTATTTGGTAAGTCAGCTATGGATTTCAAACTATGTTTTAAAGAAATTGTGTATTACCCTGCAGATTCTGTGCAATCTGCTCATTGTGTGGGAACAACACAAAATTAATCCACTGTGCATGATTTTTGAGATGGCAAGATGATGCGTTCTGGAAAATTTCTGGTTTTGCTGCTGTGAAACTGCGCTCGTCAAAGGCTAGGGCATTGCATTGGATATTTTGAATGGCCACTTCAATATCATTTCATGAGAGAAACTTTTATGTAAAAAGTATTATGATTTTGAACATTGTTATGAACCCATTCAGTAATTGCATCACCAAAACTGATTTGCTGATGACAATTTACAAGGCTGGTTTAACAGTGCGTTACAAATGCACAGTATGTAGGAGTTTTACCTACAAGCCATTTCCTGTACACGATATCGTTTCATGTTATAACTTGTCTGTTGGTGATTCTGTGCAATCATGTCAATGAGAGATATTGCAAATAAAGTTAATCATTGCTTTCATGTTCATCATTTTTGCTCAGTGGTCTCTTGGCTAAAACTGTGGCTATAAGACACGTGGTACTTGATGTACCATCCCCATTGAGATTTCTTGGATATCAAATTGGAAAGAGAAATCGGAGAATCCAAGACCTGAAATAGTGTAACGTGTTCGGCATTTACACCAGGAACTTATCAAAAATGTCCTACGTGAGCCAGCATGTCCCAAAAAATCGCATCAGTGACGACACGTCACTTTTTTTCACATGCAGATACAGCTACGTGTCATCTACTTTATGTCAGCCATTATGTCAGTATTGTGCTTGTAATAAATTTTTGTTTGAATGCACGCTGAAGTAAATCAACAATATCTACAAATGAAAACAAATTAGATAAGTTTAATTACAAGAGTTATTTACGTCACTTTGCAAATTTCAGTTCATACCGTCTTCAGTAGTTAATGCAAAACAGCAAAAAAATCAAACTGAAATTTTTGCAAACTGGTGTTCACATTAGGATTTGTTGAGCATTAAACATAGCAACCAATATTGTAATGTAAAACACCGAAAAAATCAAAAAAATGCAAGATAGTAAAATCTATTGGTCTATCAACACTAACCTTTAGCCCTTTAACATTAGTACATTTTTGGCCATCTTCCGTATTCTTAGCAGACAAGGCGACTCCATGGTCTGGTGGTAGGAGTACCATACTGACAACCGAAAGGTCCAGTCTATTCACAGCAAAGAAATAATGCAAAGCATTGAAGTGCACCTGTAATTGCACTGCAAACAGTACACTTGTTCATTAGTGTCAAGTAATACAAAAAAATAAAAAAGCCACCAGGGGACATAGCAAAACTCAAATTTGTCTGCCAAACAACTGTCTCGGCCAAATGTTAACATCTGTCAAGGAACTCGACAGAGAGGCATATGCAAAGAAAACCTAAATTACCAATAGGGGGCACCACAGTAGTTAGACTATTCCTAAAATCACCAGCAGGCATACTCTCCTGAACTGGAAGACATATATCAAATTTCCTGAAGATCCATCAAGGAAATTAGTAGATATTGAGGCATCATTAAGGCAAAAATGAATTTGCCATTAAATTGCGTCCAAAATCTATAGTTGTCATCATCTCTATCACAAAAGTACAAGTTCATCCTCAAGGGCTCAATGAAGGCATCGGCAGCTAAGAGAGGCGGATGCCAATAATAGACGCAACAATAATTCTAAAAATGGCCACTAGGGCACGCAGAACACATCAAATCATCTGCTGTGTCAGCCACAAGGGGGCACAGATTATGTAAAATTTACCCGAAGATAGAAAGATGTCGGGCCTCCGTAATGTTCAATCAAGCTATTTGCCAAAATGTCATGAAAATCCATCTAGGAACTAAATCTAAATAAGTTCATAAGGTGGGGTGAAACACTATTGTAATTTGGTGGCACAGAGGCAATTCAAATCTGTCTGAGAATTTGCTCGAGCCATCCCACCTATGATAGGAACAATAGTTAGCCTAATTTCAGTAAAACATATAGTGTGGATCATGCTTAAAAAGATCGACCACCATTCTGTACATACCCCGGCCGTGTTCAATCCTCAGGGCTTGGAATGACCAATGACAAAAAACGCGGAAACTTTTATGGCCCAAATCATGCGCGCTACCCAGCCTTGAAATGGTCGACTGTGAACTTTTCCCCGACAAAAATCGGGAGGAATTAAAAAAAGAAAGGAATTTGCCGCGGAAATTTTATATCAAATCCGTTTTTTTAAGCGGAAATATAATAAAATGCGCAGACAGAACATTTGAAAAAAGCGGAAATCCGCGTTTCCGCGCAAAATTCCAAGCCCTGAATCCTTAAACAAACATAACACCTGAAGCGGTCCAGAGCAATGACTGACAGATCATGGCAACTAATAGGCTTGAGCTTTCAGAGGTAAATAGGCAACAATGTCACTGAATCAGTCCACCTCTAAGAAGGAGGTTAACCAATACAAAGCAGCTCAATTATTGGACTGATGGTTCATCAGCTAAGGTTATACTCCAAGTCAAGCTTTACCTTAGGCAAGTAACACATTTTTTCAGGCAGATCTAATTTTAAGCGGCAATTCAAATGTCATTTAAAAATGGTTACATAAGCAAAGGTCCCCCACTCCAAGGGATCACTACTCCAAGGGTTCACTATTCTGAACATTCACTACTGCACGAGCTCTCTAACTTTGTGAAAACTTAGGGGGACAGCATAGTCTATTATGTGTAGTTTCAACGTGGCCATGCACATGGTTCCAGTGCAGTGCAGTATCGGATAAATTTTTCTATTGCATTGAAAAACAGTGTGACGAGATTTGTTGAATGTATAATTTTTTGACTGGTTTATTTCTGCTTCAAAGATGATAAGCCTTTGTAATACTTATCTTTTATGTAAAAATGAAAACTAAATTTTATGGTCTGTCACATTGTGTCCTAAACTGATAAGATTTTACCATAACTGTGTCTTTAACGAAGTTGAGACTCTGAGGCGGCATGGCTCTCACTGTGGCATGCGCCAGAGATTAATCGAAAGGTCCGGGGATTGCAACAAGTGTCAGACAAGGTGAAATTATCCGCTCAGTCAAGTCTTCATTTAAAATCACATGCAGCACCATCTCTCAAAACTACTTTGGAACCCTTGGTCTAGTTTTAAGGTCATGTAGGACCCTTTAACAAAGGACCAAATTTAGCTAACTTAATTCATTTGGAACATCCAAAATTGAGAAATGGTTGATCAAATTCATACGACACTATGCTTTTTCACAGTGCTAAAACGGGTAATGAATTGCTTTTAATAAGTTAAACTTTTGCGTGAGGGACTATCGAAAATGTGACTTTTACGATTCTCATAAAAATCTAAAGTTGCATAATGCAAAATTAACTTTTAAAAAACTGTCACAGCATTTTTGAGATCAAACATTTATATAAAATAAAAGTTGATCATGTTATACCATTATTTACCTATCAATGTACCTTTTGTTTTTGGTAAATTTTACTAAAAAAAGACTCAACATGGTCATGTGACTCAATTAATGGCATAACGTGAAATGTTTGTGATAGAATCTCAGGGGTTACAGGGACCATAAACTGACACGCTTTTATCAGTGATTCAATAGTTTGTTACCCATTCTGGCTGTTAAGGGGCAATAAACATGGTAATTACGCCTAGTATGGCAACGGAACTTAACGCCATCAGGTAATAGGCAGGGAAATCACATGTTACCGGCCAAACAAATGTTTGTGGTTTTCTCAGGAATTTCCACCGATCCGAAAATGAGGCGAGGTTTTTCGGATCGGTCTATCACGACCAAAACGCGTAACGGCAGATTGATAAAAAGTTAAAAAATCAAATTCTACAGGCTTTTTACTTTGAGAAAATATGTATTAGTTATTGAGTTAAACTTTATAGTTTTTTGGATATTTAGGTAAATAAACAGACTTGGCAATATGTTTAGGTCCTACATAATCTTAATGGCTCATCACAACATTACGGACCAAACAAAATTCACTGAATCCTTAACAAGAAGATCCACTGTTGCTAACTAATGACTTAGGTATTCCACTTTGAAGACTTACGTGACCTGTCTGTATGGGACTTTGAAAGAAGGATATTTTTCTGTGTAAAAGTATTGGACAAGATTTGTGTCAAAATCATATAAATAAGGCAGTCCAAAAATAGGTTTAGGAAAGGAATCAATCTCTCACATATTTTCCATAACTCTGGACACATAAAAATGCGCATTTATAATGAAACATCTGGGGCACTATCTGATTCAGAAACACGCCACTGAAGAAAATATAGCGATGATTAAAATTAAGGAAAAGGTTTCACGAATGAAAAATGCCCATCTTATCAGTAAATTAAAATGAAAAAGTTTGACCTTTTTTGACAAGTTCCCATAACACAATTTCGAATAAATTCATTCCTTACTTCAATGTAATTTTTACCACGATGTGAGAGCTGCAGTTTGAGGGGTCACTGTGCATCACAAGCCATAACAAAGGTGTGTAGCCCTAAATATATCTACACTACTTGAAGAAGCTGGATAAGCATTCAAGGGGGAAGTGAATTCATCTTGCAGTTCCATGAGACCAGTCAACAATTCATCTAGCAGTTCCATGACACCAGTCATCATTGGTTTGTACAAAAATTTCCCAAAACTACTGCCACAAGATTTTTAATCCTCATTGCTTTTTCTTTGGTTTCTTCACTCCTAGACGCGTTGATCTGGATAGAACTGAAGATTCCATCGATGAGATGCTTTTTTTCTTTTCTTTTTCTTTTTCTTTCTTCTTGTTGAGGTAAAACACTAGAATACCCTTGTGTCTTTTACTGTCCTTTTTGAACTTCTTCACAAGATACATGTTGGCAATAAAAGCCAGGATTCCAGGAATTGTCGGACCCTGTAAAAGACAAAGAAAATCAATTAATTTGTATTTCTAGTCATGTAAAATGCCTGCAGCTCTTTTGAAAGATACTGAAATCAACTCAAGATGCAGTAGATTGAGTTTTCCAATCATTTGAGGGTCGTTGAGGGTTGAAGGGCATGGCCTTTAATGTTTAAATCTTTTGAAAGCGCATGTTTTTAACATTAGGCAAAACCTTACGCTAACATGATTTGCACGTAAGTGGACAAGAAAGTGTGTACTGTTTACCCCAGAGTATCCAGTGAATTCCTCAGCAAATCTAAGGCTTGATGGCACTGTCATGGATTTTAGTGAGTGGTCGCAATTCGTGGGCTTGGATGAACATGTTCGAGTTTCAAAGTCAAAATGCGAACAATAATTAAGTTAGGCAAACAACCAACATGACATTTCAGCCAAAGCATTAGGAATTTTGTCTTTGCAATGGCTTATATGACCGTTTAAGCAATGCGTGGGCCACATGTTTACATTGCTTTATGCTACCAATATTTTAAAACCTCGTTAGTGTTTAAAATTTAAAATTTTATTCTGAAAATTCCCCGGCTTCCATAAGGCCACCGTGCTTTTGTTTACATATCGTTCCCCAATCCAAGTATCACAATGCAAAATGGACATGATGTAAGCAAAGGGACTTGTGGGATTATAAAGTGGACATACATGTACTATATCACCAACAATTTGAGTATGAATGTTCAATCTAGAACAAAGAAGAGCAGTGCAAAGTGTTGAAATGCACCCACAATGAACGATTAAATATATGTTTCAAGAAGTGCTTATCACTTTTATATTAGGTACAGAGAGAAAATAATTTGACCGCAAGGGGTTACAGCCGCAACATTCAAAATTGACCAAAAAAGTGTTGGCACCTCGCCTTTTAAATCTAATGTCAAATTAAAAAGTTTAAAAAATGATCGGTTTTCAACATTAGCAATAAAGAAATAAAACATGCCACGAAGGGACACAGCAATAAGCATACAAAAATTAGAAAGTCTAGTTTACTTCTTTAGGCAATGACTGTAGTTTTGATCAAGTCACTTACAAAACTACAACAATTATAGCAGTTAATAAAATAAAAGGGCTTACATAAACATATGGCGCGTTGTTTATGACACCATAGACACACCATGAGATAGCCCACACACCAGTAGGGTAGACAGTCACAAGGTGGATGCACTTGACACTGGAAGTCTGCAATGCTTGCAGCTAAAACAAGAACACTCACTCCTTTAAGAAGACCTTCAGCTGAGGATGGAAACATCCTTCGCAGCAAATGTTCAAATTTAGTATATCATTATCTGCTCAACATCATTTTGAACAATAAAAAATCTATTCTGTTGTAATGCACTATACACAGTCAGTTAGCTGATAGTTTTCAGTCAGCTTGTTTTAGTAAGTCACTTAATTGTTTTACACGCGTGATAGTGTAGGACAGAGGATCTACTTTTAACCATTGCCCACGGTGGCCACTAAGTGTGGTCAGTACTGTCAACATAAGATGATTAATTATGCTGGTATTTTTTTAAGGCCAGTTAGGGAACCTTATATTATCCATGGTACATTACAGCTCTGCATCTGCAGAGAACCATGAATTATTATTAAGTTGTGTTCAGCTTATCTCGACAGTGTAATTGCTCAGATGAATATGTTAGACACTGTTCTCAACCACCATTGCGTGTAATTCAATTGAGAGGAAAGACTTTTGAACTTTTTGAAATGCAGGTATCCTAAACTAGGTAATTTGTTAAGTTGTAACAGGGTTGAACAGTACAACCATTATGAAATTAATGTTGAAAAGAGCAACTGAAACCTTACCACATCATTTAGTGGGAGGGAGAAGACTACAAATGACAGAACAACAAGCAAGAAGCCCATTCCCTCGTGTCGCTCAGCGGCTGTTAGCCAGACATTGTAGAGATAGTGGTAGAACAACATGAAGAATAGCCAAGTCAGTAGTAAACACGAGGCTGTCTTTGTCTGAAGTACAAATAACTGAGCTTTCATTTTAACGGTCATTTCCTTAGAAAATAGAAATACATTGATTTACATTCAAGTACTGTAATTCTCCATGCGTTGCCAAAATTGCTATTTCCAGTTTTTTATCATTACCTTGCTGCATACAAAGAAAACTTGTTTTGCAGCATCTACACAGTTCAAACCATGCTAGCAACAGAATAACATGTTCTTAATCTTTATTTTTCTGACAAAAATTTGACAAAATCACCGCTTCACTCGTCCACCACATTTTGCTAAGTAGGTGAAGAAATTGCCACCTTATAACATTTCAAACGCCAATAAAAGTAATATGAGAACGAATGGATTTTATGGCTCATGTGCGAGGAAATAATCTTTAGGCTAAAGTCCTACTATATTTGTTTAAATGAGAGACAGAAAATAGAAACAGAATAAAACATACACATGAGCAACCATAAAACACAATTCACCAACTGCCTTGCAAAGTACAAAAAATATGGAATTTAGGGTATTTCTTTTTTCTTTCATACCCTCTGTGATTACAAAATGATTTGACGTTTCTAGAGATCTCCTGCAGTGTAGTTATTCAGTTACTAGTGCACCATGTGAGCAGAGGGTGCTGCAGGTTTTATGTATGGTTAGGCTTATATGTGGAAAACAGCCAGACTTACCAGATTTTTGCTGTAGTAGGTATACATAATTATGTATGTAGTGAAACTGAATGTTCCAAAACTCCCAATCAACAGTATCAGCTGGTTATCCAATAGACTCCCATAATGAAGGTATATCACCCACCTGAAACAAATAAGCACAAACAATAAATTATTGAAACTATGTTGTATTGAGCACTGCTTTGGCACGTAAAACATTGCTGATTTCACAGTAAGATAAAAAAGAATGAACCAAGTTATGCAGCAGAAAATAACAGCCCAGATCCACAGAAAACAAGAAGTGTTAAAGGGGAGCTTGCCTTTTTGAAGGCATTTTTGGTCACTTTGATTTTTGCTTACTGTGAAAGATATTTGAGAAACTTTTACCGGGTAAGTCAATTTTGTTAAAACAAAACTAAACAAAAAAAAAAAATTTCACTCCAGAAGTTGTGTCTGCCATTGTGAGAAACTTGCACAATCCAAACACTAGTCTGATAGGCTGAATCCTTCTGTGGTATTATGTTAATGACTTTGTTTTGGCATAATTCAACGGCCTTGACTGAGCCTCAGGGCAGGTCTTCCAGCCAGTATACTACGCAAAAGCGAAAGAACACAGCTAACTCAACAGGCAGACATTTTCCAGACTTGATCACTGTATCCCACTATTTATATGAAGAGCTTTTTACTAATTTGATTTTTATAGAAACGGTTAAGAAATACCATTTACAGTAAGCAGAATTTATCCCTGAATTAATGAAAAAATACCTGCAAAAAGGGCTATATTTGGCCCCTTTAAATTGCCTTATTTCATAATTTGCTTCTTGGTGATGAAACACAAAGTTAAATCAAAACACTAGGTATTGTATCAAGAATGGAATATCCCAAGATAATTGGCTCGAAACAGCTTTAATAATAGATGTGGTATTTGACTATATCTATATCGTTCAAATAATGGAACTGAAAACAATCAGGAGAAGAGTGAAATAGTTATCGTATAATAATCAGAGTCGAAACGAGAGCTGATGACTACTATCATATGTTTGAACTTTCCTTAAACGTGAGTCATTATTCTTTGATTACAGCTAAGAGATATCATAATTCATTTCTCTTAGAAGTAGCTGTATATAGCAAAGTTAAACCCAAATAATTCAGTGAACGATTTTTTGCAACAAGTGAAATAAAAACTCTAGAGATAACAGAGCAATGAGGCACATCAACTTGACAACCGAAAGACAAATGAGCAGAGCAGAAAACAAGAGATTTTTTAAGCATATAAATAATTAACAAACTTACCGTATGTTACATATAAATATTAACAAACTTATGTTAACAAACTTACCTTATGTTACCAACAAGATAAAATAAAAAGGGCATGTTTTTAACCTTTTTGCCTCTGAACAGCTGTAAACACATGGGCCTACAATAAAATATGTTTGAAAAATCATAGCATGAAAAATACAAGTTGTATTTTGATTTTTTTTGCAAATTGCATGTCCTTTCTGTGATAAGCGATAAACTGAAAAGGTAAAGTCGAATAAGTAAAAAATATTCAGGTGGTCTGCCTGCTAACCAATAGGTCAAAATTTGTTTCACACCATCATGACATCATTGTATTCCCGGCCTGGTCTAAAACAAATCCTGGGCTTGGAGCCCAGAGTCTTATCTCTGAACTCTGACTTGAAGCCTAACCATTCATGCCACATTATTTGAGTACAATTTTGTAAGTTTACTTAAAGTGTGCAATGCAATTGGTCAATTCTTGAGTGGAGTTTTGCGGAGAGATGAGAGCATGATAGGTTAAGTTTTGAGCCTGAGTCTGAATTTAGAGGTTATACCTCAGCTGGGCCCAGTCTAAAGGAAAGTGCTACACAGTTGGCGAAATATCCTGTGAAAGGGCCACTGTTTCCAATAAATTACCTTGAAAATGTTCACAATAAGAATTTCAAGCTCTTTGAAAAGTCCTTTTCAACTACACGAATCTACAATCGTATAAATATGTACACACAAATTTTCTATGTTTTAAAAACTTTGCTATTAGTCAGTGAACATACTGAACATATCTCAAAAGCTCTGATTTCTCACGCACAATTTCATCCATCACAGTGGAAAAAAGAGGTACCCACTGACATTGTCTTAAAAGTAACTCACTTATCAATAATACCACTCACACTGGGTGAATCAAGAACAAGCACAGCATGACCTGTGCCTTTGCCGTCCGCCCTTTGTCTGATTTGTCAAATGAATAGCCCACGAAATCATCTCAAGCCCAAGGCAAGGCAACACCAAAAAATAGGGATGCAAAAAGACAGATGCACTAGGTCTAGGAAGAGTCAAAATGAAAAGACAAGCGAAAAAGAAAATAATAAATGTGGAAGTTGGAAGTGCTGACCGGCACATAATCAGGTCCCTTCCGTCTTAGCCAATACTCAGCTCTAAGGGATTGGTTTACCGACTACCCCCGTCAGTGCTGCTTACGGCTCGGAGTGGCGGTTGCAGCCAGCCCGAAGACTTCGATGAAGTCAGATTTTTCAGATTTTTTTCTAACTTACACTGTAGAAATGATGACTGCAAACGCCCCCAGTGTCGTTCCAGCACCAAACACATCCACGAGAAGCATTACTTTACAGCACAGAAAACGCAAACATTCATAAAGACGGGGAACCTTCTGCTGTGCACCAGAAAATCCACCACCTTTCACGCCACCTAGCAGACGGTTTGTTACCATGCAATAACAATATTAACACTTTGCAGGGAATGGCTTCTGACGCCCTGTAAAAGTATCCCTCAACAAAACGAAGACCTGGGCCCGGTCTCCAATCTTTTTACTCGAAATGGAACTCGAAATTAGGTTTGGCATTTTCTACTCTACTTTTGGGCGAACTCAAGATAAGTGTCTATTATTCTATGCTCGAGTACACAATAACTTACGTAGATAATTTATTGCCCTTAGTTCACAGTTTGTAAACCCAATATTAAAGCAATAAGTTCGAGTTTGAACTCGAAATTTCGAGTTTTTACTCGAGTTTGTAACACGAATATAAGGGTCTTCAAGGGAAAACTTGAACTAGAAACTCCTATGCATAAACTATAATGTATTCAAGCACAGTCTGATAACCAATTATCTTAGGTTCGCACAAAAGGAGCAGAGAAATTGCCAAAAATAGTTTCGAGTTCGTTTCGAGTACAAAGATTAGAGACCGGGCACAGGCCAAAAGTTTTGGGTTGACCCGACAGGCATAAATTTGTTAGACTGGGGTAGAGGACAATCGTATTTACTCCCAGATTCGTCAGGGCACTGAGAGACAGAGACACAGTGAATCCTGTGGAGAGATGAATCCAGAGAACAATTGTCAACTACCGGTGTGGGAATTGTCCTCGTTGCGGGGCCCCAGTTTTAAAAATACTGCAGCATGTGTCATCACTCTTGTAAAGGTTCCGAATAATTAACATGCAAAGATACTGAAATTTATTCAGATTCTTAATTCAAGAAGACATGTTTTAGAGATTTAAAAGCTCCCCTCAAGTCAAAGGTCCGTCTGTTGCAAAGGATTGTGGAATCATCTATCGCTCCCTCTGCCAGCTGCAATTATCCCCTTACCACTTTAAATCTGGCGCTCAAACATTCGAGTAAGAAGAAGACGCAATTTCAAATTGATCGACAAAATCACGAATCATCTGTATGCAATATATCACAGCACAAAGATATTTGTTCTGAACAATCAAAAGACCTATACTGCATAAAAAACAACATTGAAATGACCCGAAACGAAGGATGATAGTTTGAAAAACTTAGGACTGCAATTAGTGAATTATGGAAAAACAAGATTCCCGTTGTTCCTGTCATGACAAAAATATCGACACTTTCGCACAATAGATCACAAGAGTCGGTATTTGTTTTACAAAACGTTATTTAGGAAATAATTTAAAGAGACCTGGAACTCGAAAAACATACAAAATTGCATTATTCAAAGTGGTTCTCTGCCACTGAAACAGTATTCAACGTGTTCACTATTTTTTTACGGTTTGCTCCGTAAAGATTTTCAAGGGGAAAGTGAATAACTCTGTATTAGACGTTGCGGGATGGTACGTGTACATTCATCAGGAATTGTTAAAACTATACTTTTGGCGATCTCTCGCGTTCCATGCCTCTTTAAAATGAAGAGGCTACAGGTTTTTTGTGCGACTCTCGCTGTGTAGATCGCTGTAGGTGGCAAAAATATTTCTTGGCCTTGTCGTCCTACATATCATAATTTTGTGGTTTTTAGGTGCTCAATTTATTTTCAACTGTAAAAAAAAGATTTCTTTAAAAAAAAAAAAAAACAGTGCAGGTGGTCTGATGTCATTTGCGGTGCATCAGACGTGCGCAGGCCTCATGGTTGGGCCCATTGCACAAAACACCTGAGCAAAGGCACGAGACCCCAATTATGGCTCCTCGTGAAGAAAGTTTTCAAGTCTGCCAGTCTCCTTTAGGAAAACGGACAGACGTTTCCATTTGTTGCCATGCACTATATGTTGTAAGCATGTAACAATGCCATCCAGTAGGTTGCTCCTTAGCCTATAAAAAGCTGGGCAAGACTCTACCAGGTGTTTAGGAGATTCTACGTCAGTACCACACTCGGGACACACAGGGCTCCTCATATGCCCAGTAATGTGTCTGTGTCGGGCTAGGTTGCAGTGGCCCGTCAAAATTTGAATGACGTGTCTTATACCCAATCTATCTAGACTCAGAAGGCTTTTTGAACCTTTTGGTTCGATCACGTTGGGAAAATTCTCCTTGGTTTCTCGGCAGGAGTTAAGTGATGCCCACTGGGCTGCTGACTGGGTATGTACCCAGTTGCGTATACTCATCCTGCAACATCCGTAAGATACCGGGATAGCAGGTTCAGGCACAAAATGCAGAACGCTTGCTCCTATCTTTGCGAGTCTGTCTGCATTCTCATTGCCATCAATTCCCACATGGGCCCTGACCCAGCGTATATTGACGGTTCTTTCAATTGCAAGCTTGTTAAGCTCATTAATACAAGCATTAACACAACGAGAGTTGACCCTTAGTTTCTTTAGGGCTTTTATTGCTGCCTGGCT
>NMRA01000247.1:392957-522349 GCA_002633005.1 Phoronis australis
TAAGGTAGTTTATCCACTTTAGCCACTTTGGTGGGTGGTTTTGAGGATGTCCCAGGAGTCGAGCTGTCAGACTTAGGGCGCTTAACACCCTGCTGAACATCGATTTCTAGGTTTTCAAGCTTCTTCTGAGCCGCCTGGCGAGCCCGCTTTGTCTTCCGCCTAGCAGCAGCAGAGAGACGGTGGGAGCTGCCATCAGGCCCAGTTGAAGTGTTTCCGCCACCATTCGCTCCGTGAGGAGTGTCCGGGGCAGGTTTGGGGTTCGCGTCAGCAGCCACCCTAGCCGCTTTCACAAGCTTGGTAATCTCACTTTCCACTCTCATAGAAGAGTCCAGTGATTTCCCAGAGCAAGCGTCCACAGTAGGGGGTGCTTCCACTTGCCTTATAGAAACTCCTAGGGAGGAGTCTTTGAGGCGGACGTCCGTGGCCGCAAAGACCACATTCGACTGCCCTGTGCGCTGGTCACTTGAACCCTGACCAGGGTGGGTTACTGGTTTTCGCTGTGGATCCATATAGCAAGTATAGGTTATGATTCAGGTCTGCATCCGCATTCACCCTATCCATAGGGTGGCAACAAGGCCCAGCCAAAGGCTTTCCTGCATCCGCAAACCTATAGGATCTGACACTGGTTTCAACAGCTCCCTCCCCTGGTTCCTCCAAGCGAGCATATGACCCCCAGCGAAAGGGCTTCTGCTGCAAATGGACTACCCAGGTTCAGTATGTCTACCTCCAAGTGCCAGAACCTCGCAACCTCCCAGGGCTAACCGTGCAGAGGCTTGTCCCCTAGTGCAACAGGCGCTACTCCGTGCACCGCGGTTTGCCCAAGATTACTTGATACGCAAAGTTCTGTGTTGTTTACCACCAGCCGCAACTGGCTTAAGACTCAAGAACCAGGGTATTAGTTCTCAAGGGTTCCCGTGTCACCTGACCGGAGACAAGGGGTATCAATCGGACCCGAAGAGGTCAAAGTCAAGATACTCCTGACCAGGCGCCCCAAAGGGGGATGATTGGGTTAGAGAGGCCTCCCACTCTAGAGCCACTGATCAATCACCCGAGAACAGAGAATGCTTCCAACAAGGTTTTCGGCATCTCATATCGTTCGAAACAACAGCGGCTGCTAAAGACAGAAAACCCCCTTCCCCAACCCGATCCCGCACAGTTTAGTCTGAGTAAACCCAGTCCATGTGTTGCCGCGTGGAGGCACTGCACGAGTCTTGTTGTGGGAGAAGCTATGTACTGACAGTCGGAACTGAACAGCGGCGGAAGCTGAAAGCAGAGCACTAAGCAGAGCTAGATACTACTACTAACTACACTACCACACTAGACGCTAAGCACCACAACCTGTGGTCGAAACCACCGACACACAAAGATTTCTTTAACAGGGCCATCGGAATGAACCAGAGTTATACTTTAACACGCGTAAATTAGGGTAAAAATGGGAAGAGGGTCCAAATGCGCCAAAGGCTACCCTGTCTCCTATGCTAACTACAAAAGGATTCACTTTTGGAGTTTAAAACTTTTCAAACTCTCCAACTACACAAATATAGAAGGAGTTTTAAAATTATCTGCAAATTTCATTTTTTACAAAAGAAGACATTTTGGATAACACGGCATCTCTTTCGGAACTATTTCTGTATTAATGTGTCCACGAAAAGCCCTACCAAAGGAATAAGCTGTTCAGTCCCTTCACAAAATGGCGTTCAGAAACAAACCGCTGACTTTTCAGCTCCCTACAATTGGATCCACTGTAGCCCCGTCAAAAATATAGTCGAGTATCCCCTAATCAACCAACCGAGGCAGCTTCAAGGCATTTGGTTGTAATGATAAATTCACTTTCCGCCCAAGAAGCAAACTTTGACTTAGGCCACTTTGCCTCCTGTAGTATGGTTTTATGGGCGCATAAAATGACATACCGTGACGAGCCAAGTTGTAGAGCCTCTGGTTGATCATCAAGCAATAGCAAACGTCCTGAAGTCACCTCCAGTTTCAATAAGGAAGAATCTGAGACCGATAAGCGGTATAAATCAAAAGTTGTTATTTCAAATGAAGGCGGGTCTATTGCAGCTTTTATGTTGTTTGTGTATCACCTCTGCTTGCCAGATACGCACACTGTAGCCCTAAAAATAATAATCCATCTACCACCACTGAGCATGACTGAGGAGAAGTCATGCATGTAGCATTTCCTCTCATATGTAATGGTCAGTGGGCGAAAAGCTACAACCCTGACATAGTGGTACTCAGAAGTCACAGGAATGAGTGTTATGATATAATGGCTGAAACTAAGGAACTACTCGACATGCTTATGGTGGTGTCCAATATAGGACACCCCCTTTTAGCGAAATTTAGGCATAAGGGCCTATGTACGAGTAATTCAGTTTGAAAAGTAAAGCTTTACTTCGGATATAAGCACATGGGTCTAAACATTGATTTTTGACACAAAGACGAAATCCTGGAATTTTTAATTCTTTCATTATCCGTAAAAAGATTATGTTTCTAAGTGATAGTTGTTCTTAATGCAGGACTCCAGGCCAGTGAGGTGTGTTAAAGGTAAGTGGAATGTATCCAATGTTCGAGGCTGTTAAGATTACTATGAACGCGTGACTGTTTGATTCCTTACTGAGAGAGCAATCAAAGGGAAATTAAATAGGAATATTCACGAAAATCAATATCTCATATTCAGTGTGATATTGCCTCCGCGTCAGAAGATTAAGATACGGCACTCGAAAAGGGCATAATAACATTAGTCTTGCATAACTAAGATGCATAAACAAATGTTGTGAAAGTGTTCAGTCAATTTGCCGAAGCGAAGGCGTCCCTCTTTGATCTGCACTTGCAAAGGTAAGGAGTGTTTTTTATTTCATGTCAGATCAAATTTTGCTGAAATCATATTATGGGGGTTTGCATGGCCGTGGTCGAGTGATAACTAGTTACACGCAAATTGGTAGTCAGCCTAACACTAATTTTGATTGTTGTGGGACGTCAAAGGCATCGCTATTCAGTGCCATGCAACTGAAATGCATTGTGTCCTGACATGCACGAATTTTATTTTAAGACAAACAAATCACGAACATTGTGAGAAATAACATGTCATCTTAGTGTTTAATATTTATCAAGAAAAAACCCTTAGCAACAACCATGATTACCAAGACAATGGCAAACAGTTTTAAAAAGCTTATCCAAGGATGTTCTATGGTCACAGCTGTTGGTGGAGATGCACTCTAGTTGTAGCTGGCAGAAGTTTTGCCAAAATAAGAGGCTATTTTAACTAAAATTATGTAGGATTTCAGCTCAGAAGCATTAGTGTTGCATTTTATTGTCAGTATTTTTACCCGAAAAGAGAGGGTCCAAAACATATAATTCGTGTATTAGCTTAAGAACAACAGGGCCCATTTTGTTTTTGTGATTTCATTACAAATGGCCAATTCTCGCCGTTGTTTACAAGACACTCGTTGAAGTCAGTGTCTTGCTATTTACATATATGCTGAAAACATTTCGCTATTTGAAACCAGTTGGATTTGGCTCGACGGCAAAGCGTTCTGCTGCTGTTGCGTAGCAAATGGATACGATTCCGCGCTACTGCTAATTTCTGTGAAATTACTTTTCTCTCTTAGAAGGTTTCTTTAAAAGAAGTTGTAAAAAATAGACGGCGCCATAAAAGGAATTGTAAAATGTTATGAAGAGATACTGTAGTTGTTTGAGAATTTTACGAGCCGGGTGACCACGGTAATTGCTGTTTCTCGCTCTTCTCTACGTTGAGGCCTCCAGCAACGCGTGTCAATTTTTATTAGACTTTTATAGCACTGTACATTACTCATGCCAACAACGGTATAGGAACAGTGCTCGTCACAGCGATACATGATTCAAGCACGTATATTTAAAAACGTGTTTTGAAGCTTAAATTCAATTTCTTTTCACGTGTGGTAGATTGAGATGATTTTTGTTCTCTAATTACTTATGTTACAAATTTTTAACATAATTCTCTGAATTGATTTTTCACATTCTTGTGTCTAGCATGAACAACCGATCTTGGAAGGTTATTTAAACTGGCCTAGATATTTAGTTACCCAAAATCAAAAATTTTTACCGTGATGATACTTGATTTCCGTCACCAACAAGATCATCGAAACCATCAGCGGCTCAAGAAAACACTTCAGAGTTAATAGAAGTTGTCCAATCTTAAAGTTGCGACGTCGAAAAGGGAGCATGTACGCACTGCCCGTGACTTGAGTTGTAATTGCGGCACAGTGGAAATGTTTTTAAAAACTTTAAACCCCAAAGTACTTCGGTCAACAATTTACAGCTAAACAGTGGGAGAAATCGTCCTTTAAGAATAAGCTCAAGAATTTTTCAGAGAGTACTTTTATCAGAGATCGCAGCAAACGCAAGCGTCAGTTGTTTCCATTATGGTGCAGTTAGCACGCTGACACCATGACAAATCATTCAAACGGTTTTCGGAACTATCCATATGTTCCGTTGTCTGTGCACGTTCACGGTGCCTCTCTTGTATGTCTTGATCAATGAATTCCAATTCGAACCGATAGCTTGTGAAACCTAACGATCGACCTGTGAAGTCTACGTCGGATGAGCACTCGTCTAAGTCGGGATTGCGAGTTGCCACGGTTGACGTTTATTATTGTGCGCTCTATTTCAAAATGAATTATTCTCATTCTAACCAATGCTGAAACAAAGATGCAATAAATTAACTGACCGGGGCACCTTCATACCGTGAATAATACGCTTTCAAGGAAGTCATGTATTTTTAAAGATATGCGGAAATTTTCACCGCTCGTCCTTCTGAGCGGCTTGTACCAGGATCAAAGAGAGCGCGGCGCCGGAATCAGTGATTAACCGCATTGCCCGATGCGAGCAAGACCCAATTAAATGTAATTATCCGACCATAAGCTGTATTAAAGATCTCTGGCTGTACATAATGGCGAATTTCCAAAATACATAAACCACTAATTTCGTTATAAACGAACACCACGGCGGTATTCAGCTGGGAAAAAGAACAACCAAGTAGGGTTTTTGAATTTTAAAAATCGATGAACTAATAATCTAAAAACTACAACCATTGGGTACGATTGAAGATAAACTGCCGCGCGTATTGATATACTCGGTGAATGTACAAACGCTGATCAAAGTTAACAATATCACATGGATTCATTTTTTGATATTCTTTCAATCCCATTTAAGCAGATTTTTGACCAGGAAACAGTCATACTTATCTTGTGCCCACTTTTCATTTTTTATTACTGACAAAGAGCTAGAATAGTCAATGCCACCGAAATTGTCCAGAGATCCCAAATCTTCAGTTTGGTTATCGCCAAATTTGCACTTTTGTATGTATTTTATGATTTGAGTTTTAATAAAGATTAAACTTTAATGACACGTGAAATGTTTAGTGTACCTGTAATGTAGTAAGTTTAGGGATGGGCTCACAATGAACTTAACTAATTAAGTTTAGCTGGCGATCAAAATCTACTATTGTTTTAGTACTTTAAGTTTAAAACTTAGATATATAGATTATTACATGGTGAAGTCGTTATCCCCCATATTCTAGAGCCCGAGTGGGTTTTGGAGAATTCTCCAAAATCCTCGAGGGCTCTGGATAAGGGGGATAATGACTGAGAACATGTAATAATCCATTTATTCCACATACTAAACGAGAAACATTGCAATAAATCGATCTACCTTTCTCGACTCTCCTCCGCTTTGTAACTACTTTCTATGTCAGAGGCCCGGGTCGGAGGTCGTGACCTTTTCAGAAAAGCCAAGCTATTTTGTCAAATAATGCTTTTACTCAAAACCAATTGAAAATTTAAACAAAATAGAAATATAAAATGAATCTATAAATTAAGGTTTAGCAACTATTATAGCTTACTGCACATTTTATCAAGCTAAGTTGTGACCGGGAAAATATCGTCTGCTAAAGTAGGTTACCATTGGTAACTGAGTATAATGCTAAAGCCAAAGGATCCTGGCGACACGATATCCGCATTCAAATTGGAGATCGGTGATTTACAAGTGAGAGAACATGAGAGAAAAATTTCATTGAATTAAAATACCGAGTTTATGGAAATTATGCGTCTTATTTTTCATAATGTCGGCACCATAGACATTTTAATACTATATACCCCCGCCATTTTAAGCTGATATACGTACTGCGCGTCCCTCAACCGCCGAGAAAATTAAAATTAATTCTTCTCTCACGCACGCCGTCTGCTTATCCCAACCCCCTGTTGCGGGGGAACCGTTGAATAATGACGGGACAAGTTTTCACGGACGTGGGGTCATTTTTTCATGGGCTGAAAATTCTTTG
This sequence comes from Phoronis australis, assembly GCA_002633005.1. NCBI lineage: Eukaryota > Metazoa > Phoronida > Phoronidae > Phoronis > Phoronis australis. Next base: position 399,274 of record NMRA01000247.1, read on the forward strand.
CAAATATGAATTTTAAAGTAAGAAAACTTGGCTGCAATAGCAAGATCCTTAGCATGTGGCCAAGTATTTTTGGAATAGTCTTCATTCAGTTCAGTAGTCAGATATTATATCCAGGCACGAGTAGTGTAAAAATGGCCTGTTGCCAAGTTGGGCAACTGAATGAAGGACTGTTCGAAAAAATGTGATAGTTTTCGCTTCACCCCAGCTTCCCACATCATATTCCTGACCTGCATGCCGTTCGGTACTTTCACTCCCTAATTGCGGCATATATTGAAAAAGCAAGATTTCCCTTGCCGTGCGTTACTCAGGTGACTCCCAGACCTAACCTAAACATCCGTGTATCGGAGATCGCCAATTGCGGGTATCGTGTCTGCTTATCCCAACCCTCTGTTGCGGAGGAACCCCGTGGCGGATTTAGAGGGGGGCTAATATCCCCCTGAAATTCTCCCAGATTCCATTTGGCAGTTCGGGAGTGCGAAAGTCCGACGGTCAAAATCAAGGCTAATACATGCGCGCACCTAGGGGGTGAAAATCCACAAAATTTCCAATATCAACTTTACCATAAGTACACATTTTGCAGGGATATGTTTGTTTTAATACAACAGAAGAAATCAGATTTTGGAATACTTATTAAGAAATGAGTTTTTAAAGCAGTGTATATTTCAACGGAGAATACATTATTCGAATAGGTTCGGGGATGTTATTTTTCAGAACTAGTAAAAATACATGTGATTGTCATTGATACCAAATATTTACTTAAGTACAATTAACAAACAGCATCATCATTGGATAACAGCATATGCTGGTCAATAATCATCTTTTAATTGATCTTATATGGTCTCAATCACCAAGACTGATGTGGAAACAACGCATAATCGCTCCGCTTAAACTATGGTGGCAGAACATAAAAACTTAGTGGCATCACCTCTAAACTCCAAAACTTAACTCTTTGGCTGCAAGCATAACACTGCGAGCCCGCGGATTTTCTGACTGATGCCGTAGTGCTCCCAGTGTTTTCCGCTATTTTTGTCCTTTGTAGCACTGTCCAATATGGCGTCATATTGACAACGCGAGCTGCACGTATCTGAGTGGTGCGCGCCCGGTCTAAGTGATGTCTATGGTTGCTACACTGCACACGTGGTCTATCATTTTCCCGCCGTAAGTGCATGAATCAATCAGATCACTAATGTTTTCAAAAGCAAGGCATTAGCTTGATTCTTAGGGAGTCCTGTTACTGCTCTATTTATTTTCAAAACTTTATTGTGTTACTTTTATTTAATTTTCTGTTCAATTCAATGAGGCCACTTAATATAAATGCATTCAACACGATTAATGCATTGTAAAAACCAAGAGTTATGCTCTATCAACATTAGACAAAATCAGTACACCCCTTTCTTAAAAAATGGGTTACAATTTAGAAACAAAGGACACAATTTTCCATCACTTGCAACGTCGATTTTCGACACGGATGTTGGGGAAGAATATCAGTCTGGCGACAGCAACACGGAATCGTACGAAGGCGATGATTTGATTCGTTTTGTTGCATGTCTTTTTTCGCTATCCGTCCAAGATTACTTGAGGATCCAGGAACAAGAACTGAACGAGGCAGGGTTCGTGATAACGTTGGTGAACGGTAACATCGCCTTAGAATTTGTGCACAAATATGTTTTCGTAGTTTTCTCAGTATGCCTATATGAACCATGAATCACAAACTGACCGATAATTATGCCGCTATTGTGCCAGCAGACGACATACTGAGGCCTAATCAGTCGGCACCGAAGTTTAAATTTTGCAATTAATTACCAGTAGCACTACCAAAAGTAATCACGACACCAACAGTTCTACAATTGGAAGACTTTGAATAGCGTTTCAATGCTGAATTTATTTTTTTCGTTGAACTGGACAGTAAACGGTGGCGGATTTAGGGGGGGGGGGGGGCAAGGGAGCCGTGGTCCCCCCTAAAATTCTCCCAGATACCATTTGGGAGTTCGGGGTGCGAATTGCTGAGTAGCATATGCGCGCACCCAGAGGGTTCGGGGGGCGAATGTACAATGCATAGGCCTTGAACAAACCCCGTGTACCGTTTTTTTTTAGTAATAAGGTGCACAAACCCAAAAATTCGAGACCCCTGCATCCCTGCAATTTAGGTTGGGCGCGCGCATGGGGGGAAATTCTGGTTATTCCTGTGCCCTGCCCCTCCCCCAACTCAAAATCCTGGAACCGCCCCTGGTAAAGTAGATGCGAGAATTTCCCGTCAAAATACACTAACCGGAAACTGCCCCCGATAATTTAGGAGAGTGTCGCCTCCTCTTGGATAGCACGGAAGAAAATGTCGGAGATGCGAATCTGTTGTCTATAATCTATGGCACAATGCCCTTTATTGAACATGCAATTGTTGCGCGCGCTCATTTAAGTATTCTATTTTCACGTTCGATGGCGTCAGCTGCTGAGTGGTGCAGTGATAAAGTCGACGACTCGAAACTCTTGCGGACCGGGTTCGAAACCGGCCTCGGTTCCCGCCAAAATGTTATTTCATTAGTGAGATAACTAAATGGGTTATTACACGGTTGTATTGGCCATTGAGGTTAATAGTGTGGTATAAAAATTATCAGCCCGTTCCAGATAAGAAAAAAAAAAACAATTGGGCAGAAGCATTAAAAATTGAATAAAGAAAACCAATATGAAACTTATCGTTCCTTTGGGAAGTGGCCCTTTGTGAAGATAAACACAAGTTAACCTTTTTAGTCATTTTGTAATATTTATAATGTATAATGTAAAAACTATCCTCCAGAGTTGCAGGCTATAACTCTGCAAATGTATGAGAAAACCAAATTGGGGGTACTAACAAAAACCATTGTTGAGACAGTAATGCTAGCAATTACCTTTCCACTTCATTAGCTCAGATCTACATCAATACAAAGGGCTTCGTAAAAGTTGCCTGGGGCATGCTAATTCAAAGTTTGGTGACAGAAAGCTATTGTGAAACAATAACTCGATTGTATATCCTATGAGCAAATGTTAGGGGAATCTTTATTTAGATATTCATATACATTGTTCGAATCATTGTTACTGTGCAACTTTTGTCCTGACGGTTTTGTTGTGGAAGGATAACCTGACTTCGCGGCCCCCGACGAGCTAGTAAGTAGATTTGCAGTTTTGCGTCTAATTCACCAAAATAATCACGTGCACATTATTTCTTTGGCTCACTAGTATAGTCTTTCCGTGACTGGAAGTTTAGTTTCTAACTTTGGCTGGTTTATGTTCGTGATGTCTTCAGGCCGGGCGCGACGGGCCTGTGATCGGGTTCCGAGCCAATGGTCGGGATAACTTTTTGTGTGTTTAGAACTGAAAGAAATCGCAAGTCTAAAATTACAACACAGTCTGTATTTCACGGACGAATAGTGCCCAAAACTCCCGCGACCGACCTTGGTAAATTGGCCTACCGAACTTTGTAGGCTACGGTACGTTCCAATACCTATAAATCCGTAACAGCGAAATAAAACAACACCTTTGTTCAATAACTCGATGTATTTGTAAGGGTTTTACATCAAATTTTGTTGATTTATTGGTGTAAAACGATGAATTCAACCGATAAGCTGACACCAGTAAGCGTGTTGTAAACTGCTGAACAGACTGCGTTCGAACGTTATTGGTTAATTTCGACACCTCCGTCTGCCTTCATGTGTCAGGTAAAAGAACCGTACTTGCTGTTATCGATCTAAATTGATACAAAATAAGTTGTTTTTTGGGGTGGAATTCTCCTTTAATATGCTTTTGTGGCCGGTTCCAAAGGGAAAGACTGAAACATCAAACACTCCTTGCCAAATAAAAAACAAGTGTAAGCTTATGAACTATCTTAAGCTCTTTAGAGTCAGCTACCGTTCCAATGTACTGAGCAGTGGTGTAGTGAAAACGAACTTCAAAGATGGGATCAAAATGTCAACTTTGTAATTTTTAATCAGTTTCATTTTTTCATGAAAGTAGAAATGAAGAATCCAGGCTAAGACGATACAAAAATGTTAAAATAGTAAAAAAATCCAAGTTCATTATTAACACTTTCCTTTAGGTTTGGGAGCTATTGCCCTTTACATTACCCATTTGTTTGCCACTAGCCCTCGCTGATATTTCAAGTCATAACTACCATGCCGAGTTGACTTGATAGTCTTTTTAGTTCCACACAATTGATTTTGCAACAATCGCAAGATACTCTTACTGAACCAGTGTCACTCCACGTAGATCTTGTGTTGAAAAGTATCGCCAGAGCTTTTAGACTTCTTGATATAATCTTGAAAGATGATCAGATATAAATTGCTTATTGTCGTGTATCATTTAAAAGTAAAAGTAACTGCCGACCTCGTGCAACAATTGCAGTCAAACCCTTTTATTTTAGATGAGACAACACAAACGCCCTCTGACAGGGGCGATAGAGCCCCGAGCAGTAACTCTGCCAAAACCACAGCACCCGACAGTTTGTCACTGTAAGTACTCTACATTACGTGTATCTACTGTACATTTCAAAATATGAAAGTGGTTTCACGATTGCTAAATGATCAGCTACATAGAGCTTAATTAATTTACATAATTTCAAACTTTAATGAAACAGGGGAATGCTATAAAATACATGACGGGAGAACTTTACCAACTACGAAAATCTGTAATAATTGGTATGTTGGGCACTCATATTCAATCCCACATTGTTGGCTAAAAACTTAACAAACGTTTAGACCTTTAGACAATATGGCGTACATAACCATTTCATTGCGTTCCAGCTGGCTGAATCAAGTATTTTTTTCCGGGTTTAACTTTACTGAGCCACTGTCCGATAACAGACATTGACAACAGTAAAACACACCTACGTCTCAATTAGACTGATCTTTCAACATAGGTTTGTGCGTTGTAAAAGGCGAATTAAAACTAAAATGAAAGAAAAACCCGAAAACACAATGAGTTGCTTCGTATGCTAACCATTTAGAGACAAATATGTAAATAAAAATGCACGATAACCGGTAGACATCTACGAGTGTACTATTTCTCTTTGATAAGTTCAATGCCAGAACGCAGAATAGGTCTACGAAACAGTAGCTTGTCAGATTTTAAACAAAAATAGGTTAGAATGACGGACTGACTTACAAAACTCATAATATTCTAACGCGGAAATCTGATGGGTCATTGCTTGTTTATTCGCGTGCTTAAGTATTATGTATGTATACATTACTAATGTTTTGTATTGTTTCCATAATTCATTTGTGCAAGGTTTACCTGTTGCCCAGATATGATATTAATTCGAGTTCTGGGCAGCAATTTATCTATTGTATTTACTTATACTCATGAAATAAAATAATAATAACAAATCAATATACTTTGAATGGATGAACGAGGAGGTTTCCAAGAATTAACCGAGAAGGCATGGATCTCTTAAAGTGATATATATTTATTGAAGAATACACAAGATATACAAAGAAATGATGACAAATCCAGAAATCGCGAAGCATTATATCTGGGTTGTAAACAATTCATAAATGAAACTAATATACATAGAGGTATATACATTTAAGTAGTATCTAATATAAGTATCCCAATATTTAGATATGTTATTGCGAATGTATAAAAACAAAAACATGTACATATTCATGTATGGAAATCAGAAGCAGCAATATTGATAAGCGGTACATAAAAATTTGCTAACGTTGCTTAGGAGGAATTCATTGAGAACGACGTCAAAGTTAGGACTACCATTCAATAATAATGTAACTTTAGAAGGGATATTATCACAAGAATTGAGAACATTAACAATTGATTGGTTTTCATTAAGTGCACGAAAGAGTGAGTCTCTCAGGGATTCGATGAGGGGACATTTGAAGAAAATATGAGGACAAGATTGATGGTCACCACATTTACAGTTTGGAGAAACATTACCAAAGTTATGCCTAAACTTGTCAGAATTGAGGAAAAGACCACATCTTGATCTGCACAATGCTATTTCGTTATCGCGGGGAAGGGAGAATTGAGTTAAGGGTGCTGAGTTATCAAAATTGTGAAAAACAGTTCTAAAATTATTTTTATACTCGTAAAAAAGTTGCTTTCCTTAACAGAGACTGGAAGAGAATTCCAGTTGTTTCAGAATATGAAGGTGTCGATACGTCGTGGAACTCTAACCATTTCTGATGAAATCGGTACGGGATAAGTTTTGATATCTTTTAGTCATTGAGAATTCGTCGACTTGCCGTGATCTTTGACTTCCCAACCTTTGGTCGGCTAGCAAAACAAAGATCAATATCGTATTTCAAATAAGGGCAGGCCATTCAATTTCTATTTGACGTCATAAATAATAACTGGTACGACGATTATCCAAGAACAATAAGTGTTTTGGTTAAATAGTATACCAATCGCTGAGACTCTTTTGGCCTTATTACACCTATACAATCACTAGACCAAGGTATATTTTAGTGCCTAAATATGAAGGGAAACTTCAAAATTATTAACAAGCTCATCGTAAAACAACCTTGAGTAAACGGGAGACAAACTTGAACCTTATGAGGTTGCGTCAAACGTCGAGAAGATCAACAACATTTGAAGTTGCGTTTGGCGAGTGAAGCCACTGAGTCGGCCAATCTGAGGTCGGATTTGGCGAGCTGGTCTTCGCCAAACGGAACGCTGCATGGAATACTTCGGTTTGTGTTGCAGTCTGTAAGAAGCCCCCAGGGTGACCGACTATAGAATGACAAGCTATTATTTTGTATCAATTAATCTCCTTTCTTTACATCGCAACCTAATAAATATGGACTTTCACAAACAAGCCCACACAACAACTGCCTAGCACTTAGTGAAGAAAACTCGTTGAATCCAAGCGCATGCGCGCACCCAGCCTAAAATATAAGGGGCTCGAATTCTTGAGAATGTGGACCTTTTAGTGACAAAAAAAAAATAACGGGGTACTGCGTTCACAGTTGTGAATTGTGCATTCGCGCTTAATGGACTTTTGTCTCGTTCTCTCGGACTTTGTGTTCCTCTGAGGCGGACCTTTTGTATCACTTCACCAAATGGGAGGCTCGTTCGAGCCCCCGAGTCCCCCTGGTGGGTGCGCGCATGAAGTGAACGTAGCAATTTGCGTATTCGACGTGTTTTATCGTCTCTCTAATATTAGTTGAAACGCTAGACATGGACTACTTGAACAAAATATATTTTATCTGCATTCTGTAGTTCCGAAGCCATAATTTGCCATCTTCATGTGTACATTCACGCACAGAAAACTCTAACCACATTAAACTAATATTTGGACAGTTGTCAAACGGAAATGTTTTATTTGTCTACTTTCGTTTTGCAGCGATAGATTTGAATCGATTTTTAGAAAGATGTAACAGCCGAGAAGGACTTGTTAGTTCTGTGTTGGCATACACGCGATGGAAAGGAACTCAGCCCAATTTGGCGGAAATGACAATGGCGAAAAGGAGATTCTTAGAAGTGAGTGTTTTAAGACATTGATTAGTTATCTCCCCTGAGAAATGTGTTTCACAAAGTTTCACAATGAATATTATAAGAAACTTCAAGGCCGATCATCCGCGTTTATAGGTCAAAAATGCTTGAGGAGACCATAAATCATTTGAGTCCGTAGTGGAAAATGGCAATGTGAATGTTCACTTCCAACATGGTCGGTCACTATAAACACGACAAAAATCGTCGGCCTGCAATTTAAGGGGCTACGCGGATTTTTTCTTTCAAAAATTGTGGTTGCCCCCGCTGCATTCTTGATCCACCAGTGCCCCTATTCAAATCAAAGGTAATTTATAAAACATCGATTTACATGAATACTGTGACGTAGTGTGAGACAAGGTCTAAATCTTATCTTACACGTTGGGTTCGTAACCCAATCACTTTCACTTTTCCCAAACAATGAACATGACATACTAAAACAGAAATCGAATAACATTTATTAACAGGATGGGATTCTATTTGCAATGCCAACAAGAACATCGAAACTATACTGCAAATCAAGAATTAAAGCACTTCAAAGTTTATTTGGCAAATCTTAAAAGTGAAAATTTGAAAGTGGCGCATGCACTCAGTGACTGTGTTTGAGTTGGAACGAAGTGAAATTTTATGAGAGTAAAAGACCTAATTCATTAGCGAAAAGCAGTTTTTAACGGAAAATACTTTGACAAATAGTGAAACATGTATTCTCCACCGCTTTAGATAATGGAAGTAAAATAGAGTTGACATTATAGCCAACATTAATGATTTATAGTGCCTGATGATGAACCATGTATTTTCAAGTGTAATCGCCAAAACAATGCTTTTCATAAATATTTGAACAATGCTTAACTTACAAAACAAAAAGTAAGTGTACCGTTTGTTTTGACTCCCAATTGCCTTGAAATTGGACAAATGAACATAAAACATTACATGTATTTGCTGAGCAGGAATTAGTTGGTAATTTGATGTTTAGGCTCACCTTATGTCATAGATGTCTTACCTTACGTGAAAACAACTTGGTAAAGGTAGAGTTTATAAATGAGGGTAGCAAATTGGATGGTTCTCTTTCACACAGATGACTTTATATTAGTTTGAAATGTTTGAGGATGGAAATCCATTTTATCATGGACAGTGTGATGGTTTGAATAAACTTTTCTTGAGTATACTGTTTCCTGGTTGGATTTTAGGCCTAGGAGTAAAATGAAATGCCTTTCTGTAGAGGACTAATTGTGGAAACATTTCAATCTTCTCTCATGGTATGACGAAAGTCCATGTTCATCGAGTTATACGAAATATCCTCTTGAATACAATGTCTGAGTTGTGCTATTTTTTTTCGAAATTAGGAGACATTTCATTTTTCATTTTTTTGATGTTTCATAACTGTCTACCAGCATACAAACCTAGTGTTTATAATCTATCACAGCTAAAACACGAAGGTTCTACAATCAACAATCCTCAGGGACCCACAGTCTTTCGAGCATATGAGCAATTATTGGATAACAGATTTAAAGCAAAACCACGGCCAACAACGAAGCCAAAGCTTGAATTTTCCTCGGACAGCGAAGATGACGAAGAAGAGCAAACGGACATTAATAATATCAGTAGTAATAAGAACGAGCGAGGAAACTGTGGCGACAAAGATTTCAATGAAAAAAATGACGTAATCATCGAAAATATTGAGTCGACACAGGGTGAAGAAAGCAATGGTCTTCTTCAGGAGTGTGTAATTGATTGCAAGGCACCAAGTAATGACGCAAAGTGTGAGAGTGACGTTAACAATGCGTGCGCCTCACCTGACCATGAGAAAATGGCACTAAGTAACGACGCAAAGTCTGAGAGTGACGTTAACACTTCGCGCGACTCACCTGACCATGAGAAAGTGAAACCAAGTAACGACGCAAAGTCTGAGAGTGACGTTAACACTTCGTGCGCGTCACCTGACCATGAGAAAGTGGATGAAATTCAAGTCCGAGTAGATCAAGTGGAGGAACGTTATAAATTTCGCCCCTCAACTAAACCAACCATCAGAACCAGTTGTTGGAGTTTAACTGGTGAACTAATTCAAGGCGGAAAAGTGACTAACACAAAGGAGAAAACGACAGTATTAAGCAGGTATTACAATTTTGAGCTTATTCAGTCAAAATGAGAACCAGAACGAAGTTATAATATCACGTTTGATTACGATGATGGCGATGATAATGACGACGACGCAGCGGCAACAACCGTAACGAGGATGGTTGTCGGGCGGCAATATGTGTTCACTTGAAAGCCTGCAGACTCAGAAGAACGATGAGTCCAACCAGTAAAATGTTAAAAATACTGGTCGTACATCAAACATTTCCAAAAAGCAAGTTTACTCAAAAAAAAATTTCAAACAAATTAAAAAAATGCGTAACGTGCTAAATTATATGTATGGAAACAATAAGTTGGATTATTTTTCTCATACTTTTGTATTAAATGTTTATCAGAACATAGCCTTGATCTCTTTAACAACAAGTATCATTATCAGAACATAGCCTTGATCTCCTTAACAACAAGTATCATTATCAGAATGTAGCCTTGATCTCCTTAACAACAAGTATCATTATCAGAACATAGCCTTGATCTCCTTAACAACAAGTATCATTATCAGAACATAGCCTTGATCTCCTTAACAACAAGTATCATTATCAGAACATAGCCTTGATCTCCTTAACAAGAAGTATCATTATCAGAACATATTCTTGATCTCCTTAACAACAAGTATCATTATCAGAACATAGCCTTGATCTCTTTAACAACAAGTATCATTATCAGAACATAGCCTTGATCTCTTTACAAGAAATATCATTATCAGTGGCGCTAATGACTTGCCTTTCCCTCCTCTCTCCTTTTTGTATTTCGTTCTCTTTTTGTTTAGTTCCGTACTTGCTTGATTTTAATGTTAGTATTATTTTTTGTTGTTCATTGCTCTATTTTTTGTTCTATGAGAATGTATGTCCCCAAAATCTGCGGGAGTAAGACCACTAAAAATTATTTTCAGTCGCTTTCCCTCCAAGAGGTGCAGCTCGTGTTTACCATCGTCTTCCTATCGCCCGGGGTCGGTTTTCCTGAGGTAAGAGTTAACTGGTTGATGAAAAGTAGTGACTAGGAGGTGACGGGTGTCTCACTTCAGCCTCCCCAGTAATTGTGGAATTAATTAGGAAAAAAACAAAAACCTGGCAAGGAAAGAGAGAGTTGATCGAATAGAACCACGACGTTGTGAGTTCGTTATCGTTGTGTATTTAAAATGTTACTACCCTTTCAAAACATTGGCGTGAGCTCCTGTGAAATTGGAATACATGTCTTGATACTGGAAATGAGTTAGAGGTATTTATCAATTGGGGTCAATAAAAAGGTCTGTTCTATAAAACTGCTATCACGACATTTTACTTTAATTCAAGAGAAGGATCACTAGTAGGTTTGTCTTTAAAACCAAACCCGTCGTCTTCTTCCAATCAAAGGGTTTCTGGTAAGGGCATAGGCAAATGGTGAAGAAATTAAATTTGACACCGGTTCGTGTCGCTCCTGGTACCGGCTGTCGTTGTCAGTTTTGACAACCAAAGTTTTTCGAAGAAATTGCAATGTTCTTCCTTGACTGTTATAGCGAAATATATAATCTAATTCTACTCATATGATTTTCACAGAAAATTGTAATCCCAAAGGTTAGAAATTTGCCTTTTAAAAATCCATAGCAGGCTATCCACTTAAATGTAGGATTATGCAACAGTAACTACGGTGGGCGTGGCCTGATTGTGTTTGCATAAACTATCCGTTGGTTTCTAGTGGTCAAAAATTGAGAGATGACCTGTATGTGTCAAAGCTGTCCGTGTTTCGGAAGAGTTGACCAACTCTGTTAATCTTTGACCCTCTTGTTAGTTACCGATACCCTGTTAGCAGATATACAGTTAATTTTTTATGCAACACTCTCACGTCGGTAGTATCGGCAGTCTTTATTTCCACAACAGTACACAATGTTAATCGCACCATACGCCTACGAGCGGGGGTGGCGGAAGCAAGTACAGCGGTAATTTTTGCTGCCTCTGGTATTTTCTATCTGCAACTTACTTTGTTTCACTTAGCGAAGGCCTGATAAAAGTGTTTTATTATTATTTTCAGAGACAGCGCCAAAATCAAGAGCGATAATAACCAGCGGTCCTCAACATCTTACACGTAAGTTTTGACATTGAGTGAGGTCAGTCTGCCGTGCGTGAACGTGGAATCCTGCTTAATCTCAAGATCGCGTATCCGCGAACTTGGAATTGAATGTAACAGCTTATTACTTATTCGTATTAAAATGACATTTAATAGTATTAAAAAGAGGTTGATGTACATTCAAAACCGAGCACATTTGCACTTGAGACATCGTGAAAATCCAACCAAGATTTAGTGCAGATTTGCCCGGCGGTCTGTAGAACAGATACAGGCACCCTCGTGTAACTGTGATATTATGCAACCTAGCACAGGTTCTGTGGTTTAAAATTACCTCATTATACAAAATCAAATATTTAGAATATCTGCATTATGTCAATTAAATTTACACACTCAGGTTTCGGATGTTGCGAAGCTGAAGTCGACTAGTGTTGTGGGAGATTTTAAAGTTTAAAAACATTAAAACAGAAGGCACAATCAATACACGTGAGACACAGATTGATGCTTTTTGTATTGTTTGAGAGAAATCTGTCAGCTCCGCATGTTCTGCGAATAAACCTGTAGAAAATGGTTCAGTTCTTAACATAGTGTCCTCCTCCATGTGCTGTTTCCCACAGGACTCCTGTCGGCAGAACGGTTTCAGCCATACCAATGGGAAAACAACAAAGACGGCACGTCACCATATTCCCGAGACTGGACAACAAAAATCTCAACAAGACATGAATTAAAAGAATCTATTAGCACAAGAGGCTTGATTATGACAGACACCACCAGGCTCAGCTCCTAAAGCAACTAAAAGACGAGTAGATCAAGGCATGCAAGGAGGCAGTTTTCCCTCAGCTTCATGGCTCATCACACTACGTCCATTCACGAGAGAAAATGAGTTCATACCAACAACTGTGGAGCATAAAAAGATGTGCCAAGAAGTGTACAATTGTGTTTGAGTGAGAACATGCGAGGGAGGAAGATGTTTCATTTCTTGCATTTTATTTATTGTTGTGACATGTGAAAACAGGTTTGAACAATGTAATTTATATACAATATTTCACTGTTTCCATACAAATGAACAATCAATGTCTAGTATACAAAACAGAAAGCCCTCTGAATAAATAAATCATTAAAGTCTAACCTCTATATTAGACAATTTGTTCACTTCCAAGCTTTGGAAATCACAAAACTAGATGTGATTTCTGTGGCTGAAAAGCTCATAAATTCTCAGGTTACATGGTGACCATGACCTCAAGAAATAGCAGTCATTATTCCCAAGCCCAGATATCATGTTTAAAATGAATAAGGAACAAGGCAAGACCGATTTTATAACATTTTAACTTAAAAGTAGTCTAAATCGAAATTTAGATGTTTGACAGAAAGCATGGCGGTGTAATGCCGCTTAAAACTGATCTTTTTTTAAAAACACCAAAAGATAACAACCAGCCATCTTCATACAATAGGTCTAAGATATAACAAATACCTGTTCCTGAACCATTTTTTTGAAAAAACAAAGTCACTATATGAATCTTGATAATGGAGTTATACCAGATTGGTGGACATGGTATTTCCTCTTAACCAATTTTATTTGAGATGACATAAAGGAATCCAAAACAATACTTCCACAAGGAATTCTATGTTTGGGTAACAGCATGTTTACAGAAGTTTCTCTATCCATTCATTTCAAATCAGTGTCACAGAATGGCATTCAAGATCCTACACATCCAATTTTTTCAAATGAATAAACTTCAATCACTCGTAGTTAACATAGTTCAAAGAAAAATAATTGTTTTTATAACAGGTGGTATTATTAACATTAAAAGGTGGTTTTACAATACAGTTTTGGTTGTGAAAAAAAAATATATTGCCAGTACCTTTACATCCAAAAGAACTTGGGGCTTGGACCAAATCACATTCAGCACTCAAAAACAGATGTCATTGGTTGGTCCACTGTACATGAATTGGGAAGGTATTCTCTCCTGTCAATAAGATCACTGAGGATAATCAAATACTGGCTCAACTTAAAAGTTATTGAAATCATAATAAATGTAGTTGATTTTTGGTAATAAATGACAGTACAGTATGTTTGAAATCTACGATGTGCTGGGTTAACACTAAGAAAGTTTGATACTTTTCTTCCTCGGGCATTAATTGGTTGATGTAGACAATCCTTTAGGATATCTTCAACATGAAAGACTATGCCCTGTATGTGTTCAACCGAACACTGAACTGAGCATTTTGCTTACTAGATTGTCCACGCCATACAGAAACATTTGTTCTGTACTCAAGGAAAATCAATGAGGCTGGCGTCACAAGAACCAGACTTAAAAGGGGACTGTAGTCAAAATAATGTTGCAGTTAATCGGTTTTAACATACAAGTAAAACTCACATTTGCCTGACTTGCGTGCCAAACTAAAGCCAATTCGAATTCATGGTCAAAACACTGAATTCTGAAAGCGATCGCTGATTGGCTGATGTGTCAGTGACGTGAACGGCGGGGTATCGGCTGCTTTACACATTCATTGCTTATGTCATATTTGAAGAGTTTACATCGTAATTTATCATTGTATCAATCGTCCTTATTTTTTATTGTTTGCCACAGTGCTGTAAAAGGTTCGCTATGCCTTTTTGTATGGCACCTGGTTGCTCAAACTCTTCGAAAAAGGCGTCTTCTAAAGGGATGGTCATCGCATACCATCGCCGGGTTACCCAAGCCTTGGCCCAAAGCTCAGTGTAGATATGGGCCTACAGGTTTTAGCCGATATGGGTAAAAAATGTACAAATAAAATCTGACTCAAATAAATTTCCTTAAAACTAAGTCACCCTTGAGTAAACCTAGGAACCAGGTTCCTAGAGTAAACTAACTTCTGTATTTACCGGTGTTGGAAATGTTAGCGATCGTTCATCGGCTGCTGCTAGTAAAATTGTGATGTGTTCTCGGCTTTTTGCGATTACGTCACCTGACCTTTACCAGTTTCTTTTCCCCCTGATTCTTTTATCAAGTGTTCGTCGCTGACGGTACCTAGGTTGCGTACATGTTATAACAAATTATCGGAGCTTGTTTCATTTTGTTTCAAGTTTTTAGTATTTTTACATCAGCAAACCGAATTTTAGAACAACCTTGGTGCTGCGAAGCTGTTATCATGTCCCGAAAGACGTCTCAAATTTTTATGAAATGGCGCGTGCGCCGTGTCACGAGCGTGCTGTTCTTGAAACGGACGACACACTTCTTTGTTAAAAAGGCGGCAAATTATGCTACCAAATGACGTTTATTTGATTGTTTTCCATTTAAACGGCTGCAACGAACAATGGGAGTGTCGGGTGACTATACCAGATTTTGCATGCGCCCCCGCCGGTCCGTTAGCTTTATATGTTGATGTAGCCTAAGTTTTACGACGAGGTGACGAGCATAACTGAGTCAACTATACCCGGGTAGTCAACGGCTGTCTGAAATTTCGGGGTTAACGGAGCTCAACACACAGTGGTACGATAGTCTTCATACAGCTACAGTAGGTAACTTACCAACCCTTCAAGTTTACAGAGCTGCCGGAGTATTGGCTGACAGCTGGCTGACTGGATGGCTAGAGTCCACATTGCCCTCGGCACAGTCACTGACACCAGTTGCACCGGCAAATTTTCGTCTGACGATGACGATGACTGGGTATCACTTTGTGTTGCCTCGGCTCAAACAGGTATCCTTGTTGACCCGACATTTCACACTAAAATTTCTTATTCCGACAATATGAAGAACGCTACTTGATTGCACGCTAACACAGGACAGTGACTTTGCCCCCGCCAATTACGTCACGAGACTAAGCAGCGCTCCAAGCCGGTAATTTTTTTAGCTTCGTTAGAGAATATAAGTTTAATTTTTGGTGTTGAATTATTAGTGAAATTAATCAACAATTCATAGAAAACTATCCAGAATTTATTCAGAATAAATTACAGTTCCCTTTTAAATGGAGCCTGCAACTCCCCAATGAGTATGACCTCATTTTACATCTAGGTCAATCTGAAGCAGGAAGTCCAGTCAGTGAACAAAACTCTTAAGAGTGAGTGTGGAAACAGCTTGGACTTGGGCCAAAACCCTACAAAACTTTCATCAAAATTCATTAAACTTCAGTCCTAATTTACAAGCTTTTCATTCATATTTTCCTCCCTGGCTGTCACTGTTGGTATAATAAGACGGTAAAAAATGCTGCTTGCATCCTTCTGTATCTGCTCATTTCATGACTTAAGACTGCCTACACACTTCACACTTCACCTCCAGGTTGAACATTAACCTTCTTAACTTCAATGTTTTTTTGCATTTTTCTTCAAAATAAATGCCAGAGCTTTGATAACACATGATTTTGTAAACAGCTGGCACATGAACAATGACGACTGAGACCGGTTATCAGACACATGTGTTGTCATGACGATGCAGCTTTATTCCTTGACGCTAACACTTCTTGAAGAAACTCCTCAGATGATTCTAACTGAAGCCTACAGCCAGATAATAAATCTGAAACAGAGAAATATTTGTATTGAATGTGGAATTTTTGCCAAACAAACATTTAAAGCATAATTTGCATGTCATTTTCAGACATTCAAGACCAGATTTTTGTGGTGTTCAAAACTGACGGGGCTCCAAAATTTGGATTTTCAATGTCGTTAAAACTTGGTGAGCTAAATATTTTATAAAAGAATGAAAACGTCAGCATGATAAACATTGAGGTAATGAACAAAAAATCGTGGGACAAAAATCTGATATTTATGACATTGTCTGAAATTCCGTGGATTATTGAGAAATGTTGTTACAGTAGACCTTGTATGCACTTTGTGGACTATGAAAAAAGCAAATAGTTATTGTTGTCCAAAATGGCAAGTCTTCCAAAAATGACAGGACTTTACGATAGAAAGACTATACATAGACATACAATTTTTCCTGACATACTACATACAGTTGTCTCCTGCAATTAAAACAATATGGAGACAGTCTCGTCATTATCATTTAAGTTGAAATACAAACCCTCCAACTGTTTTTCTGCATCCACAAGAATTGACTTGTCAAAAGCCGTCTCCTTTTTTTCCCAGAATCCATCTGGAATCCATTTAGCAGGAAGTGGAGTCTCCCGAACAGGTCCGTTGCGACTCACACCATCCGTAAGGCTCTTGTCAAGTTCATCACACAACTTGAATAGTTCACTACCTTTGCCTTTTAACCTTTCACCTGAAAGTGAGAGGCATCATTTCATTTATGTTTCATGCAATTTCTGACTTTTTTGATAGCCCTTGTGCAAAAATAAACGTTTTACAAACAATTCCCAACAAAGTTTTGGAGAACAGTGAATAAAGCATAGCATCCAAACATTTCATATGAAAAGGATCAGGTATTTCCGAGATGTGAATGTTTCAAAGTTAGTCAAATGTGAACATTTTCTTGCTGGGTCCTACATAACTTTAAGGCAGACGTCATGGTACACGACACAAGCACATGCTCAAAGGGGGAAGCAACCATTTTTGATGTTGCCTTTAGTAACAAGAGCAACGCGGAGTGTTGAAATGCGCCCACGAATGCATTGCAAATGGTGTGCTTTTAGCGTTATTTATTTGTATCATAAAAATGGAAACTAGATGGCGCAAAAACATACAATCCATCCAAAAACAGGAACATGCCATATTTCATAAAAATCTGTCAAGGAACTTCAGAGAAACAAAGGAAAACAGAATAAAATGAATTTGCCACTAGTGGGCACAGTGTCCGTTGGATCCGCCTGAAAATCGTCGTCGTCTGTTGTTATCTTCATATAAATACACTTACTAAATTTAGTAAAGATCCTGCAGTGGGTTTAAGAGATACAACTATGGGAGCAAAACAAAACTAACACTAGGAGGCGCCACAGTAATCAGTCACCATCATCAAAGGCCGTCTTCACACTGAGAACATATATGTCAATTTTCAAATGATTTGGTTGGTACAGGGATGGACACCAAAAACAAGATTTGAAAACAGCAAAAGTGGCCACTAGGTGGTGCAAAATACCTCGATTCCATCCAGAAACAGGCAGATAAAATCATCGCACCAATATATGCCTATATTTAAAATTTTATAAAAATCTGTTGAGGACCTTTGAAGATACTGAGTTAAATGTAAAAAACTAAAATTGCCAGTAGGGGACACAGCAGTAGTCAGATCTGTCTGAAAGTCGTTGTCATCCGTAGTAAACATCACATAAATACACTTGCTAAATTAAGTAAAGATCCTGCGAACGGTTTAGGAGATACAGCCATAGGCACAACAAAAACAAAACTGCCCCTAGGAGGCGCCACAGAAGTCGAAATCGTCGGAAAATTATCGTCAACTGTCCTCTTTATAGTAAGCACATACACGCCAATTTTCACAATCACCCTTTGAGCGGTTTGGTTGACAGAGGGGTGGACGCAAATAAACAGACTTGAAAACAGTAAAAATGGCCACTAGGTGGCACAAACTACGTCGAATCCATCCAAAAATGGGAGGATAGCGTCATCTCACTAATAGGTGTCAACATATTAAATTTCATAAAAATCCGTTAAGGACTTTTGAAGATACAAAGGTAAACGTAAAAAACAAAAAAATTGCCACTAGGGGGCACACCGGTAGTCGGATCCGTCCAAAAGTCGTCATTGTCCGTTGTTAACATTATATAAATACAGTTTCTAAATTTCGGAAAGATCCTGCGAACAGTTTAGGAGATACAGCCATAGGTGCAAAAAAACAAAACTGCCACTAGGCGCCACAATAGTCGAAATCGTCAGAAAATCATGGTCAACCGTCCTCTTCATAGTAAGCACATAAATGCCAATTTTCACAATAATCCTTTGAGCGGTTTGGTTGATAAAGGGGTGGACGCAAAAAAACAGACTCGAAAACACTAAAAATGGCCACTAGGTGGCGCAAACTACGTCGAATCCATCTGAAAACGGAAGGATAGCATTATCTCACTAATAGGTGCCTACATACCAAATTTCATGAACATCCTTTCAGGACTTTTGAAAACACAAAGGTAAAAGTAAAAACTAAAATTGCCACTAGGGGGCACACCGGTAGTTGGATCTGTCTGAAAATTCGCTTGTGTCGTCCCATTCATGAATAGAACATATGTGCCAAATTTCATGAACGTATGTCAAAGGGTTTTGGAGATAGAGCAGCGGACGCTGGAAAGACGCCGGATGGACGGAGATGACGGCATAATGCGTCCACATATAAATATGTGGGCGCATAAAAATGCCAATCTCTGTTAGAGTCATTTTTACAGGTTAATTATTGTACCATTGACATGTATATACTATGCATGATACTATAGAAAGTAATGTGAACAGCCAGGCAAAACACCCACATCTTGGCCAGGCATTCATTTCCATTGAGCAAACTACAAATCACCTGTACAGACTGAGTTCAACAGTGAGAAGGGAAATATGTTTCCTCAATGGAAGTGAATGCAAAACGAAGATGTGACTCTTTCATTATGCTGTTCAGATCACTTTCTATTGTTCAGAAGCACATACACGCCAATGGAATAGTATTGACAGGGAAAAATGTATTTCCGAAACAATCAAGGATCTGTATTTTTACTAAACGCAGCATCAAAAACAGTAACTGTTGCGTTTCCCTTCAAGACTCATTCATTTCAAACATATGCACTATTTTCATGCAGCTCAGAAAAGGAGTAACAACACAAACTTGCGTGTTTGTTTCTGTTAATGTTTTACAACTTACAATAACAATTTGCAAATTTAGGATGATGTTCTCAAATAGGGATACTGAGAGTTGGTGGAACAAACAAAAACTTTACAATGTATGATTTGAAAGAGGAGAGGTTTACATTACGCAAGCAGTCTCATAATTTTAGACACTGATATTGTCTCAAATGACCAAACATTCTTGTAACTTTCCAAGAAAATATTTGATTTCAGTGTCCAAAACTGATGAAAGTAAATATTCTAGCTTCTATTTACCATCCAATATTGATATGTTGGGCAGCATGTCCAAGACGTTTCTTTTATAAGATGTGTTCATACAGACAGGGTTCGTCAGATCTCTTACGTTGTCTCGCAGTCTTAGTTCCGTGAAATTTTCCAGGCAACTCAATGTCCTCAGTGTTTCAACCCTGAAAACATGGAACACGCAATGAATAAAAGCAAAGCTTGTGTCAGTATATATAATATAAATTAGTAGGCATAAAAATCTCTTAGTCACGTAAATGGTAGTTAAGCTAAGATTCACCATGCCTATTGACTAGCACTGCCATTACAGTGAAGAGTTATTTACCACACATCAGGCATGTTGGGATATCTTCAGTTTCAAGAAATCTCAATAGACCAGTCCTTAATTGAACTCCCCTCTTTTGTGGAGGTACTTTTCAAAATGTCAGACCCTCCTGAGCTGATGAACAAGGGAAGACCAATACACTGCACAATCAGCACTGATATTTACCCTTTTTGTCTAGTTTTTGGTGTCAGCAGTACAGCTCAAAAAGCAATAATACAAGTATACTTGTATGAGACAGTGCCTAGTAACAGGTGCATGTGAAGAAGCAGGACAACTGCTTGACACCTGTGTTGCAGTGCAGGAAAATACCTTAGAGTGAGAGTGGTGCTGACCTATTTCCAGGCGAGCTTATTCAAAGCCATTGAAGAGTCAAGACCTCAGAAATAATTTGTGTGATTGGTGGCCTATTTGGTAAGAAGTCTGTTCTCTAGTTATTCATTAGATACAGATACCGTCATGAAAAACACTGGTTGTACTTTTTCCGATATGGTGGAAACCTGCCTGTTCACAAACATCCAGTAAGTCTGATTCAGTAGACAATAGCAACATAGCATGATTATCTAGCGCAAATTATCAAGAACATACCCGCCGATGAGATTCCCAGCTATATTAAGGTTCATTAGGTGATCCATTGCCTGCAGTCCTTCTACAAAATAGGGTCAATTACTTTTAGAAATGAAATAACAGAGGAATCTAACAGAACAACAAAGAGGATTGTTAAGACAGGGCTTGGAATGACCAATGACAAAAAACGCGGAAACTTTTAAGGCCCAGCCTTGAAATAGTCGATGTGAACCTTTCGCCGACAAAAATCGGTAGGACTAAATAAAAAAAAAAAAACGTTACCACCATATCAGTAGCATGCGTCTGCGTGTCTTTTTATCTCGTCCATCCACTCCTCCACTCCAGCCCCCACACATTTTTGGCTGCAGAGCCATAGTATTTGTCAACGCGGTTTACAATCACACGAGACGCACTTGAAAATCCAACCACGCTATCCCAGATGCCCCGGCAATGTTGACAATTTACGTTCCTCCGAAACATAAAGAGCAACTTCCGCTTTTCAAGGTGAACATCGTCGGCAACGCCGCGGTAAATAAGGAATTTGCCGCGGAAATTTTATATCAAATCCGATTTTTTTACGCGGAAATATAATAAAATGCGCGGACAGAACATTTGAAAAAAGCGGAAATCCGCGTTTCCGTGGAAAATTCCAAGCCCTGTTAAGAACATGACTTTTAAGGAATCCATTGCAGGATTTTGAGTTATGGGGGGCCAGAGCAGAGTTTTAGCCAGGATTTTGCCCGTCAGACATTCGCACCCCCGTACTGCCGAATCGAATCTGGGAGAATTTTAGGGGGGGTCATGGCCCCCTTGGCCCCCCTCTAAATCCGCCACTGCATTGAGCAGCTATTTATATGTTAATAATACAGTCTAACATGTAGACAGTGAATCCTTGCAGTTAAAGCAGCATGTTTAGCTGTCAATGATGAATTATTGACCAAAGTGCTTTGGGGTTTAAAAACAATTAACACTGATTATACGAACTGTTGCCAATTGAGCCAGCACCTCAAGTCACAGGCAATGCGCTCAAGCGCATTTTCTGACACTGCAATTTTAAGGTATGCCAACTCCAAATAAACTCTGAAGCGTTTCCTTGAACTGTTGATGGTTATGACATTCTTATCGCGAGAGTAAAAACCCCAATTTGATTTCAATTTTAGCAAGTTAAACAATGCAGCTTTAATGCCTTCATCATAAATATTAGATAGTACACATCTTGTATTGGGATCTTTGGTAAACACAGGGATGCAAATCGTGTTTCTTATGGCTGTGATTTGGCCTAAGACAAATAAAACATATAATCTAAGGGAGTATACGTCAGTTCACTATGTATAAAATGATATGTCACAAAATAGGGTGAACTTTGAGCTGCAGCAATGATTTAAAGGTAATTTTGGGCCAAAAATCATGCTGTTCCCATCTAGGGTTGAGAACTTGTTGAGGGTTAATGGAGAAGTATCCAGGTTTTCCTAACACAAAACGAAGCATTAAACTGACCCTTAGATTTCACATAGCCATAATATGTCCGAATACCAATTAAACAAATTACTAGTGTAGTTTTAAAGTATTTTGAAAGAACTATAGCAGGGAACCAAAACATACCCAGAGAAGATATTCTGTTAGCTGACAAATCCAATATAACCAGATTTAACAGTCCAGAGATTGGAATTAGCCTTGTGATGTCATTCCTTGAAAGATCTAGCGTCTCAAGAGAAGAACACTCCCCAATGCAGCCAAGGTCAACAACACCTGAAAGGACAGAGAGAATAGTTGCCATGACATCGACCTGTGACAAATAGCTAAAACACGCTTAAACAGCTGAGCTTGGTTTCACAAGCTTTACTGCACCGCAGGATGTCAAAAGCATTGTTTCTTATTTCATAACTGACTGCAAACTGAACCACATGATTTTGTACTGAAATGCTGCGATTCGAGTGTTAACCATGTTGAACTCTGAAGCTCAATTATTTTGCAGAAGCCTCACTGAACAGAGGGATGGGAGTAGAATATTTTTAATTTTGACGCCTTCCTTAGTGAATGCTTTATTTGTCTTGTAGAATATAGCAAATACCATACGTGTAACTCTTAACTGTTGTGGCAGCACATAGGTGACTTTCATTTCATCCAATTTCAAATTCTCGTAAATAGAACTGGGCTGCCTGAGTTGACAAAGACATAATGAATTTTTTTCACTCATGGACATTTCGCAAATTTGGAACTGTTTACACAAATCTTACGGATAACCTTTCACATAGCAGTGGTAATGTGATAACATTAAAAAAATTCAGTGAATTCCCACTGGCCATTCACGTCACAGGAAACTCTAGGTGGCGCTGAGAATTTTTCCAAAAAAAATTGCCACCATCTAGTGATACAATTTATTTGTTTTCGTGACACACAAACTCTGAATGACTATTAAGACAAATTAAAGCACAACGTACAAAATACAGCATGGAGAACAGACACTTTGCTCATACAAACCCAATTCAAACAACATTGACAACAGAAACTTTGCTCATACAAACCCAATTCAAACAACATTGACAACAGACACTTTGCTCACACAAACCCAATTCAAACAACATTGACAACAGACACTTTGCTCATACAAACCCAATTCAAACAACATTGACAACAGACACTTTGCTCATACAAACCCAATTCAAACAACACTGAGAACAAACACTTTGCTCATACAAACCCAATTCAAACAACATTGAGAACAGACACTTTGCTCTTACAAACCCAATTCAAACAACACTGAGAACAGACACTTTGCTCATACAAACCCAATTCAAACAATCATAGGAAGGTGGGCATGAAGGTAAATTTTTGTCTGTTAGAACTGGCGTGCGTTCAGTAGACGCTAGGACCTACGCTAGGACCTAGCTAAAACCTAGTCAAAGTCACGTGTTCTCATTTAAAATACACAGCAATGTCTCACGTAATCTCGCGAAGTCTTGCTTTTTAGCGAGGTCCTAGCATTACTGAACGGGAGGCAGGTATCAATCTCAGGGCAACTGAGAGGTCAAAGGTTAGAACTGGTATCAATCTCAGGGCAACTGAGAGGTCAAAGGTTAGAACTGGTATCAATCTCAGGGCAACTGAGAGGTCAAAAGCAAAACTGGCGTCGACCAAGGGAATTGTACTCACATTTGTTTTGCCCCTAACTAAAGCATGTCTTCCTATGCATATAAGGACTATTTCAAAGAATCATTTCATGTCACTTACCCATTTCAACCAATGACAGTGAGTGAATACTTTCCAAGTCAAACTCCCCACTCACAGACTTGAGCAGATTCCTAGTTATCTTGCCATCTAGAAACATGAGAATGGGACAAGTATTAGTTATTACAATTAATAATTTTATTGTGCAGTGCCATATCCCAGACCAGAGATCCAATGACATATTTCTATACCCATGGGCTTGTATTAGACGCAGGTAGTTGAGTAGCTTTGCTGGCGATTTGGCAATTTTCTTATTGCATGTACAATCAATGATGTAGGCGTAATTGCAACTTAGGACAGGATAAGAAAGATTTTAGTGCCAACCTGAAGATGAGAAGGTTTGCTAATGACAAGAGTGGACAGTTGATTTGGTATGGATGGCTGAAGTTGGGCACTTTGCTTTCATACAATCTGGAGAGAAGTGTCCGTCAAGGAATTCCAAAGATACAGAAAAAAACAGACAAAACTAAAATTGCCACAATTCGTGACTGTCAGAAAGTCGTCATCCGACGTCAGTCATAGAAATACATTTTGCCAAATTTAACATCAGATACATCTTGCTGAGGACTTAGAAGATACAGCCGCGGGTGCAAAAAATGCTACTAGGAAGTACCACAGCAGTCAGAGGTGCCCGAAAATTATCGTCAGATGTCCCTTCTCAATAGAAATGCATATGGCAATTTCCATAATCACCCTTAGAGTGATCTGGCCAAAGGAACGGTGGACACCAGACTCAAAAACAGTAATAATGGCAATTAGGTGACAGGAAATATGTCAAATCAACCAGAAAATGGGGGGGTGGTATTGTCTCCCTAATAGATTTGCCAAATTTCATGAAAATCCGTTATCATTACGGAACTCTGAAGACACAAAAACAAAAGTAAAATTGCCACTAGGGGGCACACCAGAAGTTAGATGTGTCCAAAAATTTGCCCCTGCCACTTTATTCATGAAAGGAACATATCTGCAAAATTTAACGAGCATCCATAAAGCTAAGGGTTTTGTAGATACGGAACTACAGACAATGGATGAACAGGGATGACAGCATAATAAAAGGCCCTTTCCCATACAGTTAACTTTGCTAGTTACCGAATCTTCGAAGTTAACTATGGTTAATCGCAAAGTTAAGCATTAGTGTTCCGATCAGCTTACGAGTTATAGTTCAGTGAAGTTATCACAAGGAGGCTCTGATATGTACGTCCTTGCTGTTTTTGACAGTGCTTAATGGCAACAACCTCTCCCTCTCCCCAGATGGAAACTATAACGTCAACTTCATAAGGCAGCCAATAATTGCCATGTTGGGACGATGATGATGCATATGCGCACCCAGCCTTCAATATGGGGAGGGGGGCTCGAATTCCTGACGTTGCGGACCTTTTGGTAACAAATGTTGTAATCGTCAACATCATTCATCCTTTATCTTTCTGTGGTGTCTTGTGATTTGTCAGTTTTATGGTTCCCCGGATGCTTGTTTTATTTAAACTGCTGGCGGTAACCCTGCTGGCAGTCTTTCAGCAAGCAATCAGGATGTCAGGGATGGGCACCTGGATTGGGTTTTATTGAAGCTTGAATAGCTGTGTTTTAACTGGTGAGTACTTCTAGAGGCCTAGCTAGTGAACCTGCAGTAATACAACACAAAAAAGCGGGCAGACTAAAAAAAAAAAACGGGGGCACCACTGTGAATTCCGCATTTGTGCTTGTTCTTGTTTAATGAACTTTTGTCACATTTTCTCAGACTTCTTGTTTCTCAGAGGCGGACCTTTGCGCCCACTTCGCCAAATGGAGCCCCCCCCCCGGGTGTGCGCATGTGATGCACTTGAACATGACCTGTCAAAAAATTTGGCTCTTGAGCAGGCTAACAAAGCAGTAACAGCTGATCCACACAAAGCAAAGGCCGTAGGCGTAGGGCATGGCGGGAACTCATGTTGCGTACACTAAACATTCAGTGAATTTTTTAATGTAAAGAATTCAGCAAATACGTGGATGAATTGAAACAGAATGATTATTATATTATATACTGATAACTGATGGCATCGAAGTTAAATCCACCTTTTTAATTCGGAGTTAACTTGTGCTGTTTACAAAACATATATCGTCGAGGGCTGATTAACTCACCGTTGATAAAACTCATTCTTGTGACATTGGAGTTAGGCCTACATATTCAACAGCTAGGCCTATTAACTGCACATCTTTCGTGCGTTGCTGAAGCGACAGTTTACTAGTGTGCACTATCAACAACAATATTACCGGTAATTTGGTTAAAATATCTGAAGTCTGATAATAAGTTTTCACAAAGTTATATATTATATAGTACTTTATTTCATTTTTGTCAATATTTAAACATTTGAGAAGTATTAGATTGCTTTAGTACTCGCTTAATTTTGTTTTGTAAAATAATATTTTCTAGTAACATGACGTCACTTTGATCACATGACCTGGAAGTAGAAGGTAACAGTGGTTTTCTGTGACTGCTTTAATTCTTCGTTATTGATTCTCGTTTGCATTGTATATTCATCTAAGGCCTATCCCATGAAACAATTTTCATAAAACCGCGACGTCGTCTTCGTTGAAAACTTGTGACTTTCTTCAGTTTGTTGTCAAGTCGAGAAATTCGTCGCAGCGTAGACTGTGACTGTCTACTGCCAGGCACCGCCAGTAGAGACGGTGGCGCTCCTATAGGCGCTTCATACGCAGGGCTCGACATAACGAGCTGCAGGTCGCATTTGCGACCTGAAATTTGGAAATGCGAGCTGAGATTTTTGTCAGCTCGTGTAAAGTCGCAAAATGCGACCTGGAATTTCCAACGAATGCGAGCTGAGTTTTTACACTTCTCAACAGATACCTGGCAAATACAAAGCAGCTCTTGTTAATCCGACCGTTATTTGGTTGTTGCCAAATACAAGTTCAAAAGAACACTAACCGAGAACAGGCCTCCCGATGACTTGTAAGCAAGTCGCGTGAACATGGGATATGAAGAATCGATCTTTGACGCGTTTCATTGGCTAACACTTTCGGCCACTTTTGTAAATTCCCGGATTCGCCGAAGAAAGTTTCGGGCCACTGCTTACACGTGATAACACTTCACAAAACAACAGTGTTTCTATTAATTCTTAAGCGATCAACTTACCAAACTTTGTGGTGGACAAAAATGCTTATTTTTCACATAAGATGTCCTTATTACATGTACCAAACATCCACGACAATATCCCTGATATCGCACTGCGGCACCGTTAGCGCGCAAGCGGTCCCGGCAGACAATCGTGACTTAGACTGAGATGTGCTTCTCCTTTTATCGTATTAAGACAGCCAAAGTGAAAATGACAGCCTTATTAATCGCCAAACGACGGTCACGTCTTTACTTTCAGTTGCCAAGAAATTCTCAAACCCTTTACTTGTTTCTGGGGCTACGTGCGCGAAATATGATTGTCTTTCACACATTGTTGCCAACGTAAAGTGTAGGCCTACTCCAACGATTCAAGTGCGTGAACTCACGCGTGCGCACCACTTCAAAGAACAGCGACAGTCCTAAATGAAAGAGTATACCGGCTTGGCTCTGGTTTATTTGAAAATGAACTCAGTTTCCCAGCGGTTATAAAAGACCCGATGTCCCGGGACCGATATAACCCAGAACTAACGTTATCCTGTTCCGATGTTTCCCGAGGTCGATGTTCTGTAAACCCTGTATTCGATGCCCGTAGCCAGCTATTGCAACTAAACTGGCACTAGATGCGAAATTGTGGTTCAAGTTAGCGAACTTTTCATTCTTCTCTTTATACACCCCCGGCAACTTTTCGCTCCCCGAACCACCTTCGCCGTAAAATGTTCAGACTCCTATAGAAACAACCTTGTTCCGGCTGAAGCGGGCAGTTAAAAAAATCATTCCGGGTGGCTAAAAAGGGTACAATGTAGTTGGTAACGATATCCAGAAAGTCACCCCTACCAGATGGAGTTTGCCTCGCAAAATCGTATTATTATAACGTTTTTTACCATTGCAGCGTTTTAATATCTTATTACCGCAAACACTGAGGTTAACGACTATGCTCACGCACAAGCCTACTCCCTACCTTTAAAGTGTTTCATAATAAGCGCTCACTGATCTATTAAAAGTCCCCCCTGAAATTTTGAGAATTTCTAATTAAGCGCCCACAGTTCAAGCTAGCGCCCATCATTGCGCACTACAAACGACCGCGTGTGGTTTAAAATTGACACGCAGCTTATATGGTGTGTGTCAGTTTCATTTTACACAACTTCAGTTTTCAAAAACGTCTTTTCACAATATGTAAAAACCAAATCTCGGCTTTGTTTTATACCTCGGAAAGAAAGTTAACACTAGTGACGTGCGTGTCGTTTTGCGACTGACCTATTTTTTCCCGTACTTGGAAGGTATTGAAGAGCAAACTCGCGATTACCCGAGTTAGTTTGAATCGTTAACGACTTTGATGACGGCCAGTAGCAGACCAGATCTAACAAAATCCCAGATACTTTTTTCAACGGGCATTTTCTCCCTTTTCACTTCGCAAATTTAGCTACTCGAATGCACAAGTCAGTTAGAGAGCACTGATTCAACTTTCACGCCGGCAACTAGGCTTGCGCTCTAGAGACTTTCAATGGCGGTCGTGAAGAACAGTAAGGCCGTACCTGCATGAATGAAGTCAATTTTGAGATCCGAAATTTGTGAGCATTTAACGCTGCAGGTAAGAGCATAATCTAAACATTTTCTCGATGATCTAAAAAATCTATTTTGGCGCGTTAAAATGGCGGGAAAATTTTGCGACCTGGCATTTACGAATGCGAGCTGGATTTTGAAAATGCGACCTGGGATTTTGGCTAGGTCGCAAAATGCGACCTGGCGATTTTAATAGCGTCGAGCCCTGATACGCCCGAAGCTTTTCGGAGAATTATGCCTCACACTGACTTAAACATGAAAGTCACGTTGTTATAAATACCTTTTGCGCATAGAGGGACACCTTAGGAGGCCACTGATGTATTTAATACCTTCCAACTCGAAAAAATACTCCTGTTAACAAACTTTTTCTTCGAGCAGTCCCTCGTTCAGTTCCCAAAATTGGTAATTTGCCATTTTTACAATGCGCACGGCAGGGGATATGATGTCATACCACCTGCCGCGCGCAGTGACTTTGATGTTTTAGTCAGTGCAAGGCATAATTCGCCGAAAAGCTTCCGGAATATGAATATGAAGCTCCACCGTGGTCACTGTCTAGTCGCAGCGCTGCCAGCCTTGGTTGGTTGGCTGGTTGATTCCTCATTTCATGGTGGTTTAGTTTGGTAGTATGTGGTACTGGGCAGTAACCAGTACGATTCGAAGGAGCGTATTTCGATATTTTAGAACATACCTGTAATACAGTCTATATAACAAGGGATTGTTTACTTGACCTGTTATAGGTCAAATATCATCTCACTACTCTGTTTTAATGAAAGTCTTGTTTTGGTTCTTAATGTTGCCAACCACTCTGCTGGCTGCATGCCTTCGGCATCCTCAGGCAATGATGCATTACCTACATTGTGATTGGC
This sequence comes from Phoronis australis, assembly GCA_002633005.1. Classification (NCBI taxonomy): domain Eukaryota; kingdom Metazoa; phylum Phoronida; family Phoronidae; genus Phoronis; species Phoronis australis. The sequence continues at coordinate 428,520 of NMRA01000247.1, forward strand.
TGCTAACCAACATTTGTTTGGATCACGCGTCATGTAGTGGCGACATTGAGAACTGTGACAAAACGTCCATTAAAGCAAGCTACTTGTACTACAGAACTAGACATTGACCACCAACTTTTTCTTCGAGCAGTCCTTCGTTCAATTCCCACTATCAGAAACTGATCATTTTTACACAGCGCACACCAGGGGATATGACATCATACACCCTGCAGCGCGTGAGAGGCATAATTAGCCAAAAACCTTCCTGTGTATGAAGCACTTATAGGATCTTCACCGTCTGTAGTTCAACTAGAGATGGAGGTCAATGTCTACTACAGAACATGTAGTCGCCCCACACCTTTCTTTATGAATAGGTTCTTTATAGGTATGTTATAAATAATCAACATAAATTCCTGTGGTCTCATTGGTCAGTAATGTAACACATCTGAGGGCTGTTTTTTGAAAAGCCTATTGACTTATGTCTACAATCAGTCTACAGAAGGCTTAGTCTGGTTCATGAAATCAGGCTAAGACTAAAAGTCAGAAAATGTGTTTATAGACTACAGCTCAAAGCTAAAAACACAGAAATCTGTTGCATGCATGGGATTAGACTAAAAGCCAAAAAAACGAAAAGATCAACGTTTGTCTACACTCTTCAAGAAACAGTGCCTAGGGTGGATTTGTGTCTTTTAGTTTTGAGTTGCAGATCATGTTTCTGACTCAGTTTTAGCCTGAATTTGTGAGACAGGCATCCGTAGACTGATTCTTAACTAAAAGACAATTGACACCTCAAGAAATGGCCCCAGCTCTGACTCAAAGTGGAGCTGAAGGTCCATCAGATATTTAGAGCAGATTTTGGGGCAAAAATTCTTATTGAGTATGGTATGACGGTACACTCATGGAACACTGAAGTCTTACATGGTTACATTTCATTTCGTTTACCTCCCTTTGTCAAGATCCTTGTCACAGGGAGAAATTGAGGATGAATCCATGAGTCATCTGCAATCTTATCATCTGCGATCTTATGCTGTTGAGTTTTGATCTGATGTCTTATGAATTCCTTATTTTCAGCCAGACCTGCTGATACTATCATGTTCACTTGGAATTCCTATTGTTAGCTTGAGTTTGGGTAGTTAAGTGTACAGTAGTTGTTTCTAATATTGTAGATGGACAGCTTGTAAGTCCAGTCTTGCAGTATACCAATTAGTCCAAGCTTGATTTGAATGCCATTTGGAACACGACTTGATGCTGCAAACCACATACCACTCAAAGAATGCATGAAATACGACCCAGTAATTTCCTGTATGGGCTCATGGGCCTTTATTAAGGGCTTCATTGTTTGAAATGATATCCTTATTTCATTAAAAGAGGCACTGATTTCACATTCGCTGGTCACTAAATTTCTTTAAGAAAACATGATGTTTGTGTTGTTCCACCGTTGCATAGTGACGTGACCCAAGATTTTCTAAATCAGTCAATACTTACTATTATTACTCTGCATGTCCTAGTGTAGAGTAGTTTTATTCTGCGTCTTATTTTTCTTATTCTTAACCAAGTGTGAGGCTAATAAGTCCTAAACTAGGCGTGCAATTCTGATAACACGCAGTGTTTTTGGTACCTGGACTTGTTAGGTGTCGACACACATACAGTTCTTGAAACAACCTTACACGTTGAATGACAAAACTTTGTCAAAAATGATGAGAAAGCAAAAATTCGTAGTGTCCCATGTCCCAGAATAGTAATACAATTAAAACATCAATTCCCTTTTTCCAAACTGAAGATATTGCCTCAAATTGAAAAAAATCAAATGTTAGAAAACATAGATGCTGATGAATGCTTATACGCCCTGGTTCACACACAAAAGAAGCTAAACTGTTGGTCACGGCTAAAATGGCGGAATCATGTTGAAATATTTGTGTACACTATGTGGCGGGTCGCTATATTTTATCATTATTCTACCGTATTAACCTTGAGTAACAGTTTAGCTTCTTTTATTTGAAAAACATGTTTTTCACTCTCAATACTAAGTTTAGTGCCTCTTTGATGCGCTTTATGGCTACATGTTTCACTCAAGACTGCATTCTCCCTGCACATACTGTTACATCATGCATGATATTTAGATAATCATAATCATAGTTTTAAATGTGAACATTAAAGGCCATCTGTAGACATAAGTCTTTCTTTCTCATGCCCAAATTGTCCATGCATTGATTCAGAACTTACTTTTCAACATTACAGGACGCTTTTTTACCCTGTGCCTTCTGAGAGGGAAATGGAAAATCCCCCCAACCCCAGTCACCACCAATTCCTTTCACGTTTTACAAAGTCATTTGTCTAAATCGGACAGTTTAGAAAACCTGCATGCTAAATGTGTTATCTGTTTCTATCCATTGATTTTTGTACTGCATTTTATTGCATTATTTTCAATGTAGATCTGTTTTTTCATCTGTTTGGTGAAATAACACATTTTTGCAATTAGCACGGAATTGATAAATAAAATTTGACACGTTTTAATATGACCGTTGGTAAAATTCACATGGAAATATCCTGTTTTGTTTCTAACTCTCTTGAGCTTCACTGGATGTGACAACTTACACAAAATCATATACAAGTTTGGCCAGTCTGAATTATCTTTTTTGCTTTCAGATTTGAATCAGAAGTGATGGCTGCAGGTGTCGAGATACCACTCATTGTTATGACCGTCTTTTGGGTCATTGTTGGTGGTATTTGTCCTTGGCTTGTTCCCAAAGGGCCCAACAGAGGGTATGTGCATTGTTTTTTCTGTGGTGGTCTGAACATAACCTTCTTTATAACAACTTTATAATTAGCTATTGACCTTTTGTATTACATCAAGAAATAAACATAAGTGAGGGCAAGCTCAACGTAGCCTGAAATCTACAGGTGGGGAGTTATTCATGAGAGCCAGTGGTCAATTTGGAATTCTTTATTCAAGGGTAATTATGGAGAACCTTTTGAACATTCTACAAAATACTTCTCACTCGCTACAAATACTTGTGCCATGTCAAAATATTCTGGTGCGTCTAATGGGTTAGTATAGTATAGTATATTTATTCAATAACTAGGCCTCCGGCCCTTGTTACAATCAAATCATCAAATACAATAAAGGTAAGTGTCAAACACTAGAAGTAAACCGAATTCTTCTTCGCTTGAATGCAAAATGAACATATTTACATGTTGACCATATCAGATCTTTTTCCTCCATAGTCATGAGTCTGTTGAATTTTGTAACATTGGGGTTGTTGTAGCTCCATGCAGGCAAATATCGTTTCCTTAGGTTATCGTAGAATGGGCATTCGATAACAAAATGATATTCTGACTCGACATATGTCGAGTTAGTCCAGCTTGTGTGGCAAGGTCTCTTTGTGTATGGTTAAAACTTTTACCGTGCACTGTAAATGTTTTGTGGATGGCGGTGAGTATTCCCACCCTCTGTTTAGTATTCCACTGTGTGAAAAGTTCTCTGCGACCTGTGGTAAGTTTTTGTTTGCCACTCCTGCTGTTGGAAGCCACGGCAACCACTGGATCTTTGTGAAGTTTTGCAGCAATCATTTTTATCATGGAGAGAGCAGATGTGAATTTTTGGACTGAACTATCTACTATTGTGCCACCTGGTGGCAGTTTTAGCTTGTAATAGCCTTTATATTTGCTAGGTTCCTTGATGGATTTTCATGAAACTTAATTGCTCTCAAGGAGAGGGTAACACCTAAGGTGTTGTTTCTCCTGTTTGATGTTCATTTTTTCATATTCACCTTTCTATTTGAGAAACCACTTGCAGGATACTCGTGAAATTTGACAGACATGTTCCCATTAAATATTTCTTGGATGATGCTGTTTTCTGGACAAATGTGACTTGCGTGTCTCCTAGTGGCAATTTTAGTTTCCTTTCCGTGTGCTTTATCTCAAGTTCCTTCATGAATCTTCATAAAATTTGGCTGGATGGCATTTGTCTTGTTTCTCTGAATTAAAACTCTGAATTTACTTTCTCAAAAAATATAATAACCTGTAAACTACCTGTTAAATTTTGAACTACCTGTAATGTTATCTAGTTAATTTATTGAATTCTTCTACTTTGTTAATAATTTGTTGTTACCATTGGTTACAGAATTATACAGACAATGTTGGTGACTACAGCAGTTGCATGCTATTTATTGTAAGTAACTCTATCTTCAGAAGTCTATTCATTCACATGTACACCCAATCACCACCCATGGGAGTTAGGTTTGCTGGAAACGTAGCAGTTAAGTGTAGGGGTGTCTAGGATGTCAACTCATCCACCATGCATAATTTGTGGAGCTGAGATGGAAAACAGCATGAAAAAATCCACAGTATGGATATAACAGTTGTGATGTACATTGTATTAAGAAGGTGGTTTGGAAACAAAGACTCAATTGGGTTTATACATGAGTGAATCTTGATTTTTTTACACTGTGAATTGCAGTGAGAAAAAAACAGCAGGTCGACCAACTGAATCCTGCTGCCTCAAATGCTGAATGGATCACCATGTTGGTTGGTGTTTCACTTACCAAAGCATTAGAGAAGAATACTTTTGAAGTAAAGCAGTAAAACACTCACGAAATTTTTCGAGCTGGCTAATAGTCTTGCTGAGTATCAGTAGTCAATTACAAGCACAAGGTCTGTTGAAATGGGCTTGTAGAATATCCAAGTAACATGTTGGTCATTTTGTAGAAGTATTTCTCATACATTCCAACACTACATTCCTACTACTATAATTATTCAGTGAACCAGCTGTTTCATGCAACCTGCTGTTTATTTACTTTTAAAATTCTCATTTCGTGTTGCTTAATGACAAACTAAGAGAGTGCAATGACTTGGTAAATTCGTAAATTTACAGTACTCTTTATATATAGCTGTGCCGAGTTGGAGAATAAGCTTTCATTTTTTACTCAGTAAACTAAACATGCATACAAAATGAGCTGTTGTTGCTTCTAGTTGGTTGACAACGTTCCTAGCCCAGCTTAACCCACTGTTTGGCCCTGAATTAGAGAGTACTACACTGACCATAGTACAACACGAATGGCCTGCCCCAGCAGACATAAAGTAAGGTAAGTCACAACTTCTTTCATGCTTGGACAATATTATTCTAGCTTTCCTGGCCTACCGTAGTCACGGTTCCGCACTAAGCTTGTTAGCGATGGTGCAGATGTTTGTACACTTTCAGATTATTGTCCAATCTGTGTTATCATGCGCAAACTGTGATGTGTTTGTTTTGATGACTTGTCTATAAGAAAACTGTTTCGCTTGATGACGGCATTTGCTAAAGATAGTAAAGGTTGCATTATGATACTTGCCAGGAATTTTATTCAAGTTTTCACAGTAATGGTTATCAAGGTTTTCCAAACTTGGAATTCAATGTCTAAAAAGGTGACTGGCACAACAATTTTATTCCATTTTGCCTCATTCATCAGAAGTCTTTCCAGCTGTTTGAGTAATGATTAGGAAAGAAGCATGAAATGTCATATAATAAAACAAATAAAGGTCAATCCGTGAGGCATGTTAGGCTGCGTGAACCTCAGGGAAACCAATGTTGTTCTCTGTCTGTCCATTTCACCTGAGCTGAATTCCGTAGATGCAAGAATCCAGCAAAGGAAACTAGTGTGATCTTGCATTTCATTTATTGCAGTATTACATGGTGATGTGTTGCCATGGTTTGCAGTTTCACGAAGATCTCGCGTCAGCAGAACGCATGTCTGATATTGCCCATGTACAAAGTGTTTCTCTCTTTTCCAGATTTCTAGCAAACTCTTAAAGAAGTGCAATGTAAATAGGTGGATAGATGCCGTGTACAGAGAGACTATCATGTGTACATGGACTAGCTAATTGAATGGTGTCTCATTACAAACTACAACAGAGGAAGAACCACGTGTACAGCAGCATGTTTAGTGACGTACTTTTAGTGACGTCTTGCATGGGAACTGGATTTTATTTCATTTTGTTTAATTTTCCAAATACTATTGTAGGAAACTGGGAACTTTTCTTTTAGTGTAATCATCGAAATCTTGAAACGATCGAGTTAAAAAGATACAATAGTTCATTTCAATCGAATATCATAAATTTATTCTGGAGGATGGGGTTTACGGTAAAAATGCCATGAGTTTTGTAGCTGTATTTGTTGGGGCATACATATTCCAGAGTCATAGGCAGATTCACGATTTCACATGAAGGAAAACTGCCTTGTTGTTGGTCAAGTGTAGTTACAACTGTTTCATCATGATGATGATCTCGTTTGAAAGTGTGTGAGAGTCATCACCTAAGATACAGGCAATCCAGTTCATTGATATAACAGTGACACCATCTTTTAGTGTTTGGAAGAACTACACTTCCTGGACATGCACAATTTTATATTTACTAGCATTCTGGTTATATTTGAACGCACCCTTTGTTTAGATATGTGAAATTTACTGCAAATGCATACAGTCTATCTCAGTCTAAAGGTTTTCTGAGATTAAGTACTTCAATCTGTGCATTCATATGTTCATGTAAACTTTCCGTTGTAACATTCTAGCATACAGTGCGATCAGTTGGAAAATGGATATGCCTTGTAATCAGTTTAATAAGAAAATGAGAGCTTGATATGCTGGTTAAAAGCTGTACAAGATTGTCTCTGCTTAGTCAAATGTTCTGTGTTTACTGTAAACAAGTGTAAAGTTGCTTTGTGTTGGTTATTATGTACAATATATATTTATTGATGTATCTGTGTAATATTTCAAATGTGTCTGAAACTGGTTTGTTTTGTGAATGCTCAAGCAAGCGGATCTCGCTCAATTTAAACAGAAAACATATTAACCAGCGACATATGGTGACCATAGCTGCAGCTTCAGGGAGTGTTTAGAACAAGATAAAGGCAATCAGACAAAACACTGTTTCTGTGTCATGACACCTAATTCTGTTAACTGCAAAAATGTCTAGTTAGAACAATTATCAGGGCAAAATTCTAATTGCACAATGGCTGAGTCACCTTGCCAACTTTTTTTCTTCTCAGTCACGAGGGAAGACTGCTCTGACGATGAATTCGGTTTCCACTCGTGTTCAGGGAATTCTGGGTCATTTTGTCCGACTACTCTTGGCCTGTATTGTATCTCCAGAGTTTACAGTCTCACCTATCGGCCATTGTTCACTGCGTTATATTTGTCAAACATGAACACATCTGGGCACAAATTATTATTTAGTCAACTTCTTTAAAGTTCAAGAACTCATGTCTACAAAAAGTGTACAGTACACAGTTTTAGCTTGTGATGTGTGTCCGATGATATATAATACATACGTCATTGTTTTTTACTAGCAATATCTTTAAAATTAGCGCGTAAATAATCGTGCTGAGCGTTACCTCAATAGAAACATTGGTTCATTTCAGTTCCAACTGCTTTGATTTCTGGTCTCTCCCCCTCACAATGCATTTTGATGTGTACCTGTACAGTCTCTTCTCTACCTGTGTCGCTTGTTTTGTGTTTGTAACTGTTTCCTTGAGAATGGTTTAATAAAAAAACGAAACTTTGGATTGGATAGATATGTCGTTATTTACTTACGCGCTAATTTTAAAGTTCGTGCTTCTGTTCTGGCCTAAATCAAATGTGAGCAATATCTTTGCCATCCTGGTTTTGTTCACCTGTGGTCGTAACTAACAAATCGAGGTTTTGGCAGAACGTGAAGCTAAAAGAAGGTTTTTGGTGACGGACCTACACATTTTTATTTCGTGACTGAAGAAATGAAATCATGATAACCTTTGGCGTTACTTGCGCTACTTTTCATCTCATTCGTTGTCCTAATGCATTATTTTGCTTCCCAACTATGGTGATATATACCATTAATAATGACATTTCTTTCCGTGCGCGATTTTTCGTGTTTTACTCAAAAATGTTCTTAAATTACGTTTCAACGTCAAATGAATTGATTTTACAGTTCACCTTCAAAACAAGAAAGAACGATTTACGGTAACTAGTGTTCTTCAGTCGACTTTTCTGGCGCAGGAACCAGCGAACGAAGGAAAACGGAAGTTAGCAATTGTTGCGATGGGAAATACTGACCCAAAAATGCGCCGAAGTACAGGCGGGAAATAGAAGGAGGGAGTTGCAAAAGTAGTACCGTTGTTCGATTCATGAGTTCCCCATTCTAATTTGCGGTGGACATTGGCTTTTGGAGGAAGTGGCCGGAATCCGCGCTATTGATAGACAGACCAACAAGAAACTAAGGCGGCACTTCCTAGCAAATTTGTCCGGAAGTCGTATTCATCCTGTTATATTCATATAAATGCACTTGACAAATTTCACAAAGATCCAGCAAGCCGGGTTTACGAGATGCTTACAGGTGCACCGAACACGGTCGCCGAATAGAGATGACGACGCCAATTAGCAGCACTGATGTGATAGGCCGTAATGATAGGCCAACACTGAACGTTGGACCGATGTGGTTAGAAAACAAAACTGAATGAAATCTGACACAAAATTAGTACCATTAAAAGTTACGAGTTCCCTTGGGTTAGGCAAATGGGTTACTAAAAGTTGTTAACTAATGGCGTTATACGTCGTTATTGGTTGCTGCTAAATTTGTGGAGCGATAATTTGCTTCGGCCTTTAAACTTATCTTCATCTCATAGGTCTGTTTGTTTTCTCGCGGATTCTTCAATCAAGGCTGTTCTCAAGGTTGCGTGCAGTTCACAACAAGTTACCAAATTGCTTTCACTTCATTATAGATTTTTAAATTTGTTTCAAGAAAAAACAAATTTCTGAGCAAATTTTGCCTCGGCTAAGCTGTCATCTTCCCCAAAGGACGTGGAAAAATGAACAAAATGGCGCGTGCGCGTGTCTGGAGCGTAGCCTACTAAAAACGGTCTGAGCTTCATATTGAAAGATAAAGCTTGACTGACTATTAAAAGAAATACATAATCACAGTTACTTCTTCGTATGTTATTCTTTAGACTTTTACTGATATCCGGTCCAGTTATCTCCACACGCAACCGCATGCGGAATTTGCAGACAGAGAAGGCATGTAATATCGGGCTTCAAAAGCAATGCTAACTGACCATTTCTGCTTCTGTTATGCTTCCTTTAAAATATCTCTTTGCCATACTATTTTGGAGCGGACCCACGAAATGTCGATGTGCTCGACATATGTTGCCACGCAACCCTTGTTGAGACAGTAATTCTCCATAAGCAAAAGTGGTTGTTAGCCTAACCTAAACTAGGCAAATCAAATTGCACAGATTTTTGAATAGAAATATTCGGCAACTGACTGCTGTCCTTTTTAAGCGCCGGTTTTGGATCAGGTGTCCTCATAATCTCATTTTTATACGGGGTTTCACTAAGTTGCCGTCCATCAAAGTCAGGAGTAAGGGCACTCGACGTCGCATTTGAAGTTACGTCAGTCACACGTATTTCTGGAGTTAACGGCCCCACCAGAGCAGTTGCAATAGTAGACTTTTGGCGTCTGAGGTCAATGTTCGGCGGGAGAGCTTTGGAATCTACGTCTTCATATTTGAAGTGTGGAAGTTCAGCAACAGCTGTCTTCGTTTCGTGCATTACATTGCCGTGAACGGAATCGCGACGAGTTTCTATGGGTGCTGGTGACTTGGAGGTTTTCGTGAGACAGGAGTGTATGGCATCCGAATACCTGAAAAAATGATGAACAACAAGATTCTGGTTTTGTTTAGGTGTGTCTGGTTTGCGCAAGTTTCTTTTCAACCAGGTGTCTTTTGTTGGACTCTTGTCAGGTTTCTCATGCGAGTTATGCCTCCTTATGGAAACGTTCTCCGGCAGTTTATTGGGTGATTTTTCCTTTTGTGGACTAAATTTAATCAAAGGCTTCACATTGTGCTCTTTTAGTTTCCTGCGAAGCTTCTTTTCCAATCTGGGCACAAGAAGATCGTCAATGCCGCTCAATAACCCAAGTTCTGATCGGGCGTGTTCTGTAGAAGGGATATTTGGAAAAGGAGATATTTTGATATTGCTGTCGTCCGAACTTATGGTAACATTGCTCGTTGACACTATACCCGAAGGCGTGACAGCTAGCGACTGATACGCGCTATCGTTGACGTAGTTTTTATGTTCTTGCGTTTGACTTTGCAAACGTTGGTCGTCCGTCTGACGGAGTTGCTGGTGTTGGTCGGACTCAGTTAGCGAATCCGCTAGGTGATTGTTATTCAAAGGGAGAGCTTCCCTAACAAAGTTTTTTCTATTTGAATCAAATCCGCCAACAATTAGCACTGTCGGTTTTTTATCACACTTCAGTTCAATCGAACACTGCGTGCTGTCCTTTGACGCTAAACTTATGTCCGATTGCTCCGATATTAAAGAACTGCTATATTTCGAATCATGGAACAGATGCTTAAAGGAACGCTTCCTACCAGCCGATGGAACGTACTGAAGTCGCCGTGAATTCGATAGACCTCTACTGCTCCCATTACTCTGGCGGGAAGTGTATTTTCGTATCAGCCGATCATTTCTTACGGGCACAATAGGTGACTGTGTACATACCATAGTAACGTCTCGTCTTTGATCTAACGGAAACTCATTAGATTCTCGAACAGTATGTGTATTGGGTCCCAGCGGAGGTTTATCGCGTAATAAATCGCTACGGGACTTCTGCAAATGTCTTTTTCCTGTTGTAGAAATGAGTTTTGAGTTGCCTTTAAGAGTTTCATTTCGACGCAGTGATATTTCTTGCATTCTCTTGGAGTAAGCCAACATTGACTTTTGTAACTCTTTTTTGGATTGGTCAATCTGTGAAATTTCTTTCTTATACAAATTTCGATAAGCTTGTAGCTGACTATCCATTTTGGACAGTTCGTAATTATTCGCCATGAGGAGACCAGGTTCTGTTTCATGATGGATTCGCGCTACTCCTGTATAGTTTGTGTTTTGGGTTATCAAACTTTTTCCATTCTTGTTTTGCATCGTCAGAATTATGTCGGTTTGACTATCGCTCGACTTTATGCGAACTTCAACCTCGTCACCGTGATTGGTCTCCTGCAACGAAAGCAACAAATTACAGTTTATGGAAATTGGAAAATTGAGAGATTGACATCATATGTTGAACCAATACGATGAAAACAATTACCCTAGGAAGATAGTACTATGCGTTGGTCACACGACTGAGTTCTGTCCCAATGCCTAAGCTTCGGATGAATGAGGGTTCCGACACTGATCCGATGAATTTTCTATCTCATAATGGTTATATCTTCCGACAGTCGGGCGATTGTCGAAACATTATTGAGCGCGTCGGGAAGGCATCGGCGTCAGACATCACCAATCAGTGCTAACCTTAGTCGAACAAAATCGAAATTATTCCGTTACCCAGCCGAATTTGCAATTGCAGGAGACGGAAAAATCACTGGGCTATGTTATTCGCACGTACCCGCGGCGGATGGCTTTAGTTGGTCGGTTGACGTCAACGTCCATCGCTCGACGTCCGGTAGACAACAAACCGATACACTGACGCCGCAGTACTATCTGTTAAAGGAGCATTGTCGTTTTTACTGTCGAAAAATGCAGTTCTGGGATTATTGTTTAATGAGATAAACGTTTTGAAGTTATTGGCTTTGCCCACTGTTGTAAAATAATTATAAATCCGTTGTCTTCGTGTGATTTCATTACAAATCGTCAATCGTTGATTGCCAGACATTCGATAAAATACTCTGACAAAACGTGAGTGGGATTTAGCTCAGCCAGCAGAGCGTTTTGCCTGCGACGCGAGATTTTTTCCGCAGGACCGATTCCACGTTGGGGGCCTCTGAAAAAGATTTTCATGTCGATAGTGTGACTTTTTACGTGTCCGCTAAAACCGCCGTTCGGCAAAAAATAGTCCGATATGTGACCAAGACGTGCGAAACACATTATAACGGTCAGACGTTCCTGTAAGCAATCGTGAACGCATTGACATAGCATCGACACATCACTGGGCGATAGCCAAACACCATCCCGATGATTTGCTGACTTACGACCTGTCAACTAGAAACTGGTCCATGTGGAGAAAATTTAGTGGACGTCGGAAAATGATTAACTGCGCCCGATGATGCTGTACATCGATTTGTGATTACTGACGCCGAGTGTCGGTAGCTGGCCGACGTTCCCGATAATCTTCAGATGTGACCATTTTTCTGCTGGAAATTCACCGGATCGGCGTCGAATGCTTTATGTGAACGCGGTGTAAGACATAGATTGTTAACTCACAGAAATAGCAACGGTATATCGAGATGACTTGGAATACGGACTTGAGTGTTGGGACACCGCGATCTGAAGCAAATAGTTTTTCGAGGAGGGAGCGTTTTGTGGCAGTTGGCATTTCGACATTCAATGAAACACCAAATTAATGAAAATAGACAATAGCTTCGTTATTGCAACATTTCATTTTAAACTCTAGTCCTATATACTCTCGCACATCTCAGCTGGAATCGAGAATTTTTCCGTCAATGGGATCACTGACGTAGGTCTCTAAAACACGAATTGAACTTCACACGAGATCTCGTTTAAAATAAGGCACTAACCATTTCCCGGATCGTCTGTGGAATATTTCAATCTGCGTTTCCACTAGTGTTACGTACGAACAAGCGTTCGAGAAAGTCTGCGGGCCACTGGGGCAGGCAATCCAGCTTTAGTCAAACTATAAGGTCTACTGATGTTGCCGAAAGTCGATTGATCCGGACATTTTATGCCCAGTTGCGATTCTTATTTTACGACCTGTCGTTATGATGTCACCAAGTTTGCATTACAGGGCACAATGAATATTGGCTATCCGTGAAAGGAGCGATTTCTGGTAATTACACCGCGTGACAGCCATTACTGAACGCCGTTATGGAACTTTTCATTCGTCACATTGAAAGACTTATTGTATCCAGGCGACTTCTTTTGACGTGGTCTAGTAACAACGTAATGGGAACATAATTAGAAGGTGGTACTCAACAATAGATTAATTCCTTTGTTTATATTGTACGCACTTTATTGATATGCAACACTATCCAATCACACGACAGACTGCATTCTGAGAATGTTCATGTAGGAAAAAGCTGCCAACACGCAATACTCCATTGTATGTGAATATCATGATTTTATTGTCCACGGGTGGTCCAGTGGTAGAAATAAGAAAGGGCCTTGACCACGTTTCTGTAGGTCACATGCGCTGTTACCTCGGTTCCGCTTGTTCAAATTTCTAATTTAAATTTGATGCTAAGAAATTGAAATAAATGAAATATTAGTGAAAAATGAAACAGATGTCAGTGAAACGTTATGAAATTAAAATTCTGTCACTTTATAGGCGGATGTGGGGGGGGGAGGGTGTACCGACTACTATACAGCCAAAGCCAGAGGTCGTCGGCAAGCCGTTTTTAGGTCTATGCAAACATGGACATGCACATGTTTTCGTTAGATCGTCGTACATCGTTGCTCTGACGTAACAGGTGCCTCAAGCGCTTCGTGAAACCGTCTTCTAGCTTTCGAAACCAATATTTGTGAGATGAGGATTGCGAACTATCGATGTGGCTACATGTCCCCTCCCTCTGCTTGCTCGACTACCTTTAGCTTCATTGTCATGCCGGAACTGTCCATCGTACTAAAAATAGATTCTTAGAATCACAAGAAAATAGTCTGACTGAAGCCTCATAGTGTACTGAGTTCAGTGCCACTGGATTTTGGGAACGTTGATGACAGCCCAGGACGAAGTTAGGCTACCTATGTGCGAGAATTATCGCTGATTAGATTTGGAAATAAATTTCATTTTGTTAACAATTATAAATCATGACGTCAGTTCTAAAACAAGTTACGCCATGTCGAATTTTGCCGGCCTGAACGGCAATATACATTGTACACCCACACACGTCTCGGCATTGACGACTTACGTAACTAGTTAAACGGTCGCATACACTTTAGATTCACACACTTGATATATTATGACTTTGAGTTAAGCGGTCAAATACGATGAACACCCGAAAACGTGATAAATGATGATTTTAAGTTGAGTGGTCACATCATACTTTGAACACCCATACAAGTGGTATATGATGATGGCAATTTGGCGTTGGGAGTGTGATGATAATGCCAACGATGGTAATAGTAGATTAATAACTTTGTTGCAGATGAATAATGTAAATCAAAATCGTGATAATTGCAGCAACATGTCCATGCTTTCCTATTTTGTTTTCAAAGCGTTTCTATGGCAACAACCAACAGCAACACATCTTAAGAATGTTCGTATAAATAACCTAATATAAACTCTCAAATTTTTCAGAACTGTTATTTAAAGCTGCGTGTGGCGTTTACATCTTATACAATTATAAAATCGGTCTCATAATATTCCTTACCCGGTTTTATGAGGGTAAAAAGTTTAACTTCATTTTAGTTTTTGGCCAGCTAAACAAGGCAAAATGCAGCTTTACTGGGCTATAAACTCATCACAAAATGAATTGTGTTTTGACCCAGTTATCGTTATGAAATTGGCACTCCAATTGCTCAGTAGTCAATTTGGAGATGATTCGGGATTTCCGGCGAAAGAACAGGTAGATGGTTATCCCTTGAGACTATAGTAAGCTGGTTTATCACGGCTTGTCGTTTTATGCTACTAACATGGTCTCAGAGTTAGAAATCACTTCTCGTCTGAAGAAGGAACAGCGTGGAAACCAATGTAATAACGACAAGTGGTCTAAATCAAAAGTTCATTTCGTTGACCAAATATTACGTAATATGTATTGTGTCTTTTCAGTAAAATAAACAAAAAAATCCACTTAGCACATTTTAATGTTTTAAGACCCTTGTTGTGACAAAACACGCGATCAGTTGAGTGCGTGCTCACATGTCGATCAACGTTGTGTACTTAAAACTGTCAAATTAAACTCTTTTGTGTAGAAGTGTTGGTATCCTGACGTTCCTCCGCTGACACGCGATAATGATGACAAAATTCTTTCATTTCGCTAACATCGTCGCGATGAGTGGTATGTAAAAGATTGTGACGTCAGGAGGATCGCAGGAGTAGTTTCTCGTATCCTAGTTACGTCATGGGTGACGAAGCGGAGCAAAACTATAGAACCCAGTGAGCAAAAGTAGTTTTAGAAGCCTCGGTATCGGTGCTGTTTTTTTTTTTTTTAATTTCGTTAAATCGAAGTAGTGGCCCAGATTCGTAAGAAACGGGCCTCGGTACATTCCAGAATGACACGAATTGAAAAATGTCTGCCTCCCTGAAGAAAGGCGGGACGATAAAGCTCTCAGTCGCCTCCCAAATCCCGTCTTCGCTGCAACTGACATGGCGCAAAGAATGTTCCATCAGTTAAGTCCTTCTTAATTGAACCTGCAAGCAGTCGGAATTTATTGACCAAAATCACAGCAACTGAGCTACCTAAATTAGATTAAAAATTGTTCGCATGGAAAAGATATCCTCTGATGCGGCAATGAATTACATTTGGTTGAAAAAGCTGGGATGATAAAGTTCAGAACTCAGACTCGCCGTAGAATAACCGTGAATAAAACAGCATTTTACGTGACTTTGAAAAGCATTTTGGGTCACGTTATAGTTGTAATTTTGCAATACAGCTAAGATAAATGAAACAATAACTTCCCTCTGAGTTCTGAGACATAACTGAAGAAAAAAAAATGAAGTAGGTGTATGGCACTTACTGTTGGCTAAGTTATAAAATATCACAAACATTAAAAAGTAGTTGGCTTAATCCTGCTTTTTACTGAATATGAACCAAGATGATAAAACGTCCCAATCCACAATCGCGCTGCAATACAATATTTACACACTGTCAATTGAGTTGCTAATCCGGCCGTTGTTGCACTCATAGGGCTTCCGGTCGTCAGTGTCCGTTGATTGCACACCGTCGACTAATGTTTATGAAGTACTTCAGTGAAGTGGGGGTTCCAGCTTGTGCCAAGAGAGATAACCATTTCCTGTGTACACGCACCTTATTTCGTCGTAGTCTTCAGTAATGACGTGAATAAATTAAGGCAACGAAGCCGACGTGTGACTATTTTCCTGTATAAGAACTACCCAAACTTCCAAGGCTACAAATTCCGAGCTGGGACAAAAAGTTGCATGCAGTTTTCGAATATAGTTCGAAAAAAACATTCGTTTCCTTAAACGGATACCACAACACGGTATTGAATTATTAACAAATTCTAAAAGCTATTTTCCCATCCAATTCCCTGCCTTGAAACAAAATAATGCTAGACCCTCAACAACCTTCAAAAGTTTGGAGGAAAATTTGAAAACTCCTTTCGAAGTCTACTAAACGTGCAAGCGTGACCTACAGTTTTAGCGAATTACAAGGCAACTGTAGCGTGACCAAGAACCATAAAATCCAATCTGTGACATAGGGGTAAGGGTTTTAGTTGATTCCTGATTTTATCGTTTAAGATTGACGCCAATGACGCATTAGCAGGTGACAAAATGAGGATTGGTTGAAATCATCAAAACAGGATTTAGCATCCTTTTAAGATTCATCTCACTTTGCAAACTGTTTAGTGACTGAACATATAGAGTGGAACACTCTGCACCAACTAATTCATTTCACATAGCATTCAGTCACAGTAACAGTGTTCATGGGCAGCCGTTCAAAGTTTGTATCTTTTTAAACTTATTGAAATGCCGGATAAAAATCTCTTTGTATCCACCAGAAGTAATACGATACATTGCAACATGTTTTGCGGGGAAAATGAGGACGCTGTGCACGCTCCTTATACAAAGTTCACATGTTGGCCGTTCACAGTGTAGATCTGGGTTTCTTTTCATGACGTGACTTCAGACGGAAATTTGGTCTAACGATCTCACTTCACGTTGTTGAAAAAAGGTTTTGCCAAATAATTATGAGCACATCCCATTCCAGAAATAATTCGTAGAAATTTTCTCAGCGACTAGAAGTTTTGTGTGTATTTTCAGAGACTTCACACCTTTGCTCAAGTGAGATTTAACTTAAATCATTTAAGATTTTTTCAGAAATGGTTGCGTTTAGCGATCAGACCAAATTTCTGTCTTAAGTCTTAAGTCAATTTTCATGAAACAGACCTCAGTTGTCTGATCCGCCGTTTGAAAATGTGAAAGTAACGAGCCTTCATATTAAGGCAGATTTAGAGATCGACGACATGCAAGCAAATTAGATGTCTGACGAGTGTTCACGTGTGATCTTTTTCAGATGACGTAACAGACATCAGATCTGCCTTGTGATCGGACGGCATGTAAACTGTGCATTAGTTCGCAAGTGTCTTTAGTGGCGGTCTCTCCATAATCATCTTATTCAGGACTATTGTAATATAAACTTTTATTATTCGTAATAGCAAAGACACTGCAAAATATGAACAGTACGAATAAAGAACCATGTTGTATACTTCCAAATATTCACTACAGTACCACATAACTCGTATTGTAAATTGACATTGAAAATGAATAACATTTACAGGCGACAAAAGATCTAGGGTCGTTGGTCTAGTCGTTATGTTTTGTATTAGTTACACCTCAATTATTTTTCAAAGGCCTGTTTTAATTTGTGGGACATTTGTGCAATTGAAACGCCGACAAAGTATTACGGAGAGATTTAATTTTGATCTCAAGATCCCGGATCTCTTAAATCTCAACTCACCGTGGCCGTTCATTGTATTTTAATTTGTTGTGAAAAGCTATATGATGACTGAGATAATGCTGTCACGGAGTAGAATTAATGTTAGAAAGGTTCGTCGTTCAATTTGACATCTCCTTATATTAATTTAAAAACTCTTGAAGTTAATGATTGCTTGCCAGTCCGAAACTTTGGCGTGGTGATTCAACGGTGCTTTTTAATTTTCAAAACATTACCGTACTTTTTCTTGGTATAATATTCAAATTCGTCATTAAGGCGTACACAGCAAGGCCCTGGGTTAAACTTTTGTACTCGAAATCGAACTCGAAGTCGAGATTATTTTTGACATTTTCCGTTCTACGGTACTTTTGTTTTTGCTGCTCAAGTAGGTTATGGCTTGTGTGGAGGAGCGCCTAGTCCGAGTTCGTTTTTTCTTGAGGACCCTTATGAAAAACTCGAAATTCTGAGCTCAGACTAAAACTTGTAACGCTAAGGATTAGACAATCATTCACATAAATCGCAATGTACTAAAACATTGAATGATAAGCGTTAAGAGTCTGTCTTTAGTTCGCACAAACGTAGGCCAAGAACGGAAAATGTCAAAAACAAATGCTGGTCCAATTCCGAGTTCAGGTATTGAAAACTTTCAAAAACGTACGAAATGTCTTGACGCAATGACGTAATAAGAAATATGAAGCAGTTTTAATGACAAATATGGCAGGATGCAAAAAACTCGTTCTGCTCAAGAGCTCGAGCTTGCGTTCTTTCCAGGTAACATTATCAGCCCCAAAACGGTCGCAGTCAAACGCTTACCACTAGAACTATAGGCTAATGCTAAATAACCGAGTCGCCACGCCAAGTTTTGTGAACAACTCAGTTGAGATTTATATACATCGAAACGATTCATGGTGTCTGTTCCGGGTATATAAAAAAATCCTCGAAACTGCGTGTATTTGCATTGTTACTTCGATCGCGGAAATTTTTTCAGAACGGTCATCAACTCGCCCAAAAACTAAGTTATGATTTAGGACACGCAGCACTATGAAGCTGGTCTTATCTTGCTCTGTATTCGCGTTAGAAGCTGTTCCGGGGCTTGTGAAGAACAGACAGCTTGTTATTGCATGAAATCACGATTGATAAGTTAGCTTGTCACGGGTGTCATTCTGTGTGCCGAGCAAGGTCTTATGAACCTTACCTAACTGTCAGCTCTTCTATGGTCCAGAAATCACCTGAATAATGAACGAGTTGGGACTATGTTTATAGGGAAAAACGATCTAAACAAAAAGATATTTTTTGAAAGCCAAAGGCAACTGAATGCCGCTGACAACGTCGTTGGTGGAAAAACTGCGAAATTTTGTAAAAGCTCATGTCTGTTAAAAATTTAAGCACCTAATTGCTGTTTGTAGTAATTAAGCCATAGTCAGTAATATTTTAACTATGCAAGAGTATTAGCAAGTAATTATCTGAATCGATCTCTATGTATCAGTAATAATGAAGTTAACTGAAAGGAAAAAGATGGTTCGGCATTATGGCGTAACATTCCAACGAAAAATTATCTTCCTCTTTTATAGCAATGTATTCGGAAACTTTCAAGAAATCTACTTATCTTGCATTGATGTAATTATTGCTATAAACTTTGTCCTTTGCTATATTTAATCTTAGACGATGATGAGGGATACACGACAATCAGACTGAGATCAGCATTACATTGCAATTTTGAAACCAAGTGCTCAGCCTATATCGTTGTATTACATAAAGAGTAATAAGTTCTATAGTCAGTTTGGTATTACCTTTATGTTGTAAGGTCTTCAATTTACTCTCTTTTTCCTGCGACATCCATGGTCAGAACTTCACGTGTAAATGTTCAGTGAACTAAAAACCAAGTCCTATCAAGAGCAAATTCTAATCGGGTATAATTGCTTGTAAGGTTTACCCATATCTGAGCATACCACAGTACTCAGGCGATTTCCCTACATACAAAGAGAACTCATCTAAAACTGATATCGGAGCTGACATAGCTCACTAACGATCTGAGATGAACGTTTGATAAATAAAACACACCGAAAGACACCAGTTACGATAAGAGACGAGTTCAAAGGTGAAATCAAACTCTTGTTATGACAACGGTGACTAAACACTTCAAAACTTTTACTGTGAAAGGGATTTGCGGAGAGGCGTAAAATAAGTTAGAGATAAAATAACACAAAAAGCGTCCCCGTTTAGCTCTGATTGTCAAACACAATTTAAGCATAATTTGTGCACTTTTAGTATTTTGGTTACGATGTGACATACAGACGTACAGTTATCAAGGACTAGTCTCCGAAAACACGATCAAATCTTTCAACAACGGAATTACACTTTAACCTCTTTCACATGTGACCACAACCAACAACAAGGATGTAATCGCAAAACATGATCCTAACATGTCAATTGTCAAGATTTACCTTTATTTACTGTTTAGCTCAATACATTCCAGAATATGACTGCCTTTGACACCTTTTCTCCACCAGTGCCTCACAAATCAAAACACACTATTCCCTTTCTTTAAAGCCGTGGATTATAAGAAGGATGCATAACTACTTTCCATTTCTTGTGTTTTTATATAAATATAGATATAATTATATCCCTTCTACAAGATTATAACAATGTCGATTTCCAGTCTTCTTTTTAGTCGCGAAAATGTATGAATACGGAATACAGGTGCTAAATGCATGTTGCCCGGCACAGTTTTCAATCGGTACATCGGTTTTGCATTTGAGTGCGAGTCTCATTTTTTTGCTCGAAACAAAGACAAATCTCGTACCTAAATAGTAAATACTGGTGCGTGATGTTACCTACGATATCGTATGAGAGCTGTTCAAACTTTAAATGAGTGCCTGTTTTGTCATTTTAACGACAATATTGCTGAAACGCGAGTACTATAGCGGTGACATTTACAAGTCAACAGGTTTTGTTTTATTTCAGAAAGGCGTTTATCGCGTATGCCGTAGGTCATGATCCACCCACAAATTTTATGACTTGTCCGGTCACTCTTTTAAGCTCTTATTAAGTCACCATTCTGTGAAAAAATATAACTTATGATTTGGATTACTAACCGAGGTGAAACTGGTCATAAAACCGCTTTATAACGTTCGAAATAGTGTGATTCTGTGTGGGCCTCCTGTAATAATAATCTCAGGACCGGATTACAGAGATTGTAGAATACGGCGGCATGAACTATATATTCAGCAAGCAAATAGATACACCAGTATTGGTTTATGTGCTTCACTTTGGGCTGACTCAAACTAGATGTGCGTAGAGATTATCACATGACACGGCATTTTGTGACAGATTCATCTAATAAATCAGGTTCACAATAGATATATTCCATAAACCAGGGCTAAATTTGGCAAAAGATTCATTCTTCTATTCTGGTACCGTGTTAAGGAACCATCGTGATCTCGATTCAGATGTCCGCCATATCCAGGTACCTGTGTAAAGTTTAATTGTATGGACCCTCTCTCTGTTGTTTCAGCTTTGCCAACTTTTTTTTTTATTTTACATGTTAATTATATTTTTCTAATTCCATTTTGTTACTCAGATTTTCAATATGTTCTTTCTCATCAGGACCCTATGTGAGAACAGCAATAATTACGTGGTGAAGGCGTTATGTAATTATTTTAATAAAAAACAAAATATGGTCACTATGAAAGTGTATATTAAATATGATTAAGGGGAAGCGACTGATATGTTACATAAAACCGTTTTCGAAGTTGCACTTCTTTTTAAATAAAGTTGAGGAGTTGTTTGCTTTTCTACATAATTATTGAACTGGCACGCATAACCTTGACGTCGGTATACTGAGCAGTACTTGGCGACAAAAGTTTGAAAGCCGAAAAACGATTCTAAATCGAAAGAAATTCGACAAAATTGAAGAAACAGAGAAAGAACGACGCTGTAACAGATCTTTAATTAAGTAAGATATAACAACAGTGAATATAAAATGTTGTCCGATTAAATCACAGAAATTTGCAAGGTGAACGTTCCACTTATACCACATCCGTCCACAGGGCCATTTGGATATAGGATATAGAAATGAAACCCGTTCTTCTTCGGGAAAATTCTACGTTAGAATTAGAGGAAGCTTCATGAGAGATACGCTGTGGCTACGAGCCTTATTCTACGTTTAAAACCAGCACCGGACAGAGGTGTTTGCATTTTGTTTAACAACAACTTTGAATTTTAAATTACACAAGCGAATTTTTTTTTGCTACTTGACATCCTTATGGTTACTCTGCATGGTCCCAATAATGATAATCAAATTTTTTATGAATTTGTCTCTGTCGGGACTTGATACTCATTTCATTGCATTTCGCAACGACTGAAATCCAGTACAAGATTATAAAAAACTATCACGTCAATAATCCTGATGCGAGGTCAGAAGTATTAAATATTGCTTCACAGTTTAATCCCATCAACACATGGAGACAGATTAATCCAAACAAATAATGTTTACTTAAAAACAATGTTCTGAAAAAAAAAACACTTTTAGACTTTGGTCTACATCAGAAGAGTCAATAACAATTTTCTAAAATTAAACCTGAATACAGAACCGATCGTTCTTATTTACTTTTTATTAGACTATAAAATTTCACGCCTGATTGGGGGCTTAGGAAATTCAACAACTCCCTATAAGTGGTGTCAGTATCGAGGAGAAAAGTGATATTATGAGACCAGACTCAGCTCTTTCGTTGGGAGTCAAAAAATTTGCTGGGGAAACTAAACCTCACCCGATAGATGGCAGAGTAGTCACCGACCTTGATTTCAGAAAATGTCTGGCACGCAACGGTGGGAATTGGCGATTTGCGATAAAACCACAAAAACACAACTGATTTCAATAACTTCAAAAATCTGTACCACTTAACAATAATGCCAAAATTGCGTTTTTCGGCCGTAAAAACGACAATGTACGTAATTTGAACCGAGAGTTTGGTATTTCAGGGCCGGTCCGGGATCGGGTTTAGGGATCAACGCTGGAATGAGGGTCGCGGCCATGGAATCATTTTTATCCTCTAAATACCTTACATAAAAGCTTCTTTTGAATTCGATCAGCCGTTTTTGGGATACGATAGTTAGAAATTTTGACATTTTTCCGGAGTTATTCAATAAGGAAACGACACGAACAATAAAATATAGGCCTATACGAATCAAGTCAATCTGTCTGAAAACAAACGCTTTTTGAAGAATTTAATATGAAAAACAAAAACGTCCATAATATGTACCGCAAACTTGTGTGAAAAAGGTTTTTGTGTTTTATGAACTGTTACGGTCATTTGATGTCAGCAGATTCTCATATTAAGTTAAAGATGGCATAAGCGTTTTGATATTTTTGACTTCTAACATTTCACAAAATTTAACAATTGTTACAATAGGATCAAATCCATTCAAATATGACGACTACTTGAAGTTTCAAGCGAACCGCCACGCAAGTGCTACTGGACAGATATGCCCGCCCAATAAAAGTCCGATAGGAAAAATGAACTGGAAGTTAGGGCACCCGCAAAAGCCAAGGCTCTCTAGTAGTAGTCCGCTTTTACGGTATGACGGACAGGACACACCCACAGGAAATATTTTTGTAAGAAAAATGAGCGCTCCCCGACAATGAAACGTACCGACCCGTCCACACACTTCAATAGTCAAAATGGTATGAGGAAGGGTGAATTACGCTAATACAATATTGCCAATAATGTAAAATATAGATTATTAAATGGAAATATTATTATTCTCCGCATTTAAACACCGAGTGAGATGTGGAACTGAGTGATAATTTCTCCAAATCCCATACTGGAAATAACTTGTGCCGAGGACATCACGTAAAAATATATTTTTCACCCATTTTGAGCATTAAATTGTATCCAGTTTTCATTCATCTGATATTCAAAATAATTCATTATGTACAAAATAATAACAAAATAAACAAACGGTATTTTATGTGTCCTCTACGGAAAGTAACATCTATTAGGCAGGTCAACTTCAGAGACTTTACAAAATAGAATCAGGAACTTGTCTATGTTTTTGGCTTACAACAAACTGACTGCGCACTAGAGGGCGGAACTAGGCCACTCCTTAGAAGATAGGACGGGCCCGGGTGGCGACGAAGGATCGAGCAATTTTAAATGACCAGGAAGAGGTATGAAATCATTAGCGCCCAAGAGTAGCACAGTTTCAATTGATGACGAGATATGTGCCCCATATGCCATAAAAAGAAAGACTACTATCGCCAAGGTGCCCGACTGGAAAGTAGGTGTCTAAAAATCACAAGTTAACTATTAGTAAATTTCCATTTTATTAGATTATCCAACATAGAACAGGTAATAAAATAATAACATTGTGAATGACATCCTTACAATTCCAGCTGACAATAGATCTGATGAACACATTAGCCCAGTGGATAGTCAACAAGCCCACAATAGTAATTATCGTATACTGCATAATAAATGCCAGAGCGTACAGCTCACTGAAACACATGACACATTTTCCTTTTTTCACAGTTGTGTTGTAATTTGGTATTTTTATTTTTCACCTTGAGTTTTATTATGCAATTCATTCAGTGCTCAAATCTTTAGTCTCTGAAGTAGCATAGTCTATAATTTAGATAAGATTCATGGCGAACAAACCAGAATGTTAAAAACTAAAAATGATAAGCCAGTTTAAAGGTTTGCTACTTTAAACCAATAGAACTCTTCATTCGTTCTACTTCCCTTTTAGCAGGGTTTCCCCATTTCAGAGGGTTGCCATAAAGCCTGAATTGGAAAAACATCAAAAAAGTGAAGTTAGACAACAACTTAACCTCACCATTTGCGGTGCGTGATCTGCATCACTTTCTACCTTACCTACCACAGAGAACTTCAGTGTTCTCCCCAACATGGGATGCAACATATTTGAAGTGCTTTGCATGTTTAGAAATCTCGAGCCATGTTTGAAAAACCGGAATTATTTCTGCTTCAGTTGCAATACGAGTTTACTCGCACTGCATAGTGGTATTTATCTTTATTATTTTTTGTAATAATGATTAGTGCTCAATGAGTAAAAATATTTTTTAACCTATCCATAGCTGTTTGTGAGAATTTTCAGAAAGCGTGGTTATAATGGGAAAACAGGACATGGAACAATTAGATGTTTTCTCAAGGAAAACGCTGAAGTTACTCTTGAAAGGTATCTTTTCAACCTTCCAAGCTCATGGTGCTTGGAAAACTAAGCAAAAACCTGAGCCCAAAAGCAATTTTACCCAAACTGAAGTTTTTACATGGAAACTCAGAAGAACTAAGAGAGATTTTACAAAATATAAGACATGTATTATGCAAACCTTTAACTTGCTGCCATTTTACACAATCTTAAATGTTTCAACATTGACAATGACTAGAGAAATTAAATTCACAGCATTACATTTCCATTACAAATACACAGTGCTTTAAGTCTGCCAAACACCAGCAAATTGTGTAGACTACAATTGATTTTAAAATTTACACCGAAAACTACAGAGGAAACAATTTCTATGACCTGCCCAAACAAGGATCTGTTTTGAACAATAGATGGCACTATCGAGATATGTCAAATCATTTTAACCTCAAGCCGTTCACACAAATGGCACAGGTGCACAAGTATCTACTCTACAACATTTTTATGCCTACAGAAAAAGTGTTACACACAGACAAAATATAGTCAACATATCAACCAAAAGTCATGAAATTCCTCTTCTAGCATCTCTGAGCTAAAAAAATCAAGACATTTTACGGATCTAGCACCGACAAAATATTTTTCGCAGTTTGACCAGACAACCTTCCAAAATCATAACACAATTTTTGTTCTCATCAAAATAATACAGCTTTCTGCAGTCCTCTGAATGCTGCAGAATTTACATTAAAATAACAAGATAATCTAATATAAACAGTTTTATCACAAAAATATCAAACACGTACCACTTGAATCAATTGCATGGCCCCAATGAGAATTCAATCAAGCCTTCCTCTCAGTACAAGAACACTTTTCGATAAAGAATCCTTAATTGCAGACAATAAAAGAAGTTTCTCATAAAGTAAAAAATGTTTTCATAATTTCCAAACAATGAGGATATTTTTTCATATATGATAATTTGGTTGTTTAGTATGATGTTATTTTGACGTTCTGGACCCAGACACATAAAATTAAAATGCCAAAATTAAAAACAA
This sequence comes from Phoronis australis, assembly GCA_002633005.1. Taxonomy (NCBI): domain Eukaryota; kingdom Metazoa; phylum Phoronida; family Phoronidae; genus Phoronis; species Phoronis australis. Next base: position 454,275 of record NMRA01000247.1, read on the forward strand.
CAAATTTAGTTGAGCCAGATTTAAGTATCCCTGCAAATTACTAAGCACTTTGCAAGTCATTACACGGCTATAGACCTGGTTAATCTCAATCTTTCTAAGATACCCAGGAACATAATTTTAAAAAAGTTTCAAGAGCTAAATTGTACTCATGGATACCTGAATGGGAAGATCTGCAAAATTTTTGAAAATACAATGTTACTGTGCATATCTGTGGCTGTTTGTGGATCAAAATAGTGGCAGACACATCATCATTACACAACCGAATCAGAAAAATCAATCATAACTTAATGACGGAATGGTTTCTATTGAAAATGCCTTACTCTTAAATATCAAATACAAACTGCATGTGTCAAAGTTATGGAGTTCCAAATAGAAGGTGTTGCTCTCCATTAAAGGATTTTTATCGTAAAGTACAATTACCTGCAGAGAAAGGGACACAGGTGTAGCAGCACAGGGCAATTTATGGTTTCAACTTCATTCATTGTAGAGATCCAGTAGCCCTTTATTTAGTAAGTGACACCATAAAATTACACTTGTTCTGTCAACAATCAAACTTTAAAATACTTGTTACTTATTCACATAAATTAACACAGTAATTTATGCAGTTGTTCCCAGAGATGTGAGACACTTTAACAGACCATTGCAAGACAACACGGTTTTAATCAGATCACTATTTCCGTTTTTCTGCAAGTCAGATCCACCATAAATATAAACTGAGACATGCTCCTCCCAAGTCAAAAATCTCTAAAAATTAACATCTAGGCTCTTTCATTCAAACGTATGAATACAGCACCACCTTGTGGCCAATTATACAGATGCACCACCACTGGAGGAGTCAGAAGTATTCAACAGAGGTGGCCACAGAAATTGTTGGCGATCGAGGGCTGGGGAATGGGTTAAAATGAATGCAACCCAGGAACATTTTGCAATAAACACCCGTTGTCCTCCTGTTACTAAGCCAATATGCACCACCCCCACCATGATCAGGGGACCAGAGGTGAGTTGCGCAGGTGCAAGAAACTCTAAAATAAATCAAGTGTGATCACATGGTTCACCTTTACTGCACGAGTTTCTTGGGTCTGCGAAACACAACCCTGTTCAGTGAGGCAGACTCCCGGCGACATCTGTTGGATAGAGACTCCCAGTGCTATCTGTTGGCAGCACTTACATATGCTCACAACACTATTATCTGATCACACCATTACATTGCCTTGACACATCGAATATTCTTTTGTTTCCTGTGAGAGGTGTAAACATTCAATTGTCAATTGTCACAGTAAAGCTACTCCACTGCAGTAGACTGTTGTGCAAACAGCACGCCCTGATACATGATTCCATTGATTTCCATGCTGACGACAAGGGAGTTGTCTGCATCTCGACTTTCTGCTGTAAGACCGAGAAGAGAAATGATGATAGGTAGTGCTACATAACAATGAAAAATGGTCCAAAGTAGTGGAATAATTTTATGGACAAGTTAAACTTTTTACAGCACACATGCTTTTTACAAGGCTGAGCAAATGACATTAAACATAATGTTGCATAGAAATGCAAAAGCTTAAAAAGAATAATTGCTCATAATCACAATTCCAGAATACTAAATTAAGTTTTGAAGTTTAAATTTCCTCCAATATAACACCACACAGCTGGCACGAAGAGCAGAACGTTAAGTACTGTCCACACACAGACTTGCGCTACAACACTGAGTTACTCCTGCAACAAGTTGCTGCTAGGTTTGGAGGCTGTGTGGACGCTATTTAAACTGGTGCAACTTACCCCACTAAGTGACAACTTACCACACTAGTGACAACTTACTCCACATTATTGAGGTAAGGATAACTTGTTCTAGCACAAATTGCGCCACTTCTAATATTGCTGTGTGGTCGCACAACTGGAGTAAGGCAGAGGTATAATTATCAGCTGTGTATTCATAACAGCTGTCCAATGTCATGCGCAGAATGACAATTTCCACCTTACCCTAGTTATGGAATGTATGTGTGCGCAGATGTTCCACTTAAAGTGGGGCAAGTTGCACTAGTGAAAGTTGTTCAAGGATAGGCTGTGTGTGGACAGGACCTTTGCGCCTGTAAAATTAAAGCTGTTGTAATCCAGCTCTCAGAAAAAGAAAACTTCATTTGGTCCGCTTAACCCTATAATACAGAGTCTCAAATTGTTCCCTAGTCAGATGAAAAGTGATTTCTTGTTGCATGGGATTATGCTCCATGCATACAGTGACACCTATTGACAAGTCAAACTATAGAACCTGACCTTGAACAATGGCAACCTGCCAACACTTCACAAGCCCAGAAACTACCTCTCATCTTAGAAAGGAACAAGTTGTGAGCAGCTTTTTAATGGTAATTGGTTTAACTCAAAAGTTAGTACTTTGATGGACGACAGGATGATATTAGCAGCCTGAACTAAGTTTCATCCATTGTTGTTAAATGCCAGATTATCTGAAGTGTTGTTGAGAATTTCCAAAAGATCCCGATGTTCTGTTTGTATTGAGATGTAACCATTTGACAAACCTAAACTGAGGAACTGCATAAAAAATCTGAGATTTTTATCACACTCTGGGTCATTGGTGCAAAAACCTGTTCCAATAGGGCCCTCCCAGATTCACAGCGACACTCGAATCTCTCTGTATTTACCCACAATGCCGTAAACATCCGGCCGTCAGCCACATTCGCTGCCTCGTTTTCGTGCCATTGGTGTTTCGAACGTTATTTACTGTTGTCTGATTCTTTACAAGTTTTTCTCGGTTGCATTACACTATTCATACTTCCAATGCCAACGAAGTATTGTTGCTGTGTTGTGGGCTGACATGAAAAACTTTATAAACTGGACAAATACCAGTGGATGCGTGATCTGAAATTCTTCACCTTCCAAAAGTAGGTCAGGCACTCATCTCTGGGACAAAAGAGAGTTCTATCACTGTGTAATCTGGAACCGACCTATTAGAATTCTACCCATAGGTGGTGCTAATGTACACCCAAACATGCAAACGTAGAGCTTAAAAGAACGGATTACTTTTGTAGACATCTTAAATTCAGAACAATTCTGAAAATTTTTACTGCAGTATAAGTTCTTCAATTTGGGAAAGTCTAAATTTTGGGACATGCAGTCTTCCAAAAATTGAATTTTCTAGATTCTAGAATTTAGGACAAGGGGGATTTTGATGTTCACCACATTTCTTGAATTTCGGAAAATACAACTTTATATAATATTGCTGAGGGTTGCCAGTGATTCTGGAATTTGGAACAGCCAATATTGGATATTTTTAAACTTTGGGACAAGCTCCGACCTTGAGCGAAATATTTGATTTTTCACAGTAACAAATTGGAGAATTGTTACCGTATACCGTCTTTGACATTCAGGAGTTAGAACCAAATCAAAAGTGCACACCTGAGTTGCGAATAGTTAACATCAGCACTGAGCTAAACTAATGAGGATATTTGCGACAGTCACTATGAATGAACTATCTATTCATAATTGTATCTCGCAGTACCGCAGATAACCTCATCTACTGATTCAATATTGGAAATTTATGTTCGATGGCGAGGCCAACACTATTTGAAGGCTAAATATGGCAGACTGCAACTGAGGCGGGTTTAATACATTTTAATGCACTAAGTCTAACTTGGGCATCTTGCACAACTAACAACCAATCAGTATTATGGCGATGGTAAATGTCAAGATCTGGTAAAGTCAACATTGACATTTGTACCAAAATCACCTGCCCGGGACATCAGCCCACAAGACAACTGACAGAAATAAAGATTCTTTTAACGAAAACTATTGATGCCATTAAATGTGGAAAGAGGACGTTATGTCTTGCAACAAACTGAAGAACAGACCATGGACAATTTGTCTGTTTTTGTCAGTTTATGAGACGGTTTTGACAACATTATGCATAAACAGATGAGTTGTCATTGACAAATTTTATTGCTCTCTTCACCAGAATTAAGTGAATGTCCAGAGCTCTTGCCTCAAAATGGAGAGGGCTGTCTCCATGACTCAAAATTTAAGCTAACTCAAAATCATGGCAGATACAAAAATTATGGAGAACGAGACAATACCAAATGACAAAAAAAAACACCTGAGCCAAAGCCAACATGAATGAAACTTGTACAAATCTGCAATGTAAATGCCCAGAAACTGCAGTGCATATTTCTTCCCAATCCATGTCAAAAGTACGGATAAAATACCAAAATGCTTCAAATAGCACAAAGCACATAGGCTAAGAGAATACCTGGTAAAACAAGAATACTTAAAACTTGAAATAACCACACGAGTCAATACTTGAGATGTCAAAGTGCCTAAATTGTCAGCAACTCAAACACCTTTTACTTTTGTCTGAAGAGGAGACCTGAATAGCCTCAATACAGACACACCGTTTTACATATTTTTGTTGTATCTTTTGATGATTTGTTATATGTCCTTATTAATAGGATCAACAAAGATACCTTGAGATTGGCAAAATCTGCATCAAAATCATAAACAGACAACAGTACAGTGACTTCAACCAATTTTTCACACAAAATTATGGTTGTAAAATAGCTTGTGCAGTGATAGCTGCCAATATTCAACGTTCTCAAAAGGAACTACTGACCAGTGATCTGTCAACAGAATAATTTCACCGCGGGCAATCTGAAGAACTTCATGCAATACAAAGAATTCTAATTTATACATAATTGCTGATGTGCGTTGTAATATCCAACTCAATCAAGAGTATCGAGTGGCCAAACAGATGTCATAATTCATCAAAGTTCACCTTATTACCGTGGAAACGGTGAGAAAAGAGCAAATTTCGGTCAGCAAATTAAAGGTTGGAATTTTTCCCCATTTATTGGGCCAACATCAGCTAATGAGTTTTGCACACACTGTCTACATGTATTGCTGCTTGTATCAGGTTCATAGACTGGTTTGGTTTGATAACTTACTTATGGGCGACAGACAATAATTGTCCATGAATTGAAAGACAGCCATTGACAAGCCAGGAGACAGCAAATATCACCTGACCACTGTTTACAGAAACTATTTCAAATTTTGCAAGTATATAGTTAACACGTATTTTATCCAAGTATAATTAAAATAGCAAGTATTTTATCCAAGTATAATTAAAATATCAAACGTAAGAACAAAACAAATTATTAATACATTGACTCCAGTAGTAATGAAGACTGGGATAATATGAAGTGGTGAGTGTACCCTTGATGCATCTCAAACAGCAAAGCTATGAGGGGTACTTATTACTTTAAATATTCCCACTAGATGGATCGACAACAATAAAAATGAAACAATTTCTTGGAAGCACAGCTCCAGGCGTGGTGATAAAAGCATGGCTGGTAAATTTCACAAACATCAATCCAGTAGTTAGGAAAAAAAATTGAATTAAGGAAACTTCTACCAAATTTCAAGAAGATCCTTCCCAAGGATTTGGTTGGCAATGAGCCGGATAACAAAAAATAGACAAAATGTGCTAAGATTATCCAATAGGTCAAATTAGTAAAATTCTTCAGTGAATTGAACTGAGAGCCCTAGGAAAGTAGTCACAGTATAGAAGCTCAACAAAAGCCCAAGGCTGATTGATCTATTGTTAGAGTTAGCAAGGCTTGGTTAAGCATGACATTATCTGTTGTGACCTAATGTACAGAAGTTTTTAATCTACAATTTCGAGAAAATAGCCTTCATAATGCCTTTTGGCAAGGTGGGACTTTGATTTTTAGAAATGGTGAACTGGAAATCACAACAGTTTTAAACGGTGTCTGAAAGAAATGGGAGTTAGCAACTGATTGCTAGGATTCCAATTCATTAGTTAAGGGATCTCCACACATAACAAACAGTGCAAATGTGTCTGGATTTCAGAGGGCTTCAGGGGTGATGCATAGAAAATCTCATCACGCCCATCCAAAAATGGGCAGATGCTGTCCTCTCTGTCATAAGAACAAAACTGCTAAATTACACGAGTAATCATCAAATGACTTGATTGGCCAGAAAAGAGGGTGACGTCCTAAAGTGAAATTGCCCCTCGGGGGTTCAGTGATAAACAAATCTGTCCAACTGAGTACCTACAAGTGTGCTTCATGTTCTGCGCAATTTAATAGGGTGTAAATCTGAAGCTTTGGTAGGAACACGGGTTGCAATTTTCTGTTTAGGATGGTAGAAACATGGTGACAATTTTCAAGGCCCAGCGGCAATCTGCTACCCAAATATATGTGTTGTTGACCTGCAGGATTTGAAAATTGGTTTTTAATACGAACACTAAACCAGGACATTAAAAACAGGTTTTAAATCAAAAATGAAATGCCAAGTATGAAGTGCAGCATTGCACTTAATTAAAATAAACAACTTTTTAACCAAATTAGTCTGCACAGATGTGCATCCAAGCAGAGTGGCTTCAAGTCGTCTGCTGCACAAGTAGTGAGACAGCATACATGTGAAACAGGCGACGTAGGTCACAACAAAAATGGAGAATCAAATCATGTCATGGGTAATGGGCGACTCGAAGCTCACTAGGTGGTCAAGTGCATGCATTCCAGTAGTCACCTTAGCTCTTAAGTCTACAAATGGCTATAGGAAAATGAACTGCTCTTTGCCAATTCTATTCAGATGTCAAAAAAGTGAAGCCTTTCTGTATTAGTCTCATCTAGTGAATAATGAGTTGCCAATTTTTAAAAGAAATTACAACAGAACTACTAACCTCTGCTCGTTACTTTGATATGTGCACTGGGCATGCCCGCGTGAGCTAATAGTCGTTGCTCTTCTGACAACACCTTCTGTTTCTTGGGAGCCGGCTCATCATCTCTTAGCAGGTCTGGCTTCGAAATAGTTTCCGTTTTCTTCATTGCTTCCCTGGCGGCTTCCTCCATTGCACGCGATGCAACCTCCATGGCGATTTTGCTCCTGATTGACAAATCGTGTGGAGGAGAGGATGGTGGAGTCCTATCATCATCTACAAATGAATACACCTTACAAGAGGAATGATACTGAATGTTACAAACACTAAAGTGAATGTAACTTTTCAAACTATTTCTTCATAACATATTTTAATATGACACAACTCAAATAAATACTACGGCCTCAAGAAGGCTATTTTCATGATATAGAAACATGCAAATGGGTCTCTTTTAGTGATTTCATACGTGTTTTGCCAGAAAAGAGAATTCCAGTACCAGCTGGCTTCTTCCACATCCACGTGCTCTCACAGACACTCTCACGAACTTAATTTTGTTGTTGTGCAGATCAAGCATCAGATATGAAATGCGACTTCTCCATTTTCAACTTTTAGTAAACAACACAAATGAACATCAGTAACTTTTTACTACTTTTTGTCATCTAAATCAAAACAGATATAAGTACACATAGTACAACAAATCAACTTACCAGAATGATTGGCAGAGTGTGGCGGCTTAGGACATAATGCCAACGGTGGACTGCCGAACCCATTAAGATGTCCGTTCAAGTGGCTGTTAATTGCTCCGAGACCACTGAAGAAACCCCCATTCAAATGAGGTGAGACCAGCGTTGGGGCACCGGGGGACATCTCGTATCCATAGCTGGACCGGCGACCCTCTCTTCTGTTGCCGTCTATGGCAGCTTGAAGTTCTGATGGTGAACTAAGCTTTAGTTTCTCACATTCGTACGGGTAGAGGTACTTCATGTATCTGAAAACAGGTGGAATTTAAGTGTAAATAAAAGTTTGTTTACTGTCATGTGACCAACAGTAAAATATGCAGATAATTCAAATATTTGTTCGCAATCAAAAGAATTATTTTTTCAATTGCAAAAACAAAATGCTTTTGTAACAGAATTGAGCATGCTACGGCAATATTGGAAAGAAGAACTGAAAATAAAATAATTTACCGACCAACCTACCCATATCAGAGGTGTGAAGGCCAGGCGGTAGTACAAAAAATATTTAAAGGACGACATTATTTAAGAGATTGCCACAAAGTTTGGACAAATTGAGCAAAATTTTTATTACAGGCCTAATTTGTTCTGAATGTGAATGCAATTATTTTGGCAGAGGAGCTTAAAACGTAAATGGGCAAATCAGAAACAGTGCAATAATCATGTCATCGTGTGTGTTTGTATGTGTGTGTGTGTGTGTGTGTGTGTGTGTGTGTGTGTGCGTGTGTGTGTATTGCGTGAAGTATAAACACAGTACTCTTGTTCAGGGACATGAACTATTAAAACAGAAAATGCTGTTAAGGTTTAATTCACTACCCATATGAACAGCCCCTATAACAACATGAAGCACCCTAAAGGGAGAGACACACACACACTGAGGTGTTTATCAGGGAGAATGCAGTGAGTGTCTTAGTGAAGGTAACTATACATACTGTGTCCTGAGTGTGAACGCAGCGCTTGTGATGGAAGAAGGAAGATTGAGTCCCTTGGTTATCTCACGCCATAGCTTCTTGTTGATGACTTCTACCAATCCTCCTTTGGACACTACCAACTTGAAGAGCTGATAGAGGTCCAGGGTTTGCTTAGCCATGATGGGGATACGGTTCACGGGTGTACCTAAGAGTAGAATTAATACAATTACTTGTATATACAGTTGCAGCAATTTCAGATGACTACAGTGCAGTTGTGACCTGGATGTCACTATTTCAGAGCACCTATGAAGATAAAGTAACTGATGGGATAAAACAATTCTTGTCATGATTCTCTCAGATCATTAATTCAATACAGGTATTTTGCATATTATACCGATAAGAAAACATTAAGATAGGAAGGAAATGCAGAAAAAATATACCGAAGTAACATAATGTGACCAGCAGACGACATCGGGATCAGATTAATGAAACTTAATTATTTTGCTTATTGATTTTTTCCAACATCTAAACTAAATAACGCAAGAATGCATAGCAATCATGTCTTTAACAGACAACAAAAGATGCCATATAAAAAGCATTCTTTCTCACAATTATCACCAGTTTAATGGAGATATTTGCCAATTTTGCTCTAAAACCCCAATAAACAACTTAAGACTTTCTTAATGATGTTATTTATAACAGAGTACTAGATGTGTCCATCAAGTGAAAAACATATCAAGGATGTTTATTCTGTTTCAAGTCAAGTGTATCTGCAAGCTAATTGAACCAAGTAACACAGACCAAATACTGACAGATCTCATTGGTTAAAAATGATCAAATTAACTGTTTATGTTGCAACACTTCATGAAAAATATATCAATTGGTAAACTAAGCCTTACTATTCTACCACAAAAAACTTAATGTCATTTTTTCGAGTAAGGTAAACTTTCCAAAAAAAAAAACAAAAGCAGCAACACACATAATCTCTAACAAATGGTGACGGTTCATTAGTTTCAGTGCATTAGTTTTTCAGAGCATTATATGTTCTTTTTATCCTTTCAATAGTTTAACTAATGAATCAAATTAATTTCAACCATTCTCTAATAGCAAGAGGCAGAAGCCATTAGCTTCAAAACCATTCAAGAAAGAGAATGCAACAGAGTATGGGAGTATCCAAAGAATTTGACAGAATTGACTTTTGATTGTCTCTGCATTCCAGTGCTTTCATTAGTTCTCGCTATAATTTCACCCAGCCATGGGATTAGGGTGTGAACAACGATTAGATTAATGATGACACCAACCGAAACTTTTAAAAGAGATGTCCATTGATGTAACATTGGCAGACAACCCTGGGGTGAGGTAATACCACACTTTCTAAATTAGATGTCATTCATTAATAAATCACACAGGGGTAAATGACTTCTTAATAAATCACACAGGGGTTAAATGACTGTGGGACACCAGTATCAAACAGAAATCTGCTATCTTTCTGAAGTTGATCACCATAATCTCCATATATCCTTCAGGAGACATTCAGCTGTTAGACTGGTGGGGTACCTTCATTCCTGATGCGCCAGATGACACAATATGTATAACCCAGATTAGGAAAATCACATTTCCCAGTAGACCACTTGTGGGTTTCCAAACTTGAACAGAAAAGTGGGAAAAATCATTCTCTTGTTGCATAACCTAAAATAAGGTCTTTAACCCCCCAAATGGAAAACCAGCTTGAGGTCTCACAAACCTTGGGACTTGGACATACTTCCATAGAAGCAAGGAACTCGACAAAATGCAAGACTTGCGAAATATCGCCATGCATTACACTCACAAAATTCTTGCATCTATGAAACGTAGACCAAATTAGCAACATGATGTGAAGGAAAGTGGGACAAAAATCCTCCACAGTTTATGCGTCACAACCAGGTCATGACAATGGTGAAGGAAAGCAAACCTATAACCAAATACAGGAGACTCCCTGGCAATGGCAATGTTAGCACTGAATTTCTTGGTGACTGGATAATCGAACTATAGCGAATACCGCACACTGCTTCTTTAAACATGCAAGTCAGGGTAATGTTTAAACAAAATAACAAAAATAATGGACAGTGACATAATGAAAATTATTTCTGGTAAATAGCGGTTCACAAATTTTCTGTCCACTTTTCTTGGAACATTTTGTGCAGTTGAAAAATTGTACCATCCAGAGCTATGTCCATATTTTTTCTTATTATTTGCGGTCTTTTTTGAATAGTCAGCAGCAACAATTTGTTTTTGAGTAACTTGGAAGAAGCAATCAGAGAGCTGATCACTTTACTGCATCTCAAGTTTGTGCAGAACTCATGGCATTTCTATTAAATGTGATTTGATATAGCAACTAATTCAGAATACAAGAGCGACAATGGCAGCTGTCAGGTGATTTGTTATAACGGTGAATGCATAACGTTCACAGACAAAGGGAAAGGCCAATACAGACTTCAGGTTTTGGTACAGTTTCATACAGTATGAAGAGCAACTGAAATAAGATGATGACTAGTTGCATATCGCTGTCAAATTACGCAGACAACAGCTTCCTCAGACTTTGGATCATTATTATTCAGCAAATGACATCAGACAGGTAAACACTTACTAAGGCTATATACCCATAAACATGCATAGACACATAGAATAAGAGAGCACAAACAACAGGTGCACTAACTTTAACAATTGAATTCACAATAAAACAAAAACCCACTTTGATATTTTTGTATGAAATTCTCACGAGAGGCGCCACTTACTTTATGTGCTAATCTTAGCTTGCAGTACATGTACAAGGATGGTGAGAAATTCTGATACTTTCGTACTATCTAGCAACAAATTTTAGTAATGGAAGTGCAAATCCAAAACAAGCTCTCTACTGCTGGCTGCTTTTTCCATGTGCTTAGAGTCAGCAGACATATACGCCAGAAGTAAATCTGACTGACCCAGCAGGAGCCGCTAGTGAATAGTGTGGTTGAAGCTTCAGTCCTGCATTGAGAACATATAGAAATGGTGGTCCATGTACTACTGTTTGTAAATAATCTCTGTCAAATGTTCATGAATTTAATGGAAACTGACACTGATGTGTACGAATATCACTGCTGGTTCATAACTTTTATATTACTAATAGTAACAAATATTAACAAATATAAACCCATATTTTACTAGTGAACACATACATACAGATTGAGCATGTTCAACACCTATGATATACATGAAGAACCTTGCACTATCCAGCCAGAGATGAACCCAAAGATTTGCATATTTCTTGGAATTACTATACCCCACATGCATGCTTTTCCACTTCATTCATTTTGATATAACAATTATTGAAATTATTAGGTTTCATTTTAATATTATCAAATAATTATTGATGATGAGTTGCTTTTAAAATATAAATGGCATTAAGGCTTACTACTAATGTCGCAATGAAACGGTTTCTTTTTTAATACGAAAATATACCCAGAGTAAGTGCCATTGACACATAATGGTGAGAAAGAGATGCTATCCAGTTTAAAAACTTTCAACAATTCACTAGGTCAGATGGTGCTGAGAGCTGCTGTCAATTTCTTGAATTCCACCCCTAAGTCAATTTATTCCTATATTCCAGTGCACAGTGTGTTGATTAGGTTGATTTAGCGAAACACCAACTGGTAACATTCAAAGAGTGTTATATGTGCAATGCAATTGAAAACCATCTAATGCCAGGCAGACGGGTAATTTAAATTGCAATTGAAAACGGGCAGTTTGGCCACTTGAGTCAGACACATTTCGGTTAATCTCAAATTCTGCTTTATATTTAGAATCCTCAATTCTCGCATCGTATCGTTGTATCCGTTCAATCATGGCAGAAGGATGTTCCGAATTCTTTACGCATTCAATTAAAGCCAGAACCCAGACTGGACACCATTCTTGATAGGGTAATTAGTTTGTTGGCATGATATTTTCAGTTGCAATAAGCCACCGGATACAAAATGTTCTTCTGTCTTCCAAATGAGGACAAATAAATTCAGGAACACTTGCGGGTTCATTTGTGCCATAAGAACACTGACTCGTACACTCTCAAGCTCATCACACTGACCGAAAAATGCAAGAAAACAACGATTAGGCGAGAACTGATAAGACCTCTGATGCAACCGAGACACAACACAATGTTTGTCAAGCCCGAGTAATTTCACAACTAAAAAATCATACCATTGGACAGTGCTGAAAGAAGTGTTGTGAATTAACAGTAATACATGAAAGCACTCTCATCTGCTTGGAATGAAGCTCACTCTCAGTTGTATAGTACACTTGTGTGATGATCCTTCCTTAAAACACGTAGTGTTGAACATCTGACAGGATGCACTGTATACGATGTTAAGTTTGAAGCATTCGAGTTGGCGAAATAAAACCTTGAGATCAAGTTAAATATCCAGTGGTAATAATGGAAACAATAAAACGTATAAATTCAACATCAATGTATTGATTCGTTATCTTCGAACATTCATTGCCAAGGAAAACACTAAAATGATAAAAGCGTGCAAAAAGCACCGCCTGATGCCATAAAATGTTAGTACACATCATTATTCGATCCTAGCACATTGCTTTTCATGCGATAGTTTTGACCTTGATAATCAGCAGACATATATGAGAAGATACGGAATCAATACATCGATGTCGAATTTATGCATTTTATTGCTACCGGTATGCCTATGATTTCACAAGTGCTTAATGGATGAAACTCCAATGACAAGGTTTTATTTCGCCAACTCACACACAACAACAATGATCTTTTAAGATGAATGTTTGCAATGCATCCTGTCAGGTTTTCAACACTACATCCTTGAAGGATGGACCATTACCAATGTATACTATACAAGAGGCAGTGTCATTCTAAGCTTATGGGAGGGACCAGGGGAAACATAAAATCTGCAAAATCACTTGCTTAAAAGAAATTTTGCTGCCAACATACAAATGCAAATGAAAATTATGAAACAATTTGGAGCTGTCAAATCTAAGTGGATTATTTTTAATCAAAATAGTGCGATACTCCACACACAAATTCCTTTGTTTGACTGTATACTCTGTACTCGCTCTCTAAACATAGTCAAAAGTAGGTTTTGCCACCCTTTCAAAAGAGAAAGACAACAAATGCATTGTGATATAATGTAGATTTGTGGTATTTACTTCAACTACTCTAGTCTACCTTGTGATTGCAGAACATCAACTGTCCTAATATGATACACAATTGTACTCAGTAACCGTGATGAAGACCAGCTCATAAGAACACGGCTCTTTTTCAAGAAGAGAAGCTTTGATTTTTTTGCTCAAGTGAGGTTTAATTATTCTTCAGCAATTGTTATGTGGAGCATAAAACCAAAGTTCTTTTGTCTTAAACAGACCCCGATACAGTATGAAAAAACTACGATCTTATATAATGTCGGTTTTGTTTATAATACAACAGAAATACCCACAAAATCAATTCCAGATTTTAAAAAGTTACTTTGATATCAAGTAATCTACATCCTTTATTCTGAAAAGAATCTACCTGAAGTGTATCGAATGTTTTAGGAACATTTTAAATTGCAGAGAAGGAACTCGCGTTTGGGACATTACGCAAAAAACTTAGATAGTTTTATAAGACTTCTGAATTGATCATCTGGTGTGCATTAAGCATTTATGGAGAGTATTAAATGGAAATTATGTGGCTCTTAATAGTAATCAATTCACATTTAGATATTATGAGGAATTATACAACAATGTGTGGGACAGGATATGACGGCTTCCGGATGACCAAGTCTATACAACCAAGTGTCTTCACTGCTCAGAGCTTAAAGCGATCTTAAACCCAGGTTTTCTGTCACAAAACAAGTTTTGTTAAGGCCACGTACCATTATACAATTGATCTCAATTGTTCATCAAACAAAATAAGTGTGATTTCTGGGCTTTAATGTAAAGAACTGACACCCATTATTCCTTGAGACCTGGCTCATCAAATTATAAGTTAAAGCGTGACCTGAAATTTTATGAGCTAATTGGTCTGAAAAAAATAATGACCCTGAGTCCTCATCTAGACTGAGTAAGGAACAAGAGAAAACCAAGCTTAAAAAGTTAAGTGGCCTAAATTAAAACTTGGATTTGTTGACAGGAAGCATTCATGCAGCTTTAAATGCCCTGTAGAACACAAAATGTCCACTAATCTCCAACAAGTCATACAAAAAGTTACGTTAGGCATTGTTTTCATATTAATAATAGCTCCATGAATAACAACTGATAAAAATAATTGCCAAATTGACTACAGTACGTCAAATACCTATTCATGGATTTAATGAGTGAATGCTTTTTAATTGGCGGACATTTCAACCTCACGGGAAACACGTAATCCTAATGCATTATATAAATTCTGGTTAAAAGGTAAAGTCGTTGAGTTAAACTTTTAGTTTTAGACCCAATTTGATTTGCTTGGAACAGAAAATATGTCAAAATCATCATCATACCCGATATGTGTGTTGTTGAATTTGAATAACCCAACAACAAAACTTACTTTACTTCACAAGTTAGACAAATTGGTCACTTTCAGTACATTACAGCAAATTGCATGTCACATAAATTGGAACTTGACACCCATGCTGAGTGTGTGAAACACTCAATTATTTGAGTAAATGATTCGCTATCAAACGACATCTATTGTGAGATCTTAATTATGATGCAGCCCGACAGATACTATTATCATTAAGTATTGTTGAGGTTATGTATGCATTAGGATTGGATGTTTTATACAGTGTCAAAATAAAATGGAGTGATTGTGTCTCGGAGAGAGAGGAAGCGGGCTCTCCTCAGAGGGACTTGGTAGGGACATGGGTACGATGGTATTTTGCACTTAAAAAGCAGGCACCATTTGACATCCAAATTTTGTCCTGTAAGATGCCTTCGTATCTGGGCATTTTGTCCCATCAGGTATTTTACTTGGTATTTTGGTGTGATGTCCTTATGTCAGTCTGTCAACATGTCACCTGTGAACTTTACATGGAGGTGCTGGCCACTGACGAGACCGTGTTATCTCAGATAGGGTTTTTCATAGTTTCATTTTCCATTGGGTTCCCCTTTTCACAAATTGCACAGTTAGGTATTCCATTGGTCTTCTTAGTTTTAGATGAGTTGCACTTTCAATTCATTGGGTGGAAGAGATCCCTCCAAGAGCTACATGTTACCTGACCAAGCCGCATCTCATTTACCCAGTCGTAAATAATATCAAAAAACACAATTTTCTTAGGAAAAGCCAATTGACTACAAAAGTCCAGGGATCGTGATTTTCAAAATCACAGGCACAATACAACCAAAGATTTTATAAGTATGTTATGTGAAGGTGAAAATAAGAAAAGTATTTATAATTAGAATTACAACACCTGTACACCTAAAACATACCTTATATTTTCAACCAATTGTTTTTAGATTTCCATTAGTAAGAAAATAACAAAGGATCAGAAATAAATCTTGCAATTAACCACATTATTCCATGCACAAAAAACATGCAAAACACAAAGGCAACAACTTAATTTCCTGAAGGAGATTGTCATCCAAAAATTAGTTTTATGTAAAAAATAAAAACTAACAATATTTGAAAACTTAATACCATACCCTGAAGAAAGTTTTATAAAAGACAAGAACAACAATTTATTATGATAAATTTTAGAAAAAACATATGGAAGTTGGTAATCAAGCCAGCTGATAAATACTCATTAAATAGTATTCTTAGAAGTTGATCAGTACAAATGAAGTGATAATTTGGAGTGAAGATGATATCACGGTCATTAATGAAAGTCGCAAGATTATTATTCCCGAGGGATAGTGTCCTTCAGTTGGTGATTATGTGAACATGTAATGTTTTTGATATTAAATCTGACAGTTAATGAGCGGTCATTTGCCACAATGTAAGGACTTAATAGACAGCGTTGGGTTAACGACTAGCATAGAACACGGCTTATTTAGCTGTTTAAAGCCAAGGCCAGCGTCTGTAAAGGTTGTTGTGCAATTTTCTGACTAATATGAAATAATAAAGAGCGTTCTGATCAACTTGTCTGATTTGCAGGCAGAATGATGAAGTTATTAGTGGGAGCACTTTTAACCATTTCTTAGTGATATGTGTGGTCGATTTGATGTCACTGCGGTTGACTGGAAGAATGATGTGGTCTATTCATTGGAACTAACTGATGCGTCAATGGCAACTGGGACAGATATGAATGTGAACATTTATTTCCTGCTGAGAAAGTAACAAGTTTATTATGCATCCGGATGAGGTTCCTGTGATATTAGTTTGTACGCATAACCATTCGTGACACCGTGACGTGTTTTACTTTTTACATAATTCCAAATGTTTGAAAATACCTTCATATCTTTCATTATTTATTTCATATTAAGGCAAACGAGGATTCTTAATAACTCTAAATTACGAAAGACAGCTTTGTGGGAAAAAAATTCATAAAGAACATTCCCACAAATTTAAATCTTATTAATAAAAATTTATTAGTGAGCAAATACTCTTGTATGCTTTAAGATCAGACAAAAATGAATGAAAATGATTCTGGACAACTAGAATATTAAACTTTATCTCAGCCTAAAAGGTTTACCTTAGTTTACAACTATAACCCTTGGCTGCAGGAGTTGAATGCATTTGTTGGCCAGATGAGGACAACTATCCAATCGATGACAATTTAATCTTGGCTAACAACGATTTTTATTGATCTACATTAAGGGCATAATAAGTGGAAATCAGCAGATTAGATGAAATCTTTCACAATGTTGCATAATGTACTCAGGGCAGCGAGGACAGATTATTTATTAAGTTGAGGCCACAGATTGGAGCTGATTGAATTCACCTAAATACCGAATGATAATATTAAAAATTTGCAAACTACTTGGTTAGGGTAAAACTTCCTGTTGTAGCTTTGAAAAAAGTCGACAAAGAACACTGAGATTTGGCAGGTGTTGGCTAACAAGTTACGCAGAAAATCATAAAAAATTAATTGTGAATTGTTGAATTATTTTTAGAAAATTCTCACCTAGTAGTTCCATAGACTTTTCGATGAGAAGACATCAATCAGTATAGAAACCAAAACTATTGTATTTTTAGGGCATCAAAACTGACAGAAGAATGTGAATTTTTGACACAAAAATGTTCTTTGTTGATTAATTTGATTAAAAATCATTAAACAATTCCAAAGAAAAACAGCATTTAGTGTTTCAATGTAGTCTTGACTATTATATTTTCAAAAAATTGAGATATTTTTTAAATATCCATCAGCTGTCATGATTATTTTCAAAACATCATTTAACTTACTTTAAACTTTAATTGGTAAATCAGAATACATAAAACATAACTAAGTAATGTAATTAAATATGCACTGTTCTACAATTAGTTTATCATTACTTGTTTGAAACCACAATACATCTGTCCAAGTTAATGCCCAAGTTCTGACATAAATATCACCCTCCATTTTTCCTTTTTCCGTTTTGAATGCCTATCTCAATTTTTCAAAAAACAATCATTTTACAAACTGTCAATGCTTGGCTCAATACCCCATAAGCTCCAATGTCCAGCTCAACTTTCAAGTTTCTCAGTTTAAACTCCCAGAACAAACATGAGAAATTGCATAAAACAGAGATTGTGATAATCTTATTTAATTAATATTAAATCACTGCACTGAAATATTGGTTGGGGGTCACTTGAACAACAACAGAGGGTCATTAGGCAAATGAGTTGAGAGTGTTGTCCTCGCGTATGGCTGAGAAATCAAACAAAATAGACTTGTTTAATGAGAAAATACAGTTAACTTCTAAGCCAATTAGCAATCATGGTTTCTGTAATTTTCTATGTCAAAGGTCAAACCTAGAACTGGGAATCTAAGGTGAAGAAGTATCAAATAACCCCAAGAAACCTGAGACTTGTGTTGAAGTCTTTATCAATAAAGAAAATAATGATTTTATGTTCAAGAATGTTGACATCTACAGACATTATATAGTCACTTAAGGACTTAAAAGTCTTAAGGCTTGTTCACGCGACTCTTTTGTGCGGAAAATTTTGCGAAATATTGTGCGGAATCGGGATTGCAGAAAAAAATTATCACGGCAATGCAGAAATACAGCAATCCCAGTTTCACAAAATTTTGCAGAATTTATTTCGAAAAACACTCTAGATGCTGTGACATTTGTTTACACACATACTCGACACAAACTGGAAAATTAACGATACATTTATCACACGGCGCCCCACGTACAAGAATTCCTGCTTTATTTCCAAATTCTCGAAATCTCTGTTGTCTTGCTATAAAAATTGGTTTATGTAAAATGTGGTCTGACGCAGAGACGTGGTTACACATTGGCTTGTGGCAAGAAGCCACAGTGGATGGCCAGCCATCTGGGATGATGAAGGACGGAACAGCTTTCGAATCAGGAACGAACTTGAGATAACAAAACAAAATTCAGTTCTGTTCAATCACTTGATGTGTTACGAGTCCTTGTAAATAGCTGCCTTTGTGTCAGCGGCGCATTCTTTTCCTTCCGTTGGCATTTTCAGTTAATAGAACTTGCGTAATTGACAAGAGTCCCATGAATGCTCGTGGATTGCGGAAATTTTGGCGAAATGGAATTGCATATTTTGTCTGCAAAGCTGGCACAAAGAGCATGCACACACACACACACACCAGGTCTTTATGCAGAGTACATCCTGGGCTTCCAAATGGACGCCCTAGCACTAATATGGACGCTCTGGCAATGACGCCCAATGTATCATTTGGACGCCCACTGTCAATAGGAACCTTTCAAGTTCGGACACACAGACACACAGACACAGACACACACACAGACACACACACACACACACACACACACACGAACACGAACACATACACACACACATCCGATAACTAGGGTAAGGCATAAGTTGTCGCTCTGTGCCTGACAATGAACACCCACGCCTCGCAAAAGAAAACCCGTCTATATGCAGCTAGTAATTACATCCGCCTTGCCCCAAGTTTGCAGTCACACAGCAATTAGAATTGGCACAAGTTACTCTAGAACAATTTACCCCACCTTGATAAGATGGAGTGTCACACAGCCCCCAAACCAAGAGACAACTCGTTCCCGGAGTAACTTGTTATAGGGTAAGTCTCTGTGTGGACAGCACTTATGAAGGATTCTTGTGTTTGTGTAAATCCTCTGAAAATCAATTGCACTTTGTCCTTAAATGTCCTTAACAGCTGCAGATGTTCACTCAAGGTCAATACCCAGCGGATAGTCCATTTTTGAGACATTCGCAGGCATAACTTGTTTGACTTGTAGAAGAGCAGCTTACCTAAGAAATCTTTTATATTACTTCAGAAACCATTCTCTCCAAAATTCCATACACTATCCATTCTAAACATTTTATCACCTTCAAATTTCCACTCATTCCATATGTCTTGTTACCATGGCAATATAACTGGGTCATGTGATTAACACTAGGTTATGTAACATTAAAAATAAACTTCAACCTGTTCAACATTTACTTTTGTAGTTAAACACAAAATGTTTCCTAACTTAAGTTTAAAAAATGTTATAAAAAAGGCAAAGTTACGGTGAATTAATTTCTTGAATCCCAACTAACAGATTTTTATGAATGCAACAAGATTACAGCAACACTTCATAGAAAAAGGAATTCATCAAAATTTTGTATTATGTACTTTAAAACTAACTTGTCCCGTGAGTTTGCATATAATCATTTCCTAAATTCTTTATTGTTAAAGAAAACTTTTATCATTTTATGGAAATATGAATTTTGAAAACACAAATCTTTTAAAAAATAACTTGAAATACGAGATGAACCACAAATATCAAGCAGTAACTATAATTATCCTGACTTCCCCTCATATAACTTTGAACTCTACTATTTCTACATAACATTGTCTGCTTCAAGTAACAATCGCTTAAATCGTTAATGTGAAGATCCCTCCAACGAAGTTAACGAGATTTTGATCTAACTGGCATAAAATGAGTGTAGCCAATCGAACAAACGATTTGGGTAATTAAATCTAATTAAATCGAGCATTACGTCACTATATGGTTGCTAAGGTATGATTGAATAACATTAAGCAATGGAATCTGATAGTGATTGGGACAGACCTTTCTGTTTGTTCATGCGAGAGTAATATGTGTGAATAAAGCGATAAACACTAAGGAGACGACACAGAGGAGTGCCTTCATTACTGAACACGATTTCTTTGAATTCACGCAAATCAATATCAATAAAAATTGGTCAGTAATCAGATTGGAGCCAGTACTGTAATGACGATACATGGAAAAATCTCACTGATTTCGGACAAAAACAATTGCCACAATTGATTTCTTCATTTCTCAAAAGTATCTTACACTGTTGTGAATGTCCAGAATTTGTCAACATTGTCAGATGGTGGCTATGGTAAACAACAGATAAATTGCGAAGTATTTATTTTGTGCTAATAATCTTTTATAAAAAATAGAAAATAACAGTTTCACTTGTTTGCCATATTGAGTCTTAAATCGGTAAGAGTTACCGTAGTTCGTTTCATTTTCATAGTAGTACATACGCACATAACTTTTTAATGACTTGTTTTATTTATCATAATTCTTATTTACAGTTCACTTTGCCTCATTTTTCAGGTACTAAAAATTCAAAGAAATTATTTCCTTAGGCATCACCATAATGATTATCACCAACAAGAACACATAAATCACAGTCCCTTATGAAGTTGCTAATTTTTATTTTCAATTGCCTAAAATTCACTAAAAGTTGAAATCAGCGTCACTCAATTGTGCTGTCCATTTTGTTGATGTGCAATTAGAAATTCTTAAATTACAAATAAAAATTATCAATTTAATTTTATTGTTTATTTCCAAATTTGATATCTTACTAGAACACAAATTAATGTTAAAACTATTTTCCATGTGTACAACTAAATGAAGAAGACAGAGTATCTTTAATTAACATTGCTTTAAGTCAGTTGTCAATTTTGAATCAAAAGAAATCTTCAGAAGGAATGCAAGGTCTGTGGTGGCTAAAATCTTGAAAATGTTTTCATAACTTTTACTTTTTCACCTATATACTAGGGCATTTTTTATTTTATCACATTTCAAACCATTTATGACTCAGTTTTTTCTACTAGTAGTTTTATCATTATAGATATTTTTTGCATTTTTAGGATTTAAGTACATCTTGGAAAATTGGATTTTTTTGGACGATTTCTCTGTACCTAATAGATGAACTTTTCCAATATATTTTTGTAATTCAATTTGGTGCACCTAAATTGTGACTAGACACAATGAGAATACCAGGTAAATGTAGTAAAAAGTTTGTTCAAAGCAAAAAGTTGCATTTATTTTTTTCCAAGCAGATTTTTCACAGCTTTCCAACAGTCAAGTGATCCAATAGTGTTTCCCGGAGTGCAAAGGATGATAAATTCCTGATTTACCTTCAACCAACAAGGTAGATTACCCAAGGACAATTATTCATGAAAGGTGAGAAATGCTACAAACAACACACCAGTTGACTAAGAAAAGTGAAGAAAACATGACAGATAGCATTCACAATTATCACAAGTTTTACCTTGTGTGTACCCCTCACAGAAAGCGTACACAATGTTGACAATAATATTTGTCAGCATTTTTTTAATGTCTGCAAGTTTCATTATGCTTTAAATTTCAGTGTTTGTGTTCAAATGTTTAAATGATTCTCTGTGAACTATTAGCATACTGGTACGGTACACCACCCTCTTTCTGCTTATTGCCCACCCCCTGAAAATTCCAAATTTTAGCTCTTAAGCACCCATGCTTGGCATACCCACTCAACTTCAATTTATACTACTGAGACTTCAAGAGCCTGAGTCTTGGTGAATGCCCATCACATCAGAACACTGAGCACACACCTCACTTACCTTTGAGTAGCAGATGGCCAGGGCCAGTTTCAGTGGAACATAAAAAAATGTCTCATTTGAGTAGAAAATACCCATCCTCTCCTGCTCTTTATTGAAGGAGGTATGAAATGATTCTTTTGGCACATGTGCGTTCTAATCTACCTCATCGATCATAAGATTGAGCCAAAAAAGCATAAAACCCTGAGCATGATTAGAGTGCAAGCAGCACATGGCCAGTTTATTAGGTGTGGGTAATGGTTGCATTGGAATATTTAAAATATTTGTTGCATAAAAAGCTAGGTTACGCGCTACTGATCTACTGTGCGCAATCACCCCATCCTAGAAAATAAGCTTACATGACTGTAATCTGGCAATGCTTTAGTTTCCTTTTGTCCATGAAAACCGACGTTAATATAGCTCCTTCAGCGTTAACCCAATCGACTGTTCCAATAAGTGCCCTACTCGACTTCTCAGAAATTTTGTTTTTAAGTGTCCATGCTCGACCTAATGCACACCCCGATTTTAAGCTCCCGTTAGGTTACCCAGAAGATTATGCAGCGACACGGAATCGCTCAATTTTGCATTCTCACATTGTCACTTTTATGCCACAGCAGAATCTCACCAAATAATTGACAAAATTACATTTAATTCATTCTTCAATGGATTCTAACATTGTTGTGAATGGTCACGACTTTTCAAAATAGTGCGTTGGTCTGTAGGTAGCTACATTGCATCACCATTTTGGCACTATATGTCATTTATAAGAAAAATGAGAAAAGAAAATTTCACCTGTCTGCCATATTGTGTATTAAATTGATTAGATTTTATTGAAACAGCAAACCGTGGAACGGAACTGTCCATCAACCAAACATTTTTAAAATTTCAAGCATTTAAAAACTATGTGAGATGAATATTGAGACAAGTTGCCTGCAGGTAAATATTTTAGTGCACCGTCTGAATAAATTTTAGAAGTTATAGCAACATGTGCTTGACACACCCTGTATAGAAATATGGACATGGGAAAATAACCTCTTGTCATTGTCATTGGTGGCTGTGGAGCCCAAACAGATAAACCATCTGTTGATTAAGACAATGCATTCACATGGCAGTAATAACAACTTTGAAGTTTTGGTTGGAGTTTTCTTTATGTTTACTGAAGTAGTTTATACAGCAACAACAAAACTGTTTTAATGGATTTACAAGTTGACCTAGGTCTGCCACAAAGTAACAGCACAGTATTGCTGATTTGACAACAAAGTAACAGCACAGTATTGCTGATTTGACAACAAAGTAACAGCACAGTATTGCTGATTTGACATTTCTTCTCAAGAAGAGTTACATGCTGGAGGAATTTATAAAAGCAAAATTTATACAAATGCGCCACTTTCAATGAGCATTTGTTTCTTTTTAACTGTTTTCATTCGTGTTTTGGGTCGGAACCCTTAGTTTTATTTTTTCAACATGGCAAGTTAGCATTCCTAATTAAGCCTGTTTTTTTTTGAAAATCTGGCCGTGGTACGTCATTTTTTCGTTGCTCGCAAATGTTCAACAAAAAAAAAATACCAGATTTACTTATGTACCTTTGTATAGTTTTTCAAAAAAAAAACATAACCTTGGCTGAAATTGATACAGACACTCGTTTTTTTCAGTCGGTGAGCGCAAGTGTAAAACATGAATTGGGTACAGACCCAGCTATGCTTTCTTTTGGCCTTCCACAGAGTAAATGAGTAAACTGAATGGAGTGAATTGATGGCTTCAACTGCAAGATTTGCAGCCGATATCTGGAATTACTTCAGTTTGCTTTTATCGCTTGACCTGATTAGCGTTACGCAGGTTCTTTGTAAAAAACTACACTACTTGCTCAGGGCAATAGTTGGATGCAACGTGCCCACATTTTGAGAACCAGTTTGATGCTCATTGTTCAGTAGAGAAAGCTGGTTCTCAAAATGCAGACAGATTATATCCAACAATTACCCTTGTCTAGGTTAACGCCCATGTCCAACTTAAAACCCTAAAATTCTGAACGTTAACTTATAACTGACCACAACTGAGGAAGCAGTGTGGCCTACTGGGATAAGAGTCTTTCACCTTTACTCAAGGTCATAGGTTTGAGTTCCACTGGAGTGCACCTTGGCCCTTGAGTCTCTAGCTCCTCAGCTCAGTTTAACTATATACGTATTATTAAAGCATAAAAATGGTTCCTGATGCAATGGGCTCACCTAAGCGGCCTGCACACATCTGGTAGTGCAATGTGTACCAGACCACCTGCATTTATTTTGTCATAACTAACCATGAACCATCCAGGAATGTTCATGATATTAAAATTGAAACTGGTCTGCTGGATTACCTTCTTTTTAGTGAGTTGCGGTCAGTATTAACAGTTAACTTTGGTCATGGATCAAAGTTAACAGCGCCAGTTAACTTTGCAGTAAACAAGTGGATTTAACAGTGGAGCATCGACGCTGCGGTGCAGTATGAACAGTCAACTTTGGTCCCATCGAAGTTATCGCCAGGGGCCACTGTTATATGGTCAACAATTGCAGGGCAGTGTCATCTCTAATAGTTGCTTACATTTCACGTGAATTAGCAAATGTAAATGTTCTCAAATTGTCACATTAAAAAAATCTTAGCGTGCACGCGATGCATCAGCGCTACCTTGCAATAACCTCGATGACAACAGCGTCACCTACCGTTTCCTTCAATGTCCGTTCACTACCGAAGCCGGTATGAACAGTTCAGTTAACTTCACAGTTTACACTGGAGTTAGATCAGTATGAAAGCGCCTTTGCACTTAAGTCCGACATAAATGTAGATCCCTGGACATTTATCCAAATTGACCGCTGTGATAAACGCCCAACCACCGTACTTTTCGGTTGTAATCCGGAGGAGTGCAGTAATTACTTCAGAGAGTTGTCAACATGAGAAAGGCCTCTTATGGGTGTAAAATGTAATAATTAAATAAAAACGTTTAAATAGATTTTGCTTCCCAATATTATCCAATGATGAACTCATGGTTAACATTTGCTACCACCAATTGTTGTTTAATTAAACTGCTGATACGCGATACCATCCGATGTTTGTCATTCACACATCTAAAAGTGTTTCTGAGAGGCAATAAAACCAGTTGCAGAAATCTATCAAATTACAGGCAGTGATTGCAATAGCAGACACCAGCATTAACAGGGCTGTGTTTACCTATAAAGAATGGGAATGAGATGTATATTTACATCAATTTGTGCACATTAAAAGGAATTGCCCTTTATATGGCTGCTGCCTCTGATATCTCAATCAGGGGGTACCCCAAGGTATAAATCACAAGAAAAAACAAATCCATGATGTCACGCTTGCCCAAACATGAGTCCCTGGAATTGGGTTTATGAGATGGAATAAAATGCTGATGGGTGCAAGAATGAAAGCTGAGCTGCACATCAAAGGCTGCTGAGGCTGGTCTTTGTTTTTATTAAGCGATCATCAGCAACAATTGTCAGATGTGTCAATGGCATATTAAGACATCAGTGGTGTAGGATTTGGATGTAGTATGCTTCATTAGAGGAGGGCTGCCATTATCCTGCCAGCCATGGAAACACATGTAATTACTGAATGGCTGGTTGAACTGCTTACAATGGATACTGTCATGAGCTAGAATGCACGCTTAGTGTTGATGGGCACGTCTGGGCGGCGTAGCACTGAAAAAAGTGGGGGCTGCAGCCCCCAGCCTGCCTCTGGCGAACCACCCATAAACCACGGTCGGCGTGGCACTGAAAAAAGTGGGAGGCTATAGCCCCAGCCCCCTATGGTATGCCACCCGAAAGATAAGTCAAATTTTCTTTTAAATACAGTAATACTCAAACTTTGGATAGTACGATAAGTGTGCTCAGTCAATGTCACCACACACCAGCAGAGAAGACATGATATTTCATCAATTTCTGATAAAATTAATTTCCAAAGTGCCACTTTTCAAAAACTTCTACTACCATTTCGAATATCCAGTCATTCGTGCCTGGTGGTAGCTATGATAAAGGCCTGGAATGCGATAAAGTATTAATTTGGGGTTACGTATTTTTTTATTAAATTCAATTTCACCAGTCTGCCATACTGTATCCAACATCGATGAGATATTAAGGTGATTTATTTCTTGCAGTGTTGGTGATGTACCACTGGATCAGAGAGGTGGAGAATGCTTTGAAAAACCTGCCCTTCCAATCCCTAATCTACAAGAATTAAAGTTTTCTAGATTCCCTTGAATCACACTGCCGGTTCATCTGCACACAATTCCTAAATGACTACTCAGAGTGTTATTTACATCGGTCGCTTGCGTAAACATCTTTTCATAGAATACATTGGGTAAAGTAGAGAACCTAAAATTCTTTTTGAGTGAGCCTTCACATCCATTTTACACAAATTAAAAATAAAGACAGGGCCAGTTGGTTGTCTGCCATTTTTTCTTTGTTGAGTCATTCCAGTGCTAGAGGTATAAAACACATTATAAAAACAACTTAGCACTGATAATTGGTAGGCACAAGATTCATTTGAAAACAAAAACGCAGAGGGAACAGGTTCTACGACAGGTGCGGATTTTTTTTCCACGAATGCGTGAGGAGTATGCACATGTGTTTTCAATGCCCAGTTGGGAACTGGTTTATTTAATATTCATAAATAACAGCAATATACAAATCAAGCACTTAAAAAATGCAATCTTCAACTTGTAAAAAAATCATGTTTTGTATAAAAATTTTGATTCTCTACAATGCTCTGTAATAAAGTAATCAAAAATGAAAAGAAAAAGAAAGGAGACATGTAAAAAATATTAAAATATTTAGAAATACATGTTCTGGGAAATGTGCCACTTTGTTAGCAGTGGGGATATGGATACTGAAAACTCACCTCTTTTTTGCATGTAAGAAAACAGGTCATCAAGGAACTCTTTACGCTTGGGGTCGTCACTGAGCTCATAAAGCTGAAATGAATTCAGAAAATGTCTTCAAAATCAGTATACGAATATTTAGTGTTCACTCAAGGCTGCGTTTTTGCGTCATTTGACGCAATAAAGTTAGAGAACATGCGTTGTATAAAACCGATGAAAAACAAATTTTAAAGTTTGGTGCACTTTTTCGCTACCTGTGTGACAATGAAATGGACTCCATGCACTTTTGGAATGTGGACTCCAATGTTTGAAAGTGAAAGATTAACACTGTATATAATGTGTCACAAGCTTGAAACTTAAATGTGAACCAAGTACACACAGTACGGATTCTTGAGGAAAATAAGCATAAAATAATTTCCAAAACTACAAAATTTTATTCTATCAAAAGAAAATTTAAAGACATTTAACTGGTAGATCGTATTAAGTGGCACTCATTATTTTAAAATTTGCCTATAGAGGGAATGAAAATCCTAACTGACAGATTACATAAATTCACCTGAACAATGGCAAGTTTCCTCTCAAATGCGGATCTGCACCATATCTTGGTACGACTAAAAATTGGCAGCTTCCTGTCATTTTAGGGTTATTAGGAAGTTGTCCTATGCTTCGAAAATTGTGGTCGCCTAACTCGCAACACTCAAGTTCAATTAGTGCCATAACAAAGAGATGAGCTCAAAAACGTAAACTGTCATCAAGAAGAAAAGCAATTTCAGAATTAGTTTGTAAATCAGCAGTTATACCGCCTAATCCTTGGCTGATAGGAACATTCTGCTAAATTTCACAGAGAACCATCAAAGAACTTGAAGTAAATGCAAAACAATAGCCAAAAGGGGGCGCAAAAGTAGTTGGATCAATTTGAAAACTGATCTCCATGAAATTTCTTATTCATTAACTTAACAACTTTCAATGCCATTTTCAAGGGATTTGGCAGAAAATCAAGAAAAAAATTAAACAAAAACTTAAACTAAGTAGCAAAAGTGTGAGTTATGAGGAAATAAATAAAATGCAAAGAATAAATAGACCATGGGATGTCTATCGTGTTTCAGATGAAATTGGGGTATTTTGACACAAAGATGCATTTACAGCGGATGTGTTGCCACAATTGCAGATTTCTGCAAGGATTAAGCAAGAAAATATCACTTAAGAATATTATGTAAATGTAACATTTTTTTTTCCCCAGATGGCATTGCCATCTAAAATCCCTCATGGTGGTCACTCGGATATCTCCATATCACATTTCAAAGTGAAACATATACTCTAAAACACTGTCACAGTGTATGAGAAATATTCAGTTGTCCATGGAGCATACTAGTACCTTATGTAATTGCTGACATTGTTTACTTCTGTACCAACAGATTCTCTGCAGGGGGAGGGGGGAATTTAACTGCACAGGGTGCTTTATCCGAACCCGCACCACTGCAGATAAGGGATGCGTTCGTTCGTTTACTGGACCTGGATGCCAAAATGGAAAATTGCAAAAAAATCCATGGAAGGCACTTAGCCACACATGGGCACTTAAGTTGCTTAAAAATGGCACTTAAGATATTTTCTGTTCTGTATCAGGCTCATACTGTACATGCTCCAAAAATAGTTGGTCCTCTCTTAAATCAAGCACACAGCTCTGTGTCCACTAGGGTACCTCTGAAAAATCCAGTCAGCCCAAACCCATCACCAATTGCAGTCTATTGGACAAAGTTTAACCTATCTCTGCAAATGCTCAAGGCACTTATGGTGAGGTAATTCGCATCAGGTTAGTTTACAACAAGAAGAGAGATGAAGGCTGTGCCTAGACGCCAAGGCAACACACTGTAGGAGTTGTGTTCTTCATTAGTTGGCCAAATTAGACACACATTGACGTGAAGTGTTTATTACATCAATTGAAATCAAATAAATTGAGATCACAAATAAATACAAATCAAGATTCTAATGACATAATGAAAAAAACATTCACTGCCTGCAATCGGGGCATACCCCAGGACAGAGATGTTGATACAGCCCAGATGTAGGGTAGTGCTATGTTGAATTAGAGCATTGCTAAGATCTTTGTACAAGTCTAGTCAATTGACACATTTCAGATTAGGCCGGTTGCTACTTAATTCGCTAATGAAAAGATGATGGCCACTGCATGAGGATATTTATAGTTATTTTACAACAGAAAAAGACTAGAGCAGTCTAAAAGCTGTGTATTTTACCAACACTTAGATAAATAGCATCAGCTTTTTTGACTTTTTATTTGAAGTTTTAAGGTTAATTTTCTTTAAAACTTCATGAAACAAATCATATGGCAAACCAGTTTCTGGCTATTGTTACAATATTATCCAACCCTACGACTACCGCACTTTCTAACTTTTAAATTTCACGTTTTTTCACCAGACACCGGTGAATAGCTAAATAAAGTAATTCGAAGTTGTAACTGCAAAACAGGGAAACACAAAGCATTTTCATTATTTGTTTCCAAAGAGCTACAAGTCATCACCTTAAAAAGTGAACTAACAACCTAAGATAAATTGTTAATAGAAACACAAACAAAATATTGCAGTTACCATGTTACCATAAGCATAGTGTAAAACTGTGTCAAGTGAATTAAACATTATATAAACACTTTTGTTTATCAACCTCCATTACTAATGTAAATAGTTATATCTCACATTCTTGTGTCTCCAACTTGTTTATTAATGTCAATAATTTTGATACATACGATAGATCACAGCAGGAACCCATCACCCTGCAGACAATCACATGATAATGGAGATAAACTTGGGAAAACAACCAGGGACTTCTTGAAATATGCTGACAAATAAAAACATTAAAGTGCTGAGTGATGGCCAAATGTTTATACTCACTTGAAATTCTGTAATTGTGGAAACTGCAAGCAAACTTGGGCAGATGGTGGATTCATGATAGTGTTTAAATGGAGATGCCATTAATAACAAAACTAAAGCAATGTCTCCTAAGTATGTATGTTACCTGAGACGTTTGGGAAAACATGATAAATGAAACTGAGATGAAAAATAAACAGTGGGTGAATATGCTTATAAATACACAACACTGTACCTAAACCATAAAATAAAGAAAAAACAAGTTGAAACTATTTCTGATAAAATGATTACAAGTGGCATTAGTGGTTGATGGGGTTCAGGTGAGGGCTCATGGGGGCTAATTGCTTATAATGATGACTATTGGGTGACAATCAGTAGTGCCAAGCCACAGGACTTAGAGAAAGTCTT
Source organism: Phoronis australis (assembly GCA_002633005.1). Classification (NCBI taxonomy): domain Eukaryota; kingdom Metazoa; phylum Phoronida; family Phoronidae; genus Phoronis; species Phoronis australis. The sequence goes on from NMRA01000247.1 coordinate 484,666, forward strand.
CAAAAGGAAGACTATCACTCTTCCTTTGGGAGATCAAGGCAAATTTTGTTTTTGATAAGGTGCAGAAGTCAGGCACCTACGTACATTGCAATAATAGGCAAGAGCAGTTAAAATCTTTTGACATGGGCCTTCCTGGATACAAACCTAGCTACAGTTTGGTCACCGACTATGGAACTTGCACTGCAGATTTGGTGCTTGCTGGTCCAGACTGGGTTTTAGAGCATTGTGCAGTAATGTTTCCACTCTCTGATGCAACAATGAGCAATGATCAAGCACAGCTAAATATGGATTCAGGATCACCACTAGAGGGAGCAAGAGTATTTACAATACTTGGACTTTAGGATATAGACGAGAGATGACCCGAAATTTAGGTGAGAAAGAATTTCTCTTTTAAGGTTATGTAGGACCTACAGAAAACCTCCAAATTTGGCTGATTTCAATTCATCATACAGCTCTTCACAAACAATGTTAGGAATTGTTTTCACAATGTTCCTTTTTGCATGAGGAGCTTTGAAAATGAGACTTACGGTATGTGATTTTCAGGAAAAAATTTAAGTCGCAAAAAACAAAAACAAATGATGAATTAGAACACTGAAACAGAATTTATGAGACATTATCGAGAACATTTATATCACAAAAAATTTGGTTTTGTAATTGATACTGTTGTTTTGCTTTCAAGTTGCCTTCCTTTTATGCTAAATAGACACGGTCATGTGACCTAGTGAACGACAGGTTGGCTAAAAATAAAAAAAACAATTCTACGAGCTTTCTAATTTCCGAAAACACATTCCTTATTTTGTTAAAACCTACATATTTGTAAATATTTGGCCATATACACAGACTAGTTGACACGGTTTTTCACAACAATAAAATGAATGCTCCCAAAGGGGTTCTATCTGCAGTCTTGAGTAATTGACATAACGTTAACGTTCTACCCCCTCTGATGACGGCACCCACATCTGTACATGTTGTGGGCGCATAAAAATGAAAAACTTGAAACCTGATCTCAGAAGGAGCAAAACCAAATTCCACTGAAGTTTTATAACTGCAGGCAGAATTTGGTCTATCTCTGGTTCCACTTTTCTTGATAACAAGCTGTTGGACAGTTTGATTAAAATATCTGGTATCAATTTAGGGTTTATTTCAGTGGGATAGGATCTGCCTTAATAATCACGCTCATACCAGTGGTTGTGACCAAGTTATGACGCAGAATTGAATATTGGCAGAGTTTGGGGTGGGGGGGGTTTACCCTGTCTTGAGTCAACACCTTGAAATAACTATGGAAGTGAACATAAAGACTACCTGATAACTGAATACCATTTCATAATGACTAATAATCAAAGTAACAATTTGATAAGACTTGGTACTTGTGGGAAAAGATCAGTTCTGAGCAGACGATGTGTCAGAAGGCGCTAGTGACTAATTTTTACTGAAAATAATGTATGTACGTAAAGAAACAAGTTTTGTCGTTCAGAAAGCCTAGTTGCTGTGTCAAAGTGTGTGCAGATGGCAATTGATCCCCTAGGGTCTGTTTCATGTGTGACTTCAGACTTAGAATTTTTTTCCTATGCTCCCACTTTTCAATTGTTGAAAAAATGTTTAGTCAAGTAGTTACCAGTGCATCACAGTCTAGAAATAGTTTATAAAAATTTTCTCAATATCTCGCAGTTATGTGTTTGTTTTAAGAGACTTTGAATTTTTGCTCAAGTGAGATTTAATCATTTTTCTGAAATATTTGTGTGGTGTGTAAGACCAAATTTTTGAATTGGGTAATGTAGGATCCCCAGAAAAATGTTGAACTTTGGCTAACTTCAGAACATATCTCAGAAATGGGTGAATGAATTGTATGAAACTCCTAAATACAATGCCTTACACAGTGTTCTCCAAAACGCCTTAGGAATTGTTTTCGTAGTGTTCCACTTTTTCATGAGGGGTTATCAAAAATAAGGCATTTATGACATTCACGAAAAACTCTTTAAGTTGTATAAGATAGAAATGAAATCATATTTTAGAAAAGCATAAGTGTTTTGCGATCTCATCTTGAACAAGATTTGGTCATTTTGTTGATACTAAAAAGACATGGTCACATGGCCCAATTAATGGCAGACTGGTAAAAAAAAAACAGAAATCAAATTATACAATTTTTCTACTTTCAGAAAATACATACAGTTACTGACTTAAAATCCATAGTTCTGTAGATGTTGGACTTGCCAATCAGGTCCTACATAAACCTTAGAAGCCTTAGACTTGACAGTCATTGAAACAGATCCACAGAACAGCTGGAGGCTTTAGCATGCTTATCTGGCCCAAATGCGGGTGATCACCTTGAATTATAACAATGGAGTTCTGCAGCACAGCCTTACACTGTCCTTTTCAGGAAGTCTTTGCACTCCATTGGAAACAATAATTGTTATTATAAAAGTATGGTCAATGAGCCTAAACAAATCCATGGGTCTACATATCAGAGGGATATCAGAAATTCTCAGTAAGGGTTGCTCTGTTTTCAGGCTATGTTTAGCTTCATTGGCAAGTCTGTAGATTTAGTCAATTATCTACAAAACTATAGAATCCAACCCAATGAAACTATTCTAAATATTTTCTTAACAATACAAGCCTGCAGAATTTGACTTTTGTCTTTATACCAGCCTGTCATTAACTGGGTCTCATGACCCAAACTACTCCCATCCAGTATTACCAAAAATAGAGGTATCAATAACAGGACCAAACTGATGACAATATACCTGAAAAAAGTTCAACTAAAGCAACAACACAAGGTAGCAACAGGATAACAATAACATTGTAACTGTCTAACACAGTTCAAAAGTACAAGGGAAGTTAACGGGTATTAACCCATTCTGCCAACCGATTCGATGATAAATGGTATGTGTGGAGAATGTGTAAAAATGTGTAAAATCTCGTGAATTTTAGACACAATTTGGCCATCACCTGAAATTTTATTTTCTTACCTTTTAATAGAAAGTACATAGCACAAAAGTAATGTTTTGCCATATTCAAGTTTTGTAGGATTTCTACAATCACACAAAATTTCGAAAAAGTCTGGGCACTTGCATAAATGTACTACAACAATGGAAAACAAGAAAATGGCGTTTTTTGCAATTATTTTTGTCTGAAATTGGTGACCTTTTACTGTATTGCTTTCATGAGATTGGCTATTAAAAAATAACCCTATTAATATAATTTCTCCACCCATATTAAATGGGCAAGGTGATGCTGTCCCTAATGAAAATGACCTCAGCCAGTTTCAGGGTTGGGTTAAACAAACTAATCTACTGAACAACTGATACTGTGTCACACCCTCCAAAGCATTATTCTACAACACTAAGGAGATAGATGGTGTTGTGCCCTGGAGCGATCGTAAATGGTATTTTGCTTGCAAAGTCAAACAGAACCAGTATGACCACAAAACTTTACTTGAGACATGACTTGAAAATTGAGCTATCGCATCACATATTTCGAGAAAACTTTGAAATTTCACACAATGTAATCGGTCAACTTCCAAGATGGTCTCGAATAAAGTTTTGGCAATGGGTCCAGGTTCAGACCCCAGTTGCATACAACACCTAGTGTCGATGAACGGAGTCAAGATGGCAGTTCGTCATCGAAAGGCTCTCTATTGTATCCTTTGATTTTAGCTGTGAGTATAGTTTGAACCTTGTTCCTATGTCGTTACCATTGTAACTTAGCTTTCATACTTGTAACAATTACTATATTTTAAACCAGCCTTAGAAAAATCAACATTTTGGTAACTATTTCTGTGAAATAATAGACAAGAATCACCATGACAACGTTAGCATCACATTATTAATCATACCATTGTTACTGATGGTGTCATGCAATCGATAAAAGTCTGACTCCAAAAATAGGCATGGTGTTTGTAATATGAATTATCTTTTCATTCTGGGTACAATGTGAGTTTCATATTTTTTAGTTTCCAGTGTTTGTGACCAAATAAATTTTTGAGTACAGGATGGATAGTTACAGGAAAGCACGTTGTTGAAAATGTAACAAATTCATGCTTACTTGTAAGTAGGATGTAACCTTCTTTCACTCACCATCATCAGAAAGCACTACAAATCTTTTCCATAATTAGTCAATTTTGAAGATAAGAAACCAAAGTCTAGACACTTAAAGAAGTACAAACTTTATAACTGAGCCCAACAAGATAGATAATGAAGCTCTCATTCATAAAAGTGTTCAACCAACTAGATCATTAATCCACTTTAGGCAATGACATTCACCGGTTAAAAATTTCTTTTTGTTGGAAACAAGCCTGCTGTGTATAAGGTTGCTTTAACACATTCCAATTTCACTGCTGAAAATGACCTTTCTTTTAGAAATCTGCTTAAAACTCTATTTTTGCAAATAATTCGCCTGAATCTCAAGTTACACCAAAGTGTGGGTGACTACATCACTGACTACAGGGCATGAGCCTTTTCTGGCAACATTATTTTATTAAATTTACTGATTAATGAAACCCAACCCATCCCAGGTCGAACAAACACCCCTGTCTTATTCAATTATTGAAATCACAGTCGACAACCTGCTAGGACAAAAACAAAACACTTTTTGAAGACTGTAACTGTCAAATCATATTGCCGACAAGATTAACACAATTGCGCCCAATCACAGGAATCGTGGGTATTAACAGTATTTCTCCGCAAACTGTCAAGTTCAATTTGACTTATAAAATTCCATAGCAGCCCATATCACCTCTGCAAGAGAACACAGGGCACATTAGTCTAGACATAAGGTACTTTAGATTAATTCACTAGTTGGTCTTTAATCAAGAGTCACAGCCTGCCTGCCATGATGCCAACTGCACCATGGGACAAACAGCACATGAGAAAACGAAAAACCATGTGAATTTAGCAAAAATATCAACTCAGAATCATCTCCCAATGGGGAAAATGCAACAAATTCTCACTGTTGTCATCAAAATGACCATTATTCCTTGCATAAGCAATTTCATACCTTAAGGCATTCACTTCATGATCAACTGTATGTGACGGACAATTCTCAGTATCTGCACAACCCAAAATTGTGAATACTTTGTAGTGCCAATCACAAACAGCAGTTGAATTAGAGTTAGAAGTTGAGCAAGTTAAAAATAATCATAAAAATGTAACGAAAAAATCATTCTTGAAAAAGCGGTTCTTCAGAGGTCAGGCTAAGTATGTATGTATAAGTTAGATCCGTTTATCTGTAGACAATGGACATTACCATTCGTTCATGTGAAGTACTTGATCCAAAATTTACACCAAAATACTTCTCGAAACTCACAGTGGGAGAAATATCTCAGTGAGTTTCCAGAAATGTTTTGATGTATAACTTACGCTTCATTGATTATATCAGTGCATGGTTGCATTGTGCAATTCTATTTGGATATCTCATGAAACTAGCGTCACAAAAAGGCAGTGAAAAGCGAAGCATTCTTGTATTAGCTTTAACAATGCAATCAGAGGGCTACTTGTATATCAATTTGCGTACACATAACTTTTTATGAAAAAACCTTTAATTAAGTACAGTCGAGAGACACTAGTCATTGCAAGAGGCTGCAACAGCAATACCACTGCCGCAAGAGTTGCGAAGATTTGATAAAATCTGGCATCGCCTCATGAAACTTCATGCAGAGATGTCTAAAGTGGTTAGCATTTTTGTGGAAGCATTTAATTTTTTATGTGCGCACATTAACACAAATAAATCTGATCCCAGTATGCCCAATGGGGGCACAGTTTGATGAAGCGGACAGAAAGGAGAAATTAGCTGTTATTTTAGCCACTGCACCTGTTTGGTCATGTATTTGGTCGGGCTTGATTTCTCGCGGCCATAAAAATAATCTCTTCCGAGTTCAATATAGGAACTTTTTTACACTTGAACTTTGTCCATGGAGCTTTATTTAAGTAAATACACACAGAGGTTTTGATAGTAGGTTCACTAACACATGACCTAAAATATTTCAGAAAAAGGAAAGTAGTTTGTATTTCTGAAAATTTTTATTTTACATGCGATTTTCTCTGTGGTTGACATCTTTTCTTATATGAAACAAAATGCTCGTTTTTGATTGCATCTTTGTTTACAATATCTTGATTTTTACAATAAACATTTAAAAAATATTGATGTACCTAAAATAATTACTATAGCCACTGTTCTTTACAAGACCATAGAACAAATACATCATGTGTAGATATTCAGAATAAGAAATTAAATTGTGAATATGCAAATGAAGTACCTGTTTACAAACAACCCCGGGTCTTGTGCTGCAAACCATTCAATGAAACAAGGCACAGATTTTATAATTTGTTTATTTCACAGTCAAATATCGATTGAGTACTATTTGGAATTATTAGGTTTTTTATATGTTAACACTTGTTTTTAAATGTATCGGTTGTGATGTTTTCTTTAAAACCACAATTTATTTACATATTGTTTCTTTTCCTGATTATACTTGTACACGCAGTTCTCCAGCAAGTTACTAGGTAGCGCTTGATACAAATTTGAATATTCACGGTTTTAATGAGACAGCATCTTTAACATGTATAAATTTAAATCACAGAGAAGAGGCCAGGGCTTTTTATTTTCTTGTGGAAATAAGAATCAACAATTGAGAAATCAGACCCAGAGGTCAATGATTTCTTGGCCATGCAATACTCTGAGGCAATGAAGATGGCTAAATCAACTTAACACAAAGTAGCCACAAAAATAAATCTTACACCATTAACTTAGGCCATCACCAGAGAAGATATAAGGGTCATCTGGAAATGGCCATGTGTATTGGACTGCCAACTGTATCTGGTATTAGCAACTAATTTTATACAGGTTACATAATCAATTTAAAGGCTGTAATTTTGTAAATAAATTCTCAAGCAACAACATTAACTCATTAGTTTATTAAGTCAGGGAGGATCCAAGAACAGGCGATTTATTGAGTCGGCACAAATAAATTGGTCCGGCTATGACTCTAACATTCCCATTTCTTCATCTGGTGATGGTACATTGACCTGTCAGACACAGTGATTACATTTTGGAAGACTGTTGTCTGCATGTGGTTAACAAGTCAACATATAACTCACAATCCCAGCTAAATGTCACAAAACATATCTAAGAAATTTGCAAAATATAAACAAATAGCAATTCCACCACTGGTAAAGATATGTGATAATAGTAAAAGAACAGTGAAAGCCTTGATAGCACGATTTATTGTTTGCCATTGCATTTTCAATGAAATTCTTTTATGTTAACCTTATTGTAAAAGCTACTGACAGGATGACAAGTCAAAAACGTGGCAATGCTGTATTCAATAAAATGAATATTTCATATGTTAGAGAGTTATAATTCATAAACAATGACATCTCCATACCAGGTACCAGTTTAAATTTTGAAATGGCAAAATTAAGAGGATAAATGTTTAAACTGATCAGATGATATGTGTCTATAAGTATTTGTAATACAAACATTTTTTGCGTAGGCCGCTTACGTCGGCCCATAGCACTGATCACCTAGAATCATTTTATCCTTTATTAATATATAGCTAAAACCAAAGACAAAGATTCAAACAAAATTTAAAAGATGAGACACCCCAGTACAGTATGATGAAGGAATTCAGATTATAGCTACAGCTACCCTCTTCCTAGTCAGATAGTCAAGAACAGTGGGAGAGCTAAATTTTGTAGAAAATTTGATGAAAATGTTTATCACGGCTGAATTAAGCATGATCGGAATGTGGAGCTGCATCAGACAGGCTTTGTCTCATGACATTATCTTGCATGGAATGGCTATTAATCTAAATAAGGATCTTTTGTTTTTACAGGGATTGTTATAACAGTCAGCAGGCAGTGTGAGCACTCCCTCCTAAAGAGCACTCCATCAGTTACAGTTTCTGAGGCCTGTTCCATTTACAAGTTCTAACTTAATGATATTTTTATACACAGAGTGGAACAGTCGTAACTTTAGTCATAAGTCTCCTCCGTTTAGTCTCCACGTAATAAGACATTGGAAAGCTATGACATTTAGCAAAATACGTTCCTGGTGTAGGCCTGGTCAGCATTCTTTAGACACATAAGTCTTGAGAAATAATGCATAAGTTGGTGAGACATCGCCATGCAATACAAGCACAGCACCTGTTTACGATGACTTAGGCAGTAATTTTGTCTTCACAAATGCTGAAAATAGTTTAGCCAAATAATTACGAATGCCTCACAGTAAAGAAATAAGTTATAGAAATAGTTCCAGTAATTTCCAGTTTTGTGTTTTTCCATCAGAAACTGCACTTTACCTTTAAGTGAGATTTCATTATTTTTCAGAAATACTTCTGTGGAGTGTTAAGACCAAATTATGGAGTCTTCGGTCACTTTTCATGAAACGAGCAGTAACAAAATAAGTAACTACAAAGATAACTGGACATTTGAAAGGAACATTTTTTGACATCCAATATCTTGTTTCAGTATCTAATGAAAACTGCTAAGTTTATAAAAATGTTGAATTAGCTATTACTAAAGCTGATGAATGTGGCAAGTGTTACATCTCAGTAACTCAATGTAACAGTTAGATAAGTTTTCAGAACAGTGCAAATACTTGTCAAGCTACAAAATGACCCAGCACAAAAGACCAGTTCTTCCTGGATGTTGTGTAGCCATTTGGTCATGCCTGAATGAAATCATGCCAGCCATTTATCAAATCTTGGCCACTGTTTGTGTCAACAGACAGCTCAGGAGTCAGAAATGTTCGAGAGAAAATTAAGTAAATATTTGGCATGATTCAGCCCTTGTTGTTTGGCAAGAAGTCATCAGACTTGGTGATCTTGACTATGATAGGGGGGACAACAATACTCCCAACAATTATAACTTTATTAGTATTTTTCCATTCAAATGTAACTAGTGGTACAATTACAATTATAATTAATACTTATAATTATCAATATGTCCTTATGTCCTTATAAAATGACAAGTGAACTGTTGTAAGTGACCTCATGAACAAATACACAAGGGTTTTAATTGGTCACATTGTATAAAGAAAAGGGCTTTTGTTAGAATTTTCTGAACTCAGTGTTTGAATCAATGAATCAAAAAGTAGTAGCAAGTCTGAATACAGTTCTTTACAAATGAAACACCGTTCAAAACTGAGAAATATTTTCGAAGAGCAATGAATCTGGGGTTCTCCATATCAAAACAAATTTCAAATATAAAGGGCCGTTCCCAAAAGTGAGCCTGGAATTTTCTTTGAAAGACGGTAAAAAAGTCTTGGCAACTGGTTTGCTCAAGGAATCAGGTCATTTTCTGTGAAGCTAAATTTTTGTATCAATCTTGGATCAAAACCAGATACAGTTGTAACGCGATCCAGATTTAGGTTTAAGTAGACAGTTGCCTCACCGCAAAACAAGGCAGTGATACAGAAAACAAGATGTTCCTGCAAATTTAACAAAAAGCTACCGATGTAACAACAAACAGAGATCACATGACTCGACAGAGATCACATGACTGGGGCTGGAAGCAGAATGTTTAAATGCACACAACCCTCAAGGATGACAGAATTTCTAGGGTTTGAAAAAGACTACCGTAAAATCTCCCCAATTTCATACAAAGTGCTTCTTACATACCGGTAGTTGTGAATGTCTACAATTTTTCGAAAACTTTGCTTGATGGTAGTTGTGTTACCAATCTTGAAGATGGAAAATCATGAAAACCCGAGACTGATGCCGCTTATTGAGTGGAGAAAACTGGTTCTCAAATTGCGGTGACCTCTGTAGGCTGTAAGAGATCTTAACCAAAAAATGATGAAATCAGTTTTACTAGATGAAAAGAAATTTCTCCAAATCTGTTGTTTTGTCATGAAATTTGTTTTTTGTTTGTTTCTTAATTTGCACGCTGCAGGGCGCATCAGCTGAAAGTGGAATCGACAAATCATACGTGCCTCATGAATGGCTTGAAGCCTATTGTTTTTGATTAAAATTGGGCGCAAGATGGTGCTGTGGAAGTCATTTTTCACATTTCTGGTTTGCACAGAGCCGTAGCTCTGCTGTTTGCTGTTTCTAGTGGGGTATTTTCTGATTTTTTTCTGTGGATAGATCATTTCAAAGGCTATCAGAAATGTTCCATTTGTTTTCCGCTCAGGCTTACATTCTCAAGTCATTCAAGATTTTCCAATGACTGGTCTCCAATTGAGTTTTTGTGCTGTATCTTCGGCATCCCTTGATGGATCTCTCTGAGATTTGGTGTTTGAATAGATCTTTTTAAGCGCTTCAGCATTGCAAAACCCGTTTCATGCTACGACTTACTGTTCTCACAATATTCAAGATTTACAGCCTAGATGACTGTTATTTTATGACTATATATTTCCCTTTCATTTTTCACCCATATTGTGTCTTAAATTGATGACGTTTTGCTATAGGATTATTTACTCCTCAGAAACAATCAGACCATGCCTTTATTTCTTATCACATTAAGACAAGAACTAGATCAAGGAACTGTTGTTTTCAAATATATAGAAGAGCAATGCGGGTGTTGAAATGCGCCCATGACTGCATCGGAAACCGTGTTGCTACTAGGGGTGATTATTTGTATCATAAAAATCATGGCCATTAAATAGCACAGAATACATTGAACCCATCTGAAAATGGAAAGGTGTCGTTTCTCAAAACTATTTGCTAAATTTCATGAAAATCCATCAAAGAACTCCAAAGATACAAAGGCAAACATAAAAAAACAAACTGCCATTAGGAGCCACAGAGTGGTAGTGGAATCTGTCCATCTGCTGCCTTGCCAAGTTAATAGGAATACTATTGCAAAATTTTAAAAACATCTTGCAAGGGGTTTAAGAGATACAGCCGTAGATGCAAAAAATGTGACAGGGGAGCACCACAGTAATGGGCCCATCTGAAAACCCATGCCAGTCATACTCTTGTCAGTAGGAGCACATCTGCCAAATTTCATAATTATCCTCTGAGCTGCTTGGCAGATACAGAAGCAGATGTCATAAAAGACTAAAAAGTAATTGGCCACTAGTTGGTACAGAATACGCCAAATCCATTACAAAAAGGAAAGGTGCAGTTGTCTTTATAATAGCATCAAGGAATTCTCAAGTTAAAGATGCAAAGGTAAAAAAATGCCACTAAGGAGCACAGCTGTAGTTCAAAAAACTTAGTCCATAGTTTTTAAAATGGCACAGAAAACATCAAATCCATCCGAAAATGGGAAGGCATCATCGTCTCCTAATAGGAACTTATTTGCAAACTTTTATGATAACAAATACTGCCGCCTTACGTCAAATCCATCTGAAAACAGGAACTTGTCATTGTCTCTTTAATAGAAACCTATTTATTAAATTTCATAAAATTCCGTCAAGGAGTTTCAAAGATACAGAGGACGATAAAAAATATAAAACTGCTACTTGGGGGGAGGGGGNCTTGATCTCAATACACTTGCCAAATTTAATTTAATAAAGTTCCTACAGAGGGTTTGGGAGATACAGCCTGTTTACATTTACACCCACATATATTCAGAATGCCCACTCTTCCGCAATTCGTAGTTGGAAATTTCAGTGTCTTAATTAAAATTACCCGTGTTCGAGTGAATTATACTCTACCTATATATGAGAATGTGATTCCTTTTCTTGTAATCTAACAAAATTTGAGCAACACCAAAATGTCTCTCATCTGTCATCTCTCAAACTTCATGGAATGCTTTCCAATCTGACACTAAAAGAGATAAAAAGCTCCCACTCATAGGCACCTAAATCAACCACATGCGTTATAATAACGACCGTTGTAATACCGTTAGTTGTGTGTCAGAAAGAAGTGGAAAGTTATTTATTCCTGGGATGATAAACTTTTGACAAAACACCAGTGCTCATGTTCAAAACACTATGTTGTAAAATGTTAATCCTGATTTTTAATTGCCCAATTAACAAACCCCAGTGGAGTACACTGACATGAGCCTCAGCCCTCCATGCCTCATTATTTGCTTCATTCCTCTCCAAAAATTTCCATTATCAGGCCAAAAATCTCTTCCAATGACTAAAAAATTTCTCTCAAATTTAGAATCACTTTGAACTGGTGGGGGTCCTTAGCAAAAAATTCCCCTTCCCAGAATGCACAGCTTCTCAAAAATTAAACTTTTAGTCAAGGATCCAAACCAGAAAAACACGGCTTGATATTGCAACTTCCCACAAACCTCATCTTGTGAGCCAACTTGATTACATTGACACCATTCTGGGTTTAACCAAAGATCAAATTACACTACATGTTTTTTCTTGCACAGAGGAGAAATTTGAAGTTTATTAAACAGATTCGGCACGGTTTTATATACACGCTAGGGCAATAAAGACTTAAATAAATAACACAGTTAGTCGCAAAATGACTGCAGACATAAATCAAACAAGGTGTTACACATAAAACCAAGAAATAAGATTTCGCAGCTGCAACACTGTTTTATTGGCATTTGCCACTTTTTACAGTTCATGAACTTAAAGCAATTTCTTCGCCATCAGAAATGTCTTGGGAATTTTTAGTCACTGCATTCTAAATTTATTGTGAATATTTAAAGACCACTCTCACTCACATTCTAAATTAAAACCGAGCCACATTTCAGTTCCTCAATTTATTTTATTTGTAAAATGTATTGCTTCAAAGTTGACATTCTTGAACACCGAACTATATAGAAAACTTAAGGTCACCTCCAACCTTATTTAGTGGCATCCATTCTAACAGTATATCAAAAAAACAGGTCATGTCCACTAGAAAAAGTATTGTTATATTTTCTGAAAGAAAAAAGATCAGGGATTACAAAAATAAGTTTCATATTTATGTACCATTATTACATGAACACCTTCATAAGTCAAAATTTTCATTTTTAAGAAAGGTACAATCATAGCAAAATAACCCCTCAGTCAATTTTAATGAAACCTTTTTGAATGAAAACTTCACCAGTTGCCTCAGAAATGCAGTTAGATTAGACTTTTAGTTTGTTTTCTGTGACAAATCAATTTGCAAATATGAAGTATTTTTTTGTAAAAAATAGCAGTTGTATTCGTCTTTGTTACATTATGCAAAAACTAGGCCTTTACATCAAAAATCCTACCAGCATTTTTGAGATCGAAGAATAAATATTAAGTTTGGAAAGTTTCAAGGAAATACATCAAGCCGTTTTTTGAGAACTTGTGTTCCTAAGTTCAGACTAATTTGATTTTTTGCCGAAGCCGAGAAAAAGCCGATTAAGAAGTAAGACATGAAAATCTCAAGGTCTTCGGTTAATTATTCGGTGAAAACTTGTTTCCCGTCAATATAACCTATACATGCCTTAACCATGTTTGCTATTTCAACATTCACTTGCAATGTCAACTGAATTTGCTGTGTGTAATTACCTTCATTATCACTAAAATGTTTTAATTTTGTGACTGTCTCCAGTCCGACACTGTTGACCTACTTTTAAGTGGGTCAACAGTTGACCCACTTAAAAGTAGGTCAACAGTTCACACACACCATGTGCCGGTAAAATGAAACCAAGTATGTAATGGACAACAGAAATTGAGTCAATGGTTAAAGCGCATCGTGAGCATGAGATCAAAATAGCGAAGTGTCAATTTACCTATCAAATTAATGAATTTGGGTGAGGATTTATCTCTTTTCAAAACTTGCGGAGTTGGTGATCACTAAGTCACAGAAGCGGAGCATTCTTTCTCAACAGATGTATGCATGCAAATGAAGAACTCCCTCAAAACCACTTTTGTTGCCCCCCCCCTGGGTATTTTTCTATCATATGTACACCTTGTTGAATCAATAATAATAACAGTGAATAAAAGGACTGAGGTTGCATATGGAGCTGCTCTATGCCTGGCAGTAGATATGATTTGAGTGACAGCTGTAACCTTTGATCTCGAATAAGTAGTAAACAAATTTCCATGTGGTTGTGCTGTTCCAAGGTGATTCTGCCAAACCTTTTTCTTGCTACACTGTATATATTTCATATTTGAAGTTCCCCCGAGAATGAAGATAAGGTATTTTGCTAGACATATGTGAAATATTGTAAAAACGGACAATTTTTGTGAATAAGGTTTGAGATATCCACTTAAAAGAACAAGATGAAAAAGAAAAGATGAAGAAGAAAGTGTTAGAATAAGCAAGTACACATATGAAATTAGCAATGGTCAACTAACTGCAGGTATTTGCTCCATATCAAACAAATTTAGGAACGATGTATACATATATTAAATATTAACATGAAAAGTCCCACCAACATAAAATACATTGAATTAGGATCAAACTGCACAGCAAGTTTGTTGGAGAAGACAAACCCAGTCAGCTGCAGCCAAACTCAGAGTTAAATGTAAAAAGTTAGGTCTAATCAAAAACGCTATCAAAATTAGCCTCAACATATACACAGCACAATTAGGAAACCAAAGGAACACAAGGCGCAAAACATCAAATGGCAGTCGCTACCTGCTGTGTGCACAGCCACTGGAATTTTCTTTTTAACTAGTTTTAATTTGGTAAAATCAAGGAAATTTAACCATTTCTCTCAGATATCGCTTAATGCGAAGAAAGTCTCTTTTTTATAGATGCAGCAAAGCATTAGTTTCATTTCGAATAAAGTCAGCTTAACAAGCTAGAACACAGCATGTTGTCTCAAGAGGATGTCCTTAACACGAATTAACACATGTTCTAGGATGAACTTTCACCACATTAGACAGAAGGAAACCAGTTAGCCTTTATTCTATTTCCAAATAATAAACAATAAGAAAGATTCTCAAACATCAGCCTTGGATTTTCATTTGCGTTCAAAAAGATGCGAGTTACAATTCGGTTCATCGTTGTTTATTTCCTGAGTAATCAATTGGTCTGGCTTTAAAACTTCACGAATTGCAATTTGAAGAAGAATGTCCTTCATTTCCAAGTGGCTTTTGAAACTAGAGCTGCCAGGTGAACTTCGAAACTTTGAAGGTTATGTAGAACCATAGAAACGAGGACCAAACTTGGCTAATTTTGGAACGTCATATTTCAGAAATGATTGACTGGATTCGAACGGTTTTATATATACTAAACTACAAAACGCTGTAATATGGTTTCAAAGAGGCTCCACTTATGCATGAGGGGCTAACAAAAATAGGGCAGTTACGTTTTTTTTGAACAAAAGAATCTAAAAAGGCATAAAAATAAAAACAAAATATTTCAGTAAACTGTAACTGCGTTCTTAAGACATCACCATAAGCATTGAAATAAAATTTGATCACGTTATTGATACTGTTGTTTTGTTAGGGACGAACCTTTCTTGTTTTGCCAAATTTAGCTAAAGGACATACTCATGTGACCCAATTAGACACATTTATAAAATAGGAAAAAGTAAAAAATCTACAGGCTTTCTACATGCATAAAATAAATACTTTAACTGAGTCAAGTTCTATAGTTTCTAGATATTAAGACACATACACCCACTTACCAATAATGTCCTACACAACCTTAAATTGAAGCTTTTAATGTCTTTCAAACTTCTAAATGAATACACTGATTGATTTTCAATTTTTTTTTAACTCCTGCAATCATGTCTTCTTCTCTTTGACAGATTCAAAAATGATTCATTTTGAAAAATATTTTCCTCCCAAATAACCTGAGGGCCCCTAAGGTAAAAAAAATTAGACACAAATGATTGATAAAATTGTCATATTTGTATTTCTAAAGGCTTACCACATTGTTGCAAATGCTCAAAGCTTTAACCACCTCATGCTAACCATGCTAAGAGCGAAACAGATTTTCTTCAAAAGTTATTTTTGTTGAGACATTTCCTCCACGTTGTGTTCCTAACCAAAGTATTTTTACCATAACTCCAGGGAACTCAGCAGAACCAGCTACATAAATTATGCAAATTAGGATGTGAAACCAAGAAAGGCAGATGGATTAGCCTCGAACATTCCTATTTGCTGGGACCAATGTGAAGTCATATTCAAATTGATTTATTTAAATTTTGTTTAAATGACATCCATGTGACACATTCCCACCAAGGACAGTTTGATAGTACATAGTAAGTGGTTTCTCTACAAGGGTATAATTTTGAAACTTACTCACTAGGTGGTACATGCTTGAATTAATAGTGATCACCTAAACCAGAGATAACTATCAAGTGCCAATATTAACACAAGTGAAGTGACACTTTGCAAATTTCATATCCTACAGTTGTACTAAAATGTGATTAATAACATTGACACCTGCAGCAACATTCTACCTTCTTCATTAAGATGACATAGGCCAGAAAACACACAAGAAATGGTTGTTTACCACACTGTAAATGATACAAACAACCCCACCATACAAAAGCCAGAACAGCTGGCAGCAGTGCAGGTTAATCCAGGTATTGTCAACTGCCAAATCATTTCAGGTAAAATTGAGCAATTACCTGTAATTATGGCTTTAATATCAAGCTGGATTAATTTACTTGTTAAAGACCTATTTATTGGTGGATTTGTGGGTAGAGGGACAAAGAGGTGTGAAAATCCCAGTGGCAGAGGATTTTACACAGGCATTGACACTGCCAAAAGCTCTGTACAATAGCAATTTAGGACAAAGGGGGTAGCCTGCTGGGGGGAGTTGATATGGTCTGTTTGATAGGTAATTGAGCATGAAGTTGTACTCACAGGCATGTATGTTCATTCAGCCCACTAGAAACCATGTACAGTGTATTGATGAGCAGAATATACCTAAATGTCCAGACATGGGAGTGGGCCTGGACTATTCTCAAATGATCTAGCAATATATTCATTTCTGTTCTCAGGATTCTTAAAGTTGTATCTCTCCCTGTTTTGCATGCTCATACAATTGGTATCATAATATTGCTTACCATGGAAGAAGAAGATGATAGGATTCAACTTGCCAACTCAAGTCGCAGGCAATGCTTACAGGTGCCATGTCAAAGTTGCAGTAGTAGACCAACCCATATAAACTCTAAATTGTTTTCTTGGGTTACTCAAGTCGCTGATGGCTTCGATGTTCTTGTTGGTAACATAGTAATGAATATAATGATACCGATTTTATGAGAACAACAGGCTTATTTTCATTTTCAGCCAAATCAACATGGCGAAATGCAACTTAAGAAAATTCTACATGAAAATCATACTTTCTCTGATACCTTCCTTGAATGTATTTTTGCTGTTTATATGTATTTGGCTACCCACATGGTCTTGGCAATATGTTTGCAACATATCAAAACACAATTTCATCACTCAAATGTGTGAAGTAGCCTTTTCGTGCACATTGTGTCACCATGAGAACACGGAACAAAAACGAAACACTGAAAGTAGTTGTATTGAATTGTGGTCTGAATAGAATATCATGTAAGGATTCTTGCAGTGACATTACTGTGCTCAAAATGATCCTCAAAACATACTGTAGTAACTTAATTTGCGTGGTGTGCTACTAGTGCTACTAGGCTTTGAGAACTCCTAAGTGTATAGCAACACAATGTATACACTTAAGTACCATAAAGAGTATAAAAAAGAATTAAAACCTAATGCTGTGTCGTGTCCTCATTTGGAGGACTTTCACTTGCTGTTGCTATGGCGGCATTCTGCAGATGACGTAATCTGTGTGCAATGAAACCCAGTGTGCTATCCCTTGTCTTAGAAAGTTTGAATCTTAATCTCCCTTGGCAATTCGAAGAGGGGCATTCATCCAGTTCGTAGATGGATTCCTTACCCACGGGTTTGAACCAATTTTCCTTACGATCCCAAATGCGTACATCTAAGTGTCAAATGAATGTCCTGCAGTCACGATACGAGTGAAAACGGCAGAATCATAACATGTATCCCTGTAACTGTAAGTCCAGTATTAGGTTTTAGTTCTTTTCTATATTTATCAACTGGATGTCTAATATTCACCAATTGATACCACTAAGAATAGCATGGCAGTTTGACAGTGTGGTTCAGAATTAGGCTTTCTAATCAAAGAACTTATTTTTGTTGGTTTCAATTCAACATCCTGCTAAGCCATGCAGAGACATATGTAAAATATTGGATGACATTAAAATGGAATAAAGTCAAGAGTTGTTGATACATGGACATTTCAAAAACTTTATTACTGCCTAAAACATCTTGCCCATGTCAATTTCACGGGGAATTTATTTTGAGACCAGCAGCAACAGTGGTAAATTCGCCCTGTTTATCAGACACGCAATACATCTTGAAAGTATTAAACACATTGTGGTCGCAGCATTTTCATCAAATGGGGGTGGAAGGAAACAGCTCTCTGGCAATAGGAATCAAACATAATCTCAGTCTCCAACAATTTACAAATGACTCTAATATACCATATGACTGTATTCAATAGTCTACGTGGCATATTTCACCAAACTATAATAAATATCCAATTCAACAAAAAGTGCCCTATCCCACTGGCCACCCCTTTATTGTACTTGGTGAATGGTTTCATAAGTAGCCACCAGTGAGTAATGTCTGTGATACATAGCATATCTCACTTCAGAAATTCACTTTAAATTTCATTCCAAGTTGAAAAATGCCTACATCAGACAAGTTGGATTCCAGTCATATGTTGGACAGATGTATGACTGGTGGTCATGTCTGAGAACATTCAATAGAACTAGGATGGGGTCACACAGTTAACAAGGCATGGCTAAACAGCTGAAGCAAATCAACAAACGCTGGTTTTTATGTGAACTAGCCTAAAATTTCTATTTCATGATAATATCAAACAGCGAAATTATTTTCCAAGTCAAATCACCTAACAGAAGCCAACTGCAATCTCATGAGTGTTATTTACTGTATGGAATGAAAGTTGAACAGAACAATATTGTAAGCAAGTATCTATGGTATACTTATACCAGACCAAGTTTTCTGTAGTTCTTAAATGTTTTATTAGACATAGGTTTTTTAAAGCCAATTTCCTACTACGCCAAAATTTCAAGCAAAAAAAAAGAAAATTACACATATAACACTACATAATAAAATTCTGCAAAGCGTTTCATCTAGTTTCATGACAAAAAACATACTGTTAACTTCCCTAAAGCTACCCTTCTCCAACCATGTAACGTCAATGCACACACCTTGCCTGATGACCAAATGTGCCTGCATAACAAACAAGAATACTTTCCACACCATTACTGTATTTTTGACCAAGCATAAAATTGCAAAACAGAATTCACAAAATTTCCAGAGCTTTCAAGTTTTAAGAATTTGTGGGTATTGATTTGAGAGTATGTTGTAGGCGATTTTTTATAATAAATGATACTGGCAATAAATGATACTGACAATCTCAGGATGTTCACACATTAAAATCAAGATGGTAAAGTGTGACTTCCGAACTCAAGGACGGAAATTCTGGGATAGACTAACGGATGAGACCAATCAATAAATAAACAGGAATAAATGCTGTCATGAGTAGAGTCTAAAAAAAGTCCGTAATGCCAACTTAAAAACAGCCTATTTAGAACTGTTTAAAGTCCTATTCCAAAGAATCAATACACAAGACATGAAATGTCAGCAATTTCAAAGTATTCAAGGAATATGAATGAATGTATGAATGACAGAAAAAACTACTGCACTCATAGTCCAAAGCAATGAACTTGATCATACTCGTACCAGTGATGAACAACTATTGCGTGACTGTTCCCGAGACAAAAAATGAAGATGCTCATACTCATAGGCGAAAAAAAATAATAAAAACAACAAAATGTTGAGACCTTTCTGTCTCAGTGATTTTAACAGTAACCAATGCTTGTGAATACTAAAACAACATTTTTACTTGTCTGTAATTTCTCAATTGTTTCTTGTATTTTCGGACTAAAAATGTTTGACCACTTTTAATCCTGGTGCTAAGTGGCCTATACTGAAGTGATCAACTGTTGTGGAAATCGAAGAAATGGCAAATGCTCAACCGATTTATCCCCATATAAAGAAGACAGTAGCATCAGTTTTTGACCAAATAATAATGGAAGATTGAAAGAAAACAATATAGACCTCAATATATTATGCACATATCATCACCGGGATAGCTAATATCAGTGAAAAAAGTGACACGAATGAGCCATCGCTGTTGAGATTTGATACACCAATTTAATATCACGATATCCGAAACTTAATAATAAAACTCTCACGATTTTTGACAGAAATATTTTCCTGTTCACAAGAAAGAAGTCACTGAGGTTATGTAGAACCATAGAAAATTTCCAAATTCAGTCAACTTAGGAACATCATATTATTGTAAGAAAATGATGATTGACTTCCCATGAAACTTTCAGAGACTATGCTTTATGTACGGCACTTCAAACTTCCAATGCTAGGAATTTGTTTTAAAATGGTCCACTTTTGTACAAGGGGCTATCAAAAATACGACTTTTGTGATTTTCATAAAAAAATCAAAAGCTGCACATGAAATAATGATTTAGAAAACTAAAACATCGTTTTAGAGATTTCATCCAAACATTCATGTTAATTTGGTTATGTTATTGATAGCATAGTTTTTCTTTCAATGTACCTTACATTTATGTTAAATTATTTCACATGGTCATGATCACATGACATACTTGTGGATAAGTGGAAGAATACATTGACAGCTTACTGAAGCTGCCAATTGTTTTAGTGAGATCTCAGCATGCTGATTACACACAACCAATTGGGGGGGGGGGGGGAACTTCACATCTCATTGTTTGAAGATCATTGTGACAAAGGAAATAACACATTCTTGGATAATAAGTACTGGACAAAGAATTAACTGGTGTTCTCATTAGTAAAGTTATCAAGACCATTAGAAAACAATTCAGCATCAATCAGCGAGATTCAAAACAGGCTGATAATGAGATAGATATGACGTTGTGTAAGCTGGCCAGATTGGTTTCCATGGAAACTAACTAACGAAATTTCAATTAAATACACTGAACCTGACAAACAAGCATCCTGTATCTCTATCAAGACAGCCTGGCCAAAAGACATGAACAGTAAATTTTCTGGGCACAAGGAGAAGGTCCCAGTAAGTGAATGTTAAATTTATCAATAAAGATGAACACGAAATTCACCTTTATTTTTACAACAGTTATAAATCAAGGTACGGACATTTTTCGAAAATTGATAGTGAGGCTTCAAAAATTGAGAAAAAAAAGTTTTTGCAAAAAAGGGGCTTGTCTAGCCTTCATCTGACCTACCATGGGCAAGCTTTGAATGTTAATTTGTTTTAAATGGTGTTTATTGTAGTGGCTACTTGCAAACAATGAAAATATTCAAAACCAGGCAAGATGGATTAAACTTAAAAAATATAACCCAAAACACAACCATAGTCATAGATAAATCAATAATCAAACAGAACTTAAATTAGCTATTGAAAAATCTCACCAATTTAGGACACGCTATGGTGGACAAGTGAAGTTTTTTTTTTTAATTTGATCCACACAACAAAAGCTTTACCAGTCCTCACTTATGTGTCACGCCTAACATTTAACAATGTTTTGAGAAACTGTAGGTATTAAAAAAATTAAAAAGTGACCATTTTGGCAATTCTTTTTGTCCAAAATTGGCAACATTTCATCATAACTTTCAGCTTTGGGCTTTGCATTTCTGATCTGCTTTTATTTCAAAATATTAGTTAAGTACCACTACTCAAAAAAGCTTAAACATTTGCATTCTGTAAATGATAATTCCTCATCAAACAGATATTCAAAAATATGCAGAACCACCTTCAATTTTTTACATAGTATACTAAATAATTTTCCATCTCAACAAGGTGCTAAATCTTGATTTTGACAGAATACTTTTGATAAGTTGTTCAAAACTTCACTAGAATATGAAAACTTCTTGTACTTGAATCAATGGCTAGTTTACCACAGTCACACTGCTGGCATGTCTTACATGGATGGATAAATTAAAACTATGGTTATTTAATCCCCCAAAAATTCTAAAGTCTAATATATATTATGTTATTCTGACATAGAGCCTTATTTGACCTATGCATCAACATTTCCAAACTACTGCCTGCGCACAAAGATGTAACGGGGTACAGGGGGATGACTGAGCCAGAAAATCAAGTTGCCCAGCCCCAAGTTAAATTGCTTGTTTAGCTTGGGTGACCACAGACTTACTGGTTGTCTTAAATTCAAAGAACCACCAGAAAGATGGCAAAATTAATGTCCAAAATTCTGGAATTAATGTGGTACAATACAAGCTACATGTTTCAATATGCCTTTTATACTCTTGACATTCACCAGTCAGAATTTGGTTCCGCTATTAAAAAAAACTCCTGTTAACATGTTGAGGAAAGTACTCTTGGTGAAAGGGAACAAATTTAAAAGCCACAAAGATCTGTAATCACTATCGATTGTTCCACTCACAGCAACCCATGATAAAATGCTACAAAACAGCAGCGTTACCACTTATTCATAAACGATCAACTTACCAAACTTAGTGCTGGAAAAACATCTAATTCTCGTGTAACATAACCCTGACAATATCGCACTGTAAGACTGGTCGTTCCCAGTGTTTGCGCGCACGGTAGACGATTGTGACTTGGAAATGTCAACTAACAGCCTATTTCAATGAGCGTCTGGTTTTTTATTGCAAAGGACAGCAAAGGTAAAAATGACAACCCTATGAACTTACAAACAACGGCTACGACTTGACTTTCAGCAGAGTAGTTTTGAGTCTTGAAGAAATTATCGAGCCCTTGTTTCTGGGGCTGAGCACGTGCATATGTATGAGAGATCTGTCAATCTTATGTTGCTGGCAATGTAACGTGTACTTCACATAATGTAACATCAACTGACTCGGTTCCAGCGCATTCAGTGACGATGTTACTGCTAGACCACTAAGACGGGAACCAAAATGAACCTTAGATTCAGGGTAAAAACACCACATGGAAGAGAAAAATTATTCATTTGGTCTCTAAAACTCTACTAAACGATAGAGAGCAGCTGTGCTCTGAAAATTCGCTCGCCACCTGGGTGACTGGACAGTGATCTTCTACTCGACCAGCACCATTTTTAATCCCATTGGCGACTGGGTGAGTAGCTACATATATCCCTTTCACAACATGACAGACAATTAAAATTTTATTTTCTCCTTTTCTATAAAAGTTATGTAGCACCAAAATAATGCTTCATGTTCAAGTTCTGTGTCAACCATAAGACAATACGTTGAAAAATGTATGCATTTATGGGCACTTTTATTCTTAGGTTATAAGAAAAAATTGTCATGAGCAATTGAGCAACCACACAATTTGTCGACTACAATTTTTTTTACCCTTATGGTAAAGATACGACATAGTCTTCTTTAATCTCTTGGCATACTTTCAGGGGAAATCAACTCCGCTGTATTTTTGTGCGTAACAAAGGTGGAATTGCTCTCACAATAATGTTGGTAGCCCTCAAGAAAACAAAAAAGGTCAGCTTAGACATTTGTACATGCATATATAGTGGCCACCCTTGAAACTTGGGGGGAGGGTTGCCAAGCTGAAATATGCACTGCTGTCATCTTAACCAGGTATTTTGACAGTCAAAATCAGCGATTTCAGGTTTGAGTAAAAATCACTCTATGAGCAGGCCACCATGCCCAGAGTACTTGGAGTTCTCCCTTGTTGAAATTTCAAAGGGTGTTGATAAGCTAACTTGATATTGTTACTACTGTAACCATTTATTTTGACCAATAGGATCATCAAATGCTAGATGGCAGTCACGTCAGAAGCAGGCACCCATGATCAAAGGGTTTTTAGTGACCCTCCCTAAAACATAGGGGAGCTTCAAACCTTTTTGAATACGCCCTGTTGCTATGGCAAACAGGTATTTTAGAATTCACAATAGTATATTAAGTTGTGCATCTCACATACAGATGAACTTTTAAAGCATTCAAAAGTGACTGTAAGCTTTTATTTATCATACACCATAACCAGTACAACAAATTTTGATAACCCAAAAATGCTGGCCACGGCAACTCATGCACCCAGACAGGGATATAGCCTTTTTAACACTAACATAAAAACTGCCTGCAACTAATGCTATAGATTTGCATAACGATTACTGGAGGCAAAGACTTATGGCTAGTATTTAAGAACCAAAAGCATATATAATTTTAAAAATCCAAAAATGGTTGCCATGGAAATGAATGCAAATAAACTTGTCAGCTAATTTTTCATTTTTCAAAACCGTATAAAACACATCCAGCAGAATAAATTAAATAAAACATATACTAATGACTTTATCAAAGATGTGCCATCATAATTACCACCAGTACCAGTTACCATTAAAATCCGATAACAGGTTACCATGACTGAGGATATGCATATTCATAACAAGCATTTAAGGGAAGAGCGGCAGTGATGTTATAGCATGTACAACAAGTACCGGAAATAACTGAGAATCAGGATTCTGAGCAATCGGTCGGTTCCAATAAGTATCACCGAACATCCAGTATACGTACAAAAGCGCAACACAGTTCCTACAACAGAGATAGTAGGTTGTCAATCACAACTTTTGATTGAATTATTATCAACAACCATCAAATGCAATATATTTAGTGAGTAAAACCAAACCAACGCTGTATGAAGATTCCATGGCTTCTGGCTGTAACAAGCTAGTTAGCGATGTCAGCATTTCGTTCTCTGTGATAAAATATGAAATTATTGAAAGACCGTAATAAAGCATCAAAATAAACAATGCATTATTTTCTAAACATCTATATTGAAATTTAGTTGATCTGCAGCAAAGAAATCGGTGAATGAAAGTTGTGTGTAAAGTGAAACAAGGGCATACACATTTCTGACAGAATTCATGTGGAATTAAACTTAGCAGTTTCTATAATGACCAATTTTTAAACAAACATTCACATTAACCACAAGAAGCTGCCATACAGGAAGTTGTTCTCTGCATGTAATTTTGGTTTTCATTGGCTAGTGTAAACCAATTAGCCACACTTAGACAAATGAAAGTGTTGCTTACTTCGTTACTAAAAATTATCAACTTATTAAGTATCTCATTATCAAAAACCAACTATAAAAGAGAAAGCGTCCTAGTTAAAACATAAAAAACTTTGTTAATTCTCAAGTTGAGCTTGGCAATCCCCCAAACAGTGATCAGTGGCAGTTTTAGATAATTGTGATTTATGTTGTTTTCTTCCAGCATCACTTTACCATCAAAGCTTTGTTTAGAAGACTTTGTTTTGCCTGACTGACAACAGGGGGAGGTAACGTAGCTCTGTGTGTGCAACCATGTATAAAGATTTTCATAACCACAACTACACATGCTCATATTTAGCCTAGGCATCTATACCGAAAATAATATACTTTTAAAGATTCTTTTACTCAACCATTTTGCTTGTAAGTTATCCTCCGTATAACAGCGCCTTGTCCAGGATAGGCACACCAATTGTCCTTGCAATAATCTTGCCCTGCCTAAGATTTTTATGCATTGCATGTCCTAGAGCACAGTTCCCATTCAACATTCTGTTGGGCACATTTTTGATCTCTATTTACCCAGGTGGTGAACAGCTCAAAAGAGTAACAACTAAAACTCAAGTTTAGTTACTGTCACGAAAAAAGCAAATTTTGTCGTTAATGCTTTCAAGTTGACAATTATAAAAGATAATAACAGATAAACTGGCAATAGTCACTTCACAGGAGTCGGATATTTTGAGAACAAATTTCCACCATCAAACATTGGACTCTATTTCTGGTATGAGAAAACAAAAAGGAATTTTGAAATTTTCGAGAATGAAAACATCTCACAAATGGACTTAAAAGAGAGGACCCAAGTACCCCAAGGAATAAACATAATAATTACCCACACTTCCCACTTTTTCTTTACTACGTCCTAAAAACCAAGCACAAAATACGCCACATGTTATCCATCTCTCATGGCCATTTCCCACCAAGTTAAATCCAGTACTAGCAGAAGAGTTGATGTTAACTCCAAGTTAACTTGAGCATTCTCACTGCCTTCAGTCACCTGTTTACTCCTAAGTAAACTTGACTTGCTAACTTCAATCCAAACCAAATTTAGCCTTCCCACTGTCACCGAGGTTCCTCTGAACACCGAAGCGAAGCCTTGATCTTCGTGGGAAAAGCCTTTTAATCATCCAATTATCAGATCATGCTTTTAGTTATTTCCATGTTTCTATCGATAAAGATCTTTTTGGTACTATTCTCAGTAGCCCCATTCGCATGCTTGACTGAGAAACCCCTTCCCCCACATCTTAATTGTTTACCTAAATCCGCTTTTAATTCCGTTACTACGAGTGTTCTCATGTGTTCAGTTCCCGTTAATGAAACCCGCTTTTCCAGGTCACTCCTGTCATCGACTTTCGTAACTACTGCTCTTATGCTTCTAGAGAGCAACACCAACTGAGTTAAACTGGTAAAGAATTCATCAAAAGATGCTGTCAGTTAACCCACCATGGATTCGCCAGCAGCGTTTTAAGACCTCTAAAAACACTAAAAACTTACAATAAATTATCTCGAGCCTTTTTGCCCATTAGGCAAAAATCACACTATTCTTCCTGGACAGCCATCCAGAGACAAGAAGATCGAAAAGTGCGTAGATTTTTTAATCCACATTTTTTCAAATTCGCGGGGAATGTGGCTTGCAATGCGATTCCCCGAAGTGAGGATTTCCGTTTACATAATTGCTTCTTTTGATGTTCGACGCAGCGTATCAAATAACACAGTCGGTAATATACCCGCAAAATTTACCGCACAAGTGAAAAGCGCTACTTTGAGCATTCACATGCAAGTCAGGATACCACTAATGGAGAATAGTTTCCGAGTGTTTGACGCGGCGCATAGAGCCGTCTTATACCTAAACACAGTACAAGACGAAAGTATTCAGACAAAATGACTTTGAAGGTTCCGTCAAGCTGACTAGACTTCCCCTATGACTGAGCATGAGGGGAAGTCAGAAAGGTAGCTAAACCATTAGAATGTTATCCCATAATAGTTTTTACCAATTTTTTGCTGATAACAGAATTAGCCAGCACGATGAGGAAATTGTATGTTTTTCTGATTACTTGTGTCTTGTATTGTACATGAACATGTGAAAGAACACGGAATGTTCCTGAACTTAATTCAATTCCTATGTGCTTACTAATCAGCGTGCCTTGTCCAACAAAGGTCGGCCATTAAAAATACTTCACATTCCATACAGTTTGGGTCGCTTCTCAAACTCATTTTGAGAACTGTGTTCACCCACTAAAAAACCACCCGCATCAATTTAAGATAAGTTCTTGTGTTTTTTAAAAAATCTGAACACAGGCACCAAAGCAAGAATTGAAACGCAGCGATTTATCAAGAGTAAAAAACAGATCCCGTACCAATTTTGCTCGTTTTAGGTGGATTTTCTTTTTTGAAAAAGTGATCATGCGCAGGTTTACAAATGACGAGAGTTACAGAGACAAAGAACCCGTACGTAGGTCATTGCACAAGCGCAGTAGAGATGATCCTTTCCGCCTTACTTCAGTTTCGCGTTTAGACTTATAATTGACACGGCGCAAGATGTTCTGGCGCAAATTACTCTACCTCACAAACGGGTGGCAAATTTGTCACCGCAGTGTCAATTTGCGCCGTGTCAGTCCGTTTATACACTGGAACAACTTGTTCTGTGTCAGCTGATCCGTGTCAACTTTGTAAGTGTAAACGGCACTCCTGTTACCTTCTTGAAATTTCGGCATAGTTTGGTTGGCGCGCGTTTGATTGTTTTAGTGTTTTGCAGACGATAAAATGTAAGGTGTATGGATTTCTACTCTGCACTACTTTATGATTCGCCCATGTAATATCAAAAAAATTACGTACTCGGTGTTATAAACACATTACAGGTCATGTGAGAAATAGTGTTTTGTTCTACACTACTGGAACACATCATCAATTTAAGCTTCTGTAAAATTTGCCATTTGTTTTAGTGCAAATTAAAGAAGCATTTTTAGTAATAAATTAAAACTTTCGAAAAAAGAACAATTCCGAAGATGTACTATTGGTTGCATTTCACCATTATTTAAGACTATTTTCATGACTGCGGTAGGCAGTATTATCGATTTCTTCAATGGTTGATTAGAAAATGAGTGACAGGCATGATACATGTATCATTTTAACAGATAATGCGTATAATAAATTAATATTCGCTTGAAGACATCAAGCAAATAAATCACCAGTTGAAATCAGAAAATCTAATTACCGGACAATACTATTAAACTGCTGTTGTACTACCGACAGCTTAATAAATATGTTCACGTGATAGGTGAGGTGTTGTTTAGCCAGCCACAGTTTGGGTCACTAATTTGGGCACAAGACACAATGCACCACTACTGTGTATTGAGTAACCGTGATTATTGCAAATTGATTTATTAGTCATTACAAAAAGATCAATTTTGATACACCAATTGACCTTCTAAATGGAAAGATTTAGCAGACTAGAAAAGTGAAAAATTAGATGGTTTACAAATTCTCCTTCATCAAGATACATATATAAATAATCAATGAAATGCTAAAAAATATGGAGTTGTGACATGAATGTGACTAACAGACGCTTCACTACCACCCTAGTGGTCGAAAGTCCAATCTTTTTGAGTTTGGGAAATTGAGGCTGAAAATGTCGGGCTTTTATCATGTCAAATAATTAGTGACAATTAAATCAAAACTTGTCAACAATGCATGGGGGATATTTACGAAATGAAAACTAATCCAGTGGCAATCAATTACGTATGAAACATTCAATAGATTCCCAACCAATTGCGTTAGTGGGGAGAGCAAATTTGATCAGTCAGACCTCGACACACTCCGGAGACGTACTTTAGATGAAAGCTGGCAATAGACACCAAAAATTAGCCTGGGAATCAGGAAAGCCATCTTTAAACTGCAAGTAGGCACAAATGTCAGGGCAACATAACAATGAGGTTATCTAATTGAGTCTGGGGAGTAATGATGATTTAGTTTGGACAAAATTAAAAGAATCAAATTTGTTGAATCCAGAGAGAGTTGGAGAAGAGAATCAAGAGACTGAACATAAACCAGTCCTTCTAGAAGTTTTGAGAAGTTCAGGGACTTGTTATGAGGAGTTAACTTCTTAGATTATTAAGTCTTCCAAATTCACTTACTGACGAAGATTGCATGCCATGCAATTTGAATTTTCAAAATCAACAAATCCCATCTGTATATTCCTTTATTATTGAAACACAAGCTGAGAAACTTACAAAATGGATGTCACTGACAGCTTTAACTCATAATGCATATCAAAGAAGATATTTTAAGGCTAGCAAAGGCATGGCATTTACAACAAGTTTTCTCCTATCCAGTATTCATTTTGCCATTAACTTTTTTAGAAGTGCGTGGCAGAATGCGAAATTTTGTTTTATCGCTCTTTTCAATAAAAGCAAACCATGGAGACATTTCTGTGGCACTGTCTGCACGTGATTGACTTCGCTCATTCCACCAGGTCAACCAGCTAAGATATCTGATTAGTTCTCGATGAAGACTTCTGACTTACAAACCAATCGGATGCCTTAAACAGTTGTCTACACAGATCCGACAAAGTCAATGAAGTGCAGTCAATATCGCCACCAGTTTTGTTACTTCTCCATTTTTATAATTAATTATTTAAATACCTTGAAATCAAATGTACTGTGAATGTTATCTAGTTTATCATATTTCAATGCAAAAATAATCAACGCTTTATCAATACCGAGATCATAGCATGGTGCCACGTACTGTTGAGCACAGAGAGAGAGGTCAACATCCTTTTCACAGTATCGTAAGGACATTGTCAATTACACAAACACTTGATTTGTATTTGTGAAATAATTCTCTTTAATAAATAATTCAAAATTGGCGGAAAAATGTTAGCAACTAAAAAGTTTTCAGTGCATAAATATTTTATGTGAGGTTGTGGGAAGTGTCCCGAACAAAACGGATGGTGTCCAAAGTTTAAGAACAACCTTCGCAGGCTGGAAATAATGTGCAGGGGCAGGGTTGGTCCATCCGTAAGCAAAAAAATATATTCACGAGACTAGTCTGGGATGGCAAACGTGCATCTGCGAGAGGGGAATAGCGTGTGTGAGAGAAGAATTTTGTGTGCAAGCAGTCCGAATTCTGGAGTCACGCACGGAGAGGGAAGTGGTGGTAATATCATATTTATATAGAGACCACATGTAACTTGTCATAATAAATTAACAATACAAAACATTGCATCCCAAAACATGAACCAAAACAATAGCCGTACTGGACTAGGCTTAATATTTCACTTTTCGTAGCTGAATTTCATTTTATGCAGGCCCAGTGTCCAAATTTGTTGCAAATGGCCCCAGTATCCAAAAACATTGCCAACACCACAAAATGACATGATTTTGCTATTTCTGACCTGCAACAAATGAATTAAATTCTGCATTGTAAAGCATGGTGTAACTAGCACGTCATATGTTTGTGTTGTACACACAATCTTCGTTTCTGCTTACACCCCTAAAAACAAAAGTTAAATATTTTTTTCATTTGCTAACCAAAATAACAAAATAGGTATCCACATTCAACACAATTTCAATCAATTGTCTCGTTAAGGAGAAAAAAACAGGTTTTTCAAATATGGCTCAAGATTCTAATATCGTTGAGAGCTTTCCAAACTTGACTCATAAACACAGTGCTAAAAATTTCAAAAAGAGCAGCACTGTATTCAAATATATGCTGATAGAACACTGCATAATGTAACGGAGTTAATTTCTATCACTTGCAAAATAAGGATTGTCAACTGTTGTTGGGTAAAAAGCCGTGACGTCATCAGACATAATTTCAAGGAGCTGGTATTTACTCAAGACATTAATAAGGCCACTTGACAGTCAACTTAATAATTAATTTGAATTAATGAAATAAAAAACTCATTTGTGCCGAAATATTAGAATGCATGAAAATTTCTAGGGCCATTAGAAGATGTGTTTGTCTTTGTCAATATAAATCACCGAGACGAAGTTGAACATCTGATATCAAAATAACCATTATAAATGGTCTCACGGAGATACATCCAGACTATTAATAACCCTCCTAAGAAACATTTCTCTCTGGAATGATGTTATAATATAAATAAATGAGGCTATTATACAGATACAGTATTAATTACAGCTGGAAAATTTGACTTTAATCGGACAATGTTCCTTGTCCGTGCTGTTTTCTATTAATGAGATGGAGGCGAGCGTGAATTGAGTTTGTATCGATAAAAAGACAGTGACGTCTTATTCAGCCCTTAATAAGATTGTCAACGGTGGCGTATCACATCTCGATTGATTGTGTTTTTAATGTGAAAGAATCCAACAGCTATGAGGTATGAATTTATAGATGCCCAGTTTCATACAGCTTCATATTTTAATTTCCCATATTCACACAAATAAATGACAAATTTCAAAGAAGACTATTATTTGAAAAAGTTGCCTCAAACAAGCACTTCATTCCTCTGACCCTTTTGCGAAAATGTAGGAGTTAAATGGTAGGAACAGTATTATAGAAAATTGAGACAAGGTGGTAAGGAATCATTTTAACAATTTTGGACAAAAAAAATTGCCAGAATAGTCAATTTCTCATTTTTTGAAGGTGCTTTATGTAGTTGTGAATGCCCAATTGTTTTCAAAATGGTACAAACTTGAGCACGGTCGCATTAATTGGGTGCTACATATTATTCATGAAATAATGAAATTTCCCTTGACAGTCACTTTAGGGCCCCTCTATTGATACCAACGTCAACATTTTGGGGAGTGTCCGTAGGTAAGAACAAATTCAAACTTGTGTATTTAATAGCAGAGCATCGACGCTTCGATATGGAATGAATGGTTACCTTTAGTGACATTGGAGTCAAGTGTCATTGTTGACAACTGCACGAGTTGTGGCATTATTTGATTTGTTTTCAAATGTTCATCATTCTGCTACTATAAGCATTTTATTTACTTTATTCAATTCATAATACGACAGTATATATGATACTAGAAAAATTACACCATCTTGCGATAACTTCAATGACCTACTCACCAAAGTGCAATAATTTTGGTGTCAGTTTTTAACTACCGCAGCCAGTCAGAAAGATTCAACTAACTTGGTAGATCAGATGTTCCCCTTGGTCCTCTTGTACCAGAGGTAAGTTGGTATGAAGCAGTCTATTGTGTCCGAAATTGGTGAGACTGACAAGTTAATACCAATGATTTCAAGATGTTGCCTGCTACTGCACTGTGCATCTCACAGTCAGCTACAAATGTATGTACAAAAGAGGCTCACTGGAGCTGTGAATGTTGGTAAGCACTACGGTAATTCTGTTTAAAGGAATAAAGAGCTTAAACAACAATTTATTAACAATGAAAAATGTCTGCTTAAGGTTATAAAAAAAGTCTTGACATCAAGACTAAGTATTAAACCAAACATCTACAACACAATATATTTTAACTCAGAAATGGTGTATTGATAGCAAAACAATGCTGTCAACAACATGATAAAAATTTCTGTGATATAATGCTACTACAGTTTTCTAAGATATACCGTCGTTTTTGTTTTATGAAAATTAAGCTTTCACATGAAAATATAAAACCTTTAAAAGCCCTATTTTTATAGCTTCTCATGCAAAAGTAGAACACTTAAATAACATTTCCTTCGGTAACAGCGTTTTGGAGACCAGTGCTTCAAATTCTGAAAGTTTCATATGTTCCAAAGTTTGCCAACTTTGGACATTTTTCAGGGTTCTACATAACCTTATTTATACATACTGCAGTTTCTTAATTCTGTAAAACCATAAGAGGTAAAATATTTTTTGGGGGTTAACAAAGCAATTCCTAAAAATTGAAAAAGCAACAAAAAACCTGGATCAGTTGTCCAATAATTAAAAAGCATAAACTGTGCACTGTATTTACGAATTTCATAGTTTATTTAATAATTTAATTATATGAATCACTATATTTACTTACTATACTTATAAGTAGCATCCCTAGGTTCTATCTATGGTATATCTAAATTTGTGTAATGTGATCACTGAAAGATAATTAAAGAAAGACCTGACGAAACAAATTACAAAATGACCTTGGGAAGTAGAACTACAAAATACCAAAGATTCCAAGATTTTTCAAAATGTCTTAATCACAAAATATACCTGTATTGTTTTGTACAAGTATCTTCATCACTAATGCTGAAAAAGGAGTCCAGTTTTCCTAAAACCTGGATCAGATGTTAGGGAATATATATTGTAAGAAACTTTAGCTTTCAAGACTTTCCAGGTTTCTTGGCAGCAGGCAAAAGATGTTGAATAAAGCCAGGGTAGATTGGATTCCTTAAACACTTGACTCAAAAGTAAGTCACTACAACAAAATGGGTATCTGGATGTATCAAATTTCCAGCCTCTTGATGGACTAACAGAAAGCACAAATCTGGCTCCATTGCAAAAGTTGTAACTGATCTCACAACAAAGATGACAATGTTAAGTTGTGAGAAAAAAGTGATTGATGGACAAAATTCCATAATTTTGAACACATTTTTGATTGAGACAATTAAATTATAAAAAGGTGACATTTTCACAATGTTTGATTTTAAAGAAAAGCATATTCATAGCATTTCTGTAATTTTGATCTTCACTAATTTCCACTTCAAAGTGACTGAATATATTCAGCATAGCTACCAACACCATCCCTAATGTTTAGGAATATAAATTTAATTTCATGGCTGAACTACTTTTTTATCACACTGAACTGGTTTGATATTCACGAGTAGGCTTCGTTTGAATTTTGGATTTAACAATGAATCCTTGATTTGTGAAACCAAACTAATTTCAGAGTAGACATTCATTGTCCCCATTGATATGAATTAAACATCACTGGTTCATTTGTATATTTATAATAAACCACTTGACCATGAACAATGATAAAAGAACAACGATAAATGAACAACGATAAATGAACAATGGTAAATGAACAAAGATAAATAGAAGAAGCATAAGAAAATAGATTGGTATCTGATGGTAACATTTTACAGGAACTTATGAAATTGAGGGTTTAGGTAGAAGCTTTTAAAAATCGAGAACAAAACTATTAGTCTTGTTTGCTTTAATTAATTCATGAAAAACACACTCACGAAGGGGTGTTTTATTTGACGTCAAGGTCAAGTATTGAACATTATTTCTGTGAAATTAGTTTCACAAACTAAAAAAGAAAAATGGAAGAAAAATGCAAATTCACTTATTTTAGTATTTGTCATGGTGTTGACACCTCAAAAACAGAGAAATTCTGGAAGTTTGTGTTATTTGGAAATCACAAACAACGAAACTTTATTTTCTCAACTATATTAATAAATCAAAAATAGAATGACAACTCTTTCTTCATTCTAGAGCATCTTAAAGCAACTGCCATCAGCCAACAAGAGTATTTTTTAGAAATGCAGTGAATTTTCGGAACATATTAATTTCACTGTATCATAAATGCTGTCTTATCAATGAATATTACTATAGTGATAAAATATCAAGTAAGCGAAAAAAAAAGAATTATAATACACTGCATATTCTACAATTGCTAAAATAATGCAATCAAACATGAAGAAAAAATAAGAAAAATGGTAAAAATGATGAGAAAAGTTAAAGCCTCTTAAATATTAGGGTTTGTGGATAGAATAAAAATGAAAAATGAGAAAATAAAAATTTGAATTTAAACAGCTTACCTGTTTGAACTGTTCTTCAAATGTCCAATGGTGACTGCCTGAAGCCTCTGAATTGGGTTCACTGGTGGGTGGTGAAACACGGGCAGCAGCAAAGGCTCGGTCCATGTAAAGAGCATTGAAGTAATCGAAGCTTGCTCGGTCCAGAGGAGGGCGTTTGTGTCTGAGTTCGTCGGCAGTGTTTGGCGAATGAATTCGTGGTATGACGGCACTTACTGCTGCATGAGTAGACTTTAGTTCTTTTTCTTGAATCTCTCGCACGTGTGCCTTGCGCATTTCTTCATGCCGAGCCAATGCTTCTTTGTGGGCACGTAATTCACGTTCAATTTCTTCACGTTCTTCTTGCTCTTGTCGCTTCAACTTTTCCAATATTTCTCGATGAGTTGCGTCCATTTTCGTTGTGTCACTGTCAGCCTCCGCGGCCTCACTCTCAGAGCCGGAACTGGGCTCACTTTCATTAGCATCTTCATTGGACTGAAAGATTAACAAAACAAATTTAAAGACAGAAAGAAAAAATATTTTACTGAAAGTGTCCTCTATGGAGATTAATTGTGTAAACTAAAACGAGAAATAGTTATGCACAATTTTCTTCAACATAAGCCTAAAAAATACACATTATTAAAATAACAGAGAAAATACAGAAAAAATGGAGTCAATTAAATCAACTTTTTCTATACATATGTATAGTTTCACCTTTTTATCAGCATCTGATTTATCCGATCCTGATGATTTTTCCGAAGATGACGATTTTTCCAATCTGTCCTCCCCAACGTGATTACTCATCTCTTCAGCACGCGCACGGGGCAAAGCGTGATTGTCTACTGTAGAGCTACCCAGGGGTTTAGGAGGTAACATAAAACTCGGATTTAGTCCCCAGCCAGGATAAAACGCCGGTGAAAACATGATTAAGTGTTCAAAAACAAATTCAAATGCGCCTGAAAGCACTGAAAACTTTCACCAAGACGGGTCACACAATCAGCGGTAGATGCTCAAATCACAACTCCTCTCTCTACTTCGTCACGAAGGCAATTTAATTCGCTGGTCTATTCAATAACAGCATACACGTCCGATCGCTTCGACGCTCATGTCCTCTTTAAATAATTATTATCCGATCGTTAATGGTTCACAAAAGCGCAACTGGGGTTCCCCGCTAATCCGCGACCTACTTGGCTGGTCGCGCAATAAACAAGCGTGACGACACAACAGCCCGGCACAACAGCGGTCAGTCAAGCGTAAAACTTACCACGCCACCAGCAACGCTGAATTCATCAGAGCGATCCATTTCCGTAAAATATCAAGGAGTTAGCCAAAGCGCAAAAAACGTCACTTTTAGCCAATGTCACAATAAATGATTAACATTTAAATAAATTTCCTGCCGTCGCCGATTATATTACTATATCCCACAATCCAGTGCCGATGCGGCAACGACCACATGTTTTGTCACGTGATTACTGGGGAACACCTTTTTTACTACTGCAGTTAATCAGCCCGAATATTTATGAAACAAGATCCTGACAGAAGCAAACCTTAAACATTCAAGACCCACATTTGAAACTGATTTTACAACTTCTTGAAACCTCAGAGTATTCAGACGGAACATTTAGAATTATTTTTATTGACGTTGGAGGCTGGTCATTTCAAGATGGCTGCGCCCTTTAAAAAGACTGTGATTCAGTCTTTTCCACATGTTGGTGAAAAAGTTACAGGAGATACAATATTTTGGAAGAACTTTGAGGTAATATGATACCTTGGTAACATTCTGGAGTGCGGTAAATCAGAAGCTGGGATCAAATCGTTGGCCATGTTCTGCCTTCCCCAGCCCAGGGCAGCGGTGACAGGATTTTAGAATTGATTTCAAATTCATTGCACATTGTTTAGGCATATATTAGAGACCTGTAGATCTCAAAGTTATGCCCTGTGAAAACCACACGAGGCTTGATGAATGCACTCATTTCTAAATGTGGCTCATACAAATACAAACTAATGGGGGATTTTATTCGATCAAGGGGAAAATTTTACTCTTTGTCACCAGCAATTCCATCCCACCTCCCTATGGCTATATTTGGCCCCAAAACTTAGGCATTGTGGGCCCCATATGTCTTGTCAGTTCCAGAAATTTCCATGTTCTATTATTGGGTTTTGGTAAATCAAGCTCAAGCATTTGATTTTTGACCCAAGAAAATTACAAACATGATGGTTTGAAGTCGGTGCTTCATCGACCCCCATAAAACCGGCAAGCGTGCTAACCATTCAGCTAATAGACAATTGCTCGTTAGCGAGTGGCTAACAGAGGCTCATATATGATTCACCGGAAGCACTTTCACAACAGAAACATAGTATATAATATCAATCAAAGTAGACAAATAATGATTGCCTTTACAGACTTTGGTATGCAACAGTGGCACGATATAGGGTATAGTGAAAACGCGCATTTTAAAATGTGTCGGTTTTTGACGGTGAAATCGACACATTTCGTTTCGCGACCAAAACCCGCGGAAACTTCCTAATCATGCCCGGACTAACAAAAGTCCGCAAACCTCAAATCTCAGTCCCGTCTCCGCTCCGCCAATGAACTTACCCGTGCGCCCCCTGTCTTCAACTGGCCAGTACGGACGTGCGCCCCCTGTGTTCAATTGGCCAGTATGGACGTGCGCCCCCTGTCTTCCACTGGCCAGGCTCCGACCCGACGGCTACCGTGATTCCGCACTCCGGCGTCGATACTCATATACACATTTCTTTGAACTCGCAAAATTGTTCAACCCAACGTTTCTTAAAGCGACACAAATGGCCAATAATCGACACATTTTCTTTGAACTTTCGTACATTTAAGCAGGGGACAGACCAGCAGCCGCGCTCCGGCCTCGGCATTCCAGACCCCGCAAGCTGTCGGCCTCGACACCGTGGACCGCCGTCTGGGGAGTTTTCACAGAGTACCCGGGACACGACTAGGGACTGTATCCCGGCCTGCCGATAGACCCCGCTGTATGCTCACCTGTGTTATATTTTCAAAGCAACGTTTCTGAAACCGACACAAATGGCCAATAATCGACACATTTT